>JAMWET010000237.1:0-24837 GCA_024036415.1 Prochilodus magdalenae
GACCTGGTGCCCGGTGTTATAGGCCTGGTGTATCGAGGAACATGGGTGCCCGGTGTTATAGGTTCTGGTGTTAATCGGGACCTGGTTGCCTCGGTGGTTATAGGGTCTGGGTGTATTACGGGACCTGTTGCCCGGTGTTAGAGGCCTGGTGTTATCGGGACCTGGGGCCTGTGTTATAGGTCTGGTGTTATCGGGAACTGGTGCCCGGTGTTATAGGTATGGTGTTCTCGGGACCTGGTGCCCCGGTGTATAGGTCTGGTCTGGTGTTATCGGGGACCTGGGGTCTGCGTGTTAAGAATCTGGTTTTTATCGGGACTCTGGTGCCGGTGTTATAGGTCTGTGTTTATCGAGCTGGTGCCCGGTGTTATAGGCCTGGTTGTATCTCAGACCTGGTGCCCCGGTGTTTATAGGTGCTGGTGTTATAGGTCTGGTGGGAGCTGGTGCCCGGGTAATGTTATAGGTCTGGTGTTACGAGAACTGGCTGGCCGGGTGTTATAGGCTGGTGTTTCGGGACATAGGGCCTATAGGTCTGTGTATCGAGACATGGTGCCCGGTGCTTATAGGCCTGGGTGTTATCGAGACCTGGTGCCCTCGGTGTTATAGGCCTGGTGTTATCGGGACCTGGTGCCCGGTGGTATAGGGTCTGGTTTATCGGACCTGGTGCACGGTGTTATCTAGGTTCTGGTGTAATAGGCAGGGTGTATAGGTTGGCTGTTATAGGCATGGTGTCTAGGACTGGGTTATCGTGAATGGTGCCCGGTGTTATAGGACTGGTGTTATCGGGACCTGGTCGTGCCCGGTGTTATAGGTCTGGTGTTATTCGAGACCTGGTGCCCGGTGTTTATAGGTCTGGGTGTTATCGAGACCTGGTGCCGGGTGTTATAGGCCTGGTGTTATCGTGACCTGGTGCCCGGCGTTGTAAGGTTGGGTGTTATAGGGACCTGGTGCGCCGTGTTATAGGCCTGCTGTTATAGGGAACCTGGTGCGCCTGGTGTTATAGGCCTGGGTTTATCGGGACCTGGTGCCCGGTGTTAAGCCTGGTGTTATCGGGACTGCCCCCCGCGCGTGCCCCGGTGTTATAGGCCTGCTGTTATCGGGACCTGGTGCCTGGTGTTATAGGCCTGGTGTTATCGGGACCTGGTGCCCGGTGTTATAGGTCTGGTGTTATCGGGACCTGGTGCCCGGTGTTATAGGTCTGGTGTTATCGGGACCTGGTGCCCGGTGTTATAGGCCTGGTGTAATAGGCCAGGTGTTATAGGCCTGGTGTTATCGGGGTGAATATGGATGAAAGTCATACATGATGTAAATCTCCAAAACTGCCTTAAACATTAGAAAGGTCATTTGTCTGTTCACTAACTACTGAATGCATCTGCTCCACGGTGGCTGCAACATCAACAGACTGCAGGTCATACACAACCAAGACACCTGTATGTGAACATTCCAGCAGCTCCACATGCTGGTTCCAAACCTGTGTTTTTCAGTGTTACTCGACCGTATGATATGAGACCTGATCTGATTAGCTTTACTGCAGCGCTCAGTGCTCTTATTTATTACAGAAGTGTTTAAATCTGTGGTGTCAAATCTACATTTAGGGCAGGATTGTGATGGATTATGAACTTCAGCCATCTGTAGTAAGATGACATCTGACCCTCATTTATACAAGTGAGACCCAAGCACTAGGATGAAACCTTCCATTTACATCTCAACACTCCCAACGGCTCCCTTTGTACTAAATACTGCTTTAAATGACTCTTTGGAACAGTGGCCTCCAACCCCTCCACCTGGAGAGCTACTTTCCGGCAGAGTGAAGTTCCTATCTGTATCCCAGAATGTACACGGGCCCTGACCCTTATCAGGGTCTTTGGAGGGAGGTTGATTTACTGAAGTGACTAAAGACGTTTCCATCAACTTTGGTCCTTTTGCACCATTTGCTGCTCCCATCACAGTCTGACGTGGTCATGTCTGTCTTTGCAGGGATTCACACATGGCAGTGGACATTTGGCTGTAAATTAAGTGATGGTGGAACCAAGACAGGATACAGCCGGTACGGTTATGATGGAGAGGACTGGCTCAGTCTGGATCTGACCACCTCCACCTGGACTGCAGCTAACGATAAAGCTGTTATTATAAAACAGCAGTGGGAGAGTACACCTAAAGCTGCAAACCATAAAAACCTTCTGGAGAAGACCTGTTTCGAGTGGTTACAGAAGTATGTGGATCACGGCAGAGAGATTCTGGAGAGGCCAGGTAAAGTGTTTGGCTGGCTCTGTGCTGGTCTTAGCCCTACTGGGTACCTAAGCAAAACTCCTCCATCCCCTCAACCTGAACCACATGTCTACATCCCTCACCAACACACCCCTTAATTCACCTTATTACAGTACACATCATTCATTCTCTCTCTCTCTCTCTCTCTCTCTCTCTCTCTCTCTCTCTCTTTCTCTCTCTCTCTCTCTCCAGTTCCTCCTGAGGTGTCTCTGTTCCAGAAGGACTCCTCTTCTCCAGTGGTGTGTCATGCTACAGGGTTCTACCCCAAAGCAGTGATGATCTCCTGGAAGAAGAATGGAGAGGATCTGGATGAGGGTGTGGAGCTCAGAGAGACGCTACCCAACCAGAATGGAACCTTCCAGAGGAGGAGCATTCGGGACTGTCTCACTGAGGAATAACTGGACAAGCACAACTACACCTGCATCATTCAGCACAGCAGTCTGGAGAAGGAGATGATGCTACATGTGGTTAAACACAGGGGTAAGAGAAATAATATGTATTTAATATGTTAAAGTTTTTGATGAGCCCAGTTGTAATGGCTTTAACCCATTCTAGCTTCAGCTGGAGTCTTTATTGGTATCATCATTGGTGCAGCAGTGACTGCTCTCCTCATTATTATCGGAGTTGGTATCGGCGTTCTGGTGTGGAGGAAGAAGAGGAGGAGGAGGAATCTTGGTAAGATACATACACATGTTCCTACATTATTGCTAGACTTACTGTAGACTACAAATACATTCAAACACTGCAGAGGGGAGAAGCTGATGGACTGAAGGTGTTAATGAGGGTCTGCTAGGAGGTACGTCTGTAGCACGGTCATAACTTTATGATGGTCTTCTGTAGGCCCAATTCGGACAGGGCTTTTATGGGTGTGTACCCAGTGGTCTGAGCCATTAGGGCCACATGAGCCATTGTGATGAAATCTGAATAGCTGTTTGGACTTGCGGTGTGAGCTTTACATGCAGAACATCCAAAAAAGACTACTTTATGATAAATCATAATTCTACAGCTCTCACCTCTACATGAGTGGTCCAGTTTCTGTTGTAGGACGACGTTATAGGATGGTTTAATAGGGGGTTATTATAGGATGATTTTACATGATGTTAGTATAGAGGTGTTATAGCATGTCATCATAGGATGATGTTATAGGGTGTTATATGTACCTTATATAGCAATAGAGTGTTGTTACAGGGTGCTGCTTTAGGGTAATATGATAGGGTGTTGTTTGTGCCCAGGGGCCGGTAACGTGATGATCTGGCCCTTAATTTTATTCTGTGTTTTACTGCTTAAGTCTACACTTAAGTCCTCTTATGCATGATGATGTAATTGTGTGTAATTTTGTGTCCTACATCAGCTTCTCAGCCTTCACGCAGGTCTTTGGAAATCCCTAATCATGTAAGTGAGTGTTTATGAATCTTACATCATATATAAAACATGTACCTGTTTTTTAAAATGTTCCTTTCTCACCAATCGTGACTTGAAAGAAGTCTAAAAATAGTGATAATCTTACACATATGTATTTAGTACACTAATGGTCATTTTGTCTTTGTAGGATGAAGATGGTGAAGCGGTCATTAATGTTCCTAATGGATATTCCACTTTTAATTATGTTTGCACAGAAAGTCATACTTAGAAAGTTGGTAAGTGTGTTTTCATTTTGTGAAGGAATTGTCAGTTTAACACATTTACTGAGTAAGAAGTACATCAGTACCGACACTGATGTCAGGGATTGGCCCAAAACCACACTTATCAGCTCCTACTCATCATCTAATGAACAAACAACTCAGTGGACGAGGGTCTGCTTACACAGTGAAGCACTACTGGACCCAAAGAAGTCCACCTTGGTATAATACCTGCAGGCTAGACTCACACTGCCAAACTCTCTAGAGACAGTCTAGTGCCCTTCAGCGCTTAACACATCCAAGACCTGCCTACCACTACAGGAACAGGACATTACATTGACTCAAATGAATGATCCTGTCTAACAAGTTTAAGTTCAGGGGTTTGTGGGAGTGGGAGTGAACTGAGGCAGGAAATGTTAATCTTCAGGAATTGATTTACACAGAAATGCATCAAGAAATTTACCGTCCAGTAACAGAGTAAATTAAATAGGAGCCTTTCCCTGTGTGTCTTATCATTATGTATTCTACCGTATATGTGTTCTTAATGCATCATTGGGTTATGTACTGTAATGGAGATAAACCTCCAATGGTCTAGGGTTTAATGAACATATACTGACTCTGTAACAAAGACACACTGCCCCAATGTGTGGCAGTTTCACGTGAGATGTGAACTTCAGTAAACATGTGTGTCCAAATTTAGTTAGACCCACTGAGAGACCAACTCACCAGTAGCCTGAGTCTCCAAAGCGGGGCCAGCTCAGTCCATGAGCCCTTGGTCGTATTCATGGTAGCATTCAGGTTTTATAAGTTGGTGGGGGGGAGTTCACTAAAGAAAGGAGGAAGAGAGAATGAGACCCAAGGAGAGAGCAACCTCTCTCTAGAAGAGTTCAAAGGTCAGCATTTAAAACACCACCATTTCCTGACCTTAACCCAGCCGAACCATTTCCAGCTGAGCCCACAGTTTATGAAAGACCAAAGTGACTTGTGCCACCATGTGGCGAAAGTCAGTATGACCAAGTGAAAGTCAATATGTGCCTTTGATCATAGATAACTGAATGTACAGTACATAGGGTAGTCGATATTCAGACTTCCCTATTAAGCTTCTAAACCTTCTTTTATTTGCACTGATTTTAACACAAGCGTGATTTTACACAGAGCCAAATGTCTCACGGTACATGTAAACTTCAGGGAGGTGAAAGCTGAAGCGGAAATGCTTTACAACAGAAAGAGAAATCCAGACTTTGTAACCAAATGTACGAATAACTGAATGGCATAATCAGTGTTTAAAAACTTGTTAAGTCAATAATACTTTGTTTATATATAAACAATAATTATTTTTATTTGTGAACTCTTTAAGGAGAAAAGTGTCTTTGTATAAGTTCCCCAGCTGTGTGAAGTTTAAATAAAGTTTATATGCTGGTTTTTACTTTGTGTTGGTTTGTGTTCTTCACTGATCCACACCCTGATTATTCAGAACTGCATTAATACCTCATTTACATATCATGTACATGAAGCCTGGGCTAATTCGTGAGCATTATTCTGTGAGGAGCCAGTAAAACTAAGCAGGACAGCCTTCAATAAAAACCCCAAACAAACAGCCAGGCATGATGTTCTGGTTATGCATTTTAATTCTGTGGTTTACTGCAACTAATACTTATAAATGTATAATAATGAATAATGTCTAATATAATTCATAACCAGTATTAATAACAATGTTGTGTACTAAATAAATGATGTAAATTGTGTGTCTCTCTCTCTCTCTCTCTCTCTCTCTCTCTCCCTCCCTCTCTCTCTCTCTCTCTCTCTCTCTCTCTCTCTCTCTCTCTCATATATATATATATTTCTCAAAAAAATAAAGGGAACACTTTGAAAACACATCAGATCTCAAAGGAAAAAATAATCCTGCAGAATATCTTTCCTCATATAGACTGGGTAATGTGTTAGGAAGGAAAGGATGCTACATCGTTTGATGGAAATGAAAATGATCAGCCTACAGAGTGTTGAATTCAAAGACACCCTGAAAATCAAAGTGAGTAAATGATGCAGCATCTTATTAACTCTAGTAACATCTGTGGTGTTACAGGTCAATTTTGACCCATATATAATTACTTCAAGAAAAAGGCAAATAAATATATATTTAAATAGAACTTTAATACAAATACAAAATGAAAGGCACTAGTAACAAATAATAAATAACTAGTGGTAAATAATACAAAATAATAAAATTACAATAATAAAATGTAGATTTTCAAGGTTAAACAAACAACAACCAATCAAGCAAATCAAACCAACAGAAATCAAGTTTCATAAATAATCTGTGTGCCAGAACATGCACGTGTATTTGTGTTTTGTTAGATGCATGTGTGGCAAACAGTGACAGTTTTTGTGTGTTCCTTGCAGAGATATTTTTTGCAGGTGAAGCACAATGTGTTTGTCTTTCTGTCCTTATTGCTAGGGCAGACCTGACACCTCTTTCTTTTAGAATCTGGTGGTCTCACTGGGGTTGTAGCTGTCGTAGTTGATGTTGAGGCGGGGCTGGTGCTGATGCTCTTTGTGTTGCTGTGGGTGTGGATGGAGTGCTTGGTGAGCTCTGCAGCTGTCTGACCAAGGCTGCAGTGGCTGGGTCTCGGGGCAGCCGTTCCCTTTGCTCAATGTGCACCTTGACAAGGGATCTTCCTAGCTCCTCAAGAAACGTCCTCCGCTTGTTTTTTTTGTTTGAGTTCCACCCTTGGTGAATGTGGGTCCACAACACAAATGCATTGTATGCAGACACATCGAGGATGCTGTAAAATACAACCATTGGCCATCTCCTGGTCATTCGCTGGCAAGTGTAGGTGGCACTCAGCTTGTCCAGGTTGTCCACTCCTCCTTTGTTTTTGTTATAGTCCAGGATGATTATGGGCTTTTTGTCACTTCCTGATGACACAGCTGCATCTTTGTGAAGAGTGGACATCAATATCACATTCCGTCGTTTTTTTGGACAGTATGAAATAGCAGTGGTGGTGTCTGTAAAAACAAACTTTGAGGAAAGTGGAGCCCGGTCCTTCACCTGCAACACTGCAGAGGGCAGCTCAGGTTTATTTTTTTTTTACTGTGCCCACCATGGTGAGTTTCCTCCTGAGAAGTTCTTGTCCAAGGTCATAGCTGGTAAAAAACTGTCACAAGTAATGTTGTGACCCTGCAGTCCAGTAGTCATATCGAGGACTACACGTTTTCCTTGGTTTTTTTTTTTTAGGGATGCTGCTTGCAGACTTGCCTGTGTAAATCTGTAGATTCCAAGCTGCACCCATTTCTCCCAAACATCCCTGATGGGAGCAAGTTTGTCAGATTTTGCTCTGGTGTCTCTGTTGTCAAATCTGAGTACTCTTGATATCATTTGAAAGTTTTGAATATTCCTGCCTGTCGACGCGTCCCAGAGACTATCAGTGGCCTCATTGCTGGATTTGTACACTCCGGCCAAGAGAAGAACACCAATATAGGCATCCGGGTATTCATCATCAATGTCATTCCACATGTTGCCATGGACTTGTTTTCCTTTAAGGTTTGTCATAGCAATAATGAGTTTTTTTAGTGACGATGGCATAAACAGATCAAAACATGTCTTAAAGTCACTTACCTTGTGATCCCAGGGGTCACTTTGATGACATTTGCAGCATCTGCCCTGCCATGTACGTCAGGAGGTACTGAGCTCCAACAGATGTTGCCACTTTTGGATTTGAATGTTTCAGAAGGAGCGGGAGCAGGTTGAGCAACGGTGACCTCCTCATCAGACTGAGACTGAAATAGGCAAACATAGAAGCCCCTAACTCAACCTCAAGTGGTTGGAGGTAGAGCTGGCTGTGGGCTGTTGGTTTATAGTGTGTTTATGATTTCAGTTTTGGGTCTTATTATTGTTTTCTAATCTTATATTATACCTGGGTCGAAACTGACCCTAACAACATAAAGGTCATAATGTTAACAAGAGCATTTTATAATTTAGTAAAAAAAAAAAATAAAATAATAATAGTTTAAATATAGTTGAATATAATGTTTAAATAGGAGTTCCTGACAAAGTCAAAAAATCTTGATGCAGTAAAGAAATTTATGTAGTATTTTTATGCATTTAAAACTACAAACAGGTCGGTCACGACCCTAACACAAGAGGAAGGTTAAACCATTCCTGTTTTGGGGGGCGTCTCATTGTTGCTCCTTTACTGCACCTGTTGGTAATTTCATTAACACCAAAGCAGCTGAAACTGATTAACGGCCCTCCCTACAACTGAACTGACCAGATCAATATCCCTGAAGTTGAACTGAGTTGATGCTGCGCTCTGATTAAAAAGTGTTCCCTTTATTTTTTTGAGTATCTGGGGGTCGTAATGAACTACACACACAGATGAGCAATGTTTAAACTCTCTATGGAGATTTTCCTCATACAGGGCCCAGTTTATAGGAACTGCTCAGGGGCCAGATTCACCTTTCATAGACTCCATTTGACTGGACAGACAGCCAGTAAACTCCCATCTCTAAAAATATAATTCATAGTAATTAAACCAGGAATTAAGACCAAAACCCAAACCCAGACTCGCCCATCAGACTGCCAGATGGAGAAGCGTGATTGGTCACTCCAGAGAACACGTCTCCACTGCTCTAGAGTCCAGTGGTGGAGCTTTACACCACTGCACTCCACGCTCTGCAGTGGGCTTGGTGATGTAAGGCTGGGATGCAGCTGCTCGGCCATAGAAACCCATTCCATGAAGCTCTACACTGTTCCTGAGCTGATCTGAAGGACACATGGAGTTTGGAGGTCTGTAGTGACTGACTCTGCAGAAAGCCTTGCCTCAGCATCCGCTGACTCCGCCCTGTCATTGTACCTGGTCTACCACTCCGTGACTGAGCTGCTGTTCTTCCCAATCACTCCCACTGTGCTATAATCCAACTGACAGTGGACTGTGGAATATTTAGGAGGGAGGGAATTCCACGACTGGACTTGGTGGCGTCCTATCACGGTACCACAGGGATTCACTGAGCTCCTGAGAGCGACCCGGTCTCTGACTGTAGGAGCAGTCTGCATGTCCAGGTGCTCGGTTTTATACACCTGTGATCATGGAAGTGACTGGAACACCTGAGTTCAGTGGCTTGGATGGGGAGTGAATACTTTTGGCAGTATAGTGTATGTGTATATATATATACTTTAATAAAATACAATATCTGACTACAGCAACAATAAACCATACAGAAGCTGAGAGATATAGATTTTAAGATTTTATTTTTTTTGTGATTTTGTGTGTGTGTGTGTGTGTGTGTGTGTGTGAGAGAGAGTGTCCAGATGTTGGTGGTCTCTATACGCGGTGGTCCTCAGGCTTCTGGATCTTTCTTATAGAAGATCTTCCTTCCCTTCCCGCGCGTTCCTCTCCTTGTTTTTTTCTTTTTCTGCTCAGGCTTATGCTCTGGCAGGTCCTCCTTTATTCCCTCTTCCTCCATGACCTCCCCTGCTCCACCTCTGTCAGCAGAAGTTGGGCTGTCGTGGTGGTCCTTATTGCTGGGGGTCTTTGGAGGGTCTTGTTCTTCTCTCTGTATTTTCTGGTCATGGTCCACCTCGGGTAGGTCTTCCTTCTCCACACCTGTTTCAGGTAGAAGACAACGTTAGGCCTATGTGTTCTGTGTTCTAGAGCACTTGGACTGAAGAACCTCTTGTGGTTCCCTAAAGAACCTTTCAGTTGGTGCATCATCATGTGGTTCTCTGTGTTCATATAAATACACATGTTCAGATTTCCAGCTCTATCATGTTTATTGTACTTGCTTATGTCCTTTACTCAGAACCCATGTTCTCCTAAATCTCTTCTCTTAATTCCACATTGCAAGGGCACTTCATCATGTTCCCTCACATGGACGCACATCTAAGAGGGCACTTAACGACTGTCTCGTCAGAAAGGGTCCTTCTAGAATAGGCACAACAGGAACCTTCCCTATTCTCACACACGTAGCTATACCCTTTTATAAACTACAGGGGACGTCCGGTTTAGACCACTGTAGGGGCACCTTGTAGGACACTGCCTCACGTTTCCTCCACTAGAAAAGCCTCATTAACACAAATACTCAGAATATTTAGGATGATAAGGCCCCCTAGAGTGCAATCAGTCATGAAGGGAGTCCTGTAGAGCACTTTACCTGGGCCTTTACCTGTGTATTTGTTTTACCCACTGCCTCTGACAGAGACCCATCATCTAACAGCTCCTGAAGACTGTTCTGTTACCAGCCAGGTCTCCTGAGTCTGTAGACTATGACTGTTCACACCTCCTGTATCTTACTGTGGTCTCATTAGGCATTGTCCAGGTCTACAACACGTACAAGACATCTTCATTCCATCTGTTTGGTTTCCCAGTGGTCTCAGCTGGTGGGGTTTATGTTTAATAAATATAAGAAATGATTGTTACCCATACTCTTGCTGACCTGCAGGCTCGCTGGTCTGGTGTGTCTACTCTGTGATGGACTGGCGGCCTGTCCAGGCTGTTTCCTGCTTTCTGAATGATGAAGGCTGGGATAGGCTCCAGAACCCCCTGACACCCAGAAGGATAAGTGCTGAGTCAGTGTTTCCTGCGTTGATATGATCAGATTACCTGTGTAACGTGGTGCTGAGCTACTTACTCCATCAAATGTAGAACAATGGTGGACATCTGCATGTGTTTATTAAAGTCTACATGTAATAGCAGTGATGGGTTTATGGATATTGTACTGTACTTCCGGCGCCGCTGTGGGTGGCAGCCTTTCCAGTAGCTCCGTCTTTTGTGTACTGTTTTAGCGTTTTTTTCCCTACTTTTTTCTTTCTTTTACACGTTTTTATCACTATCTTAGTGATTATTTGTATGTCCTATGGACATGGACTCTGTTTTCGTGCAGCCGTGCAGGACTAACTTTGTTTACTCGAGGGAAGAACTGCTAGCGCTCCGAACAATGGGTCGCGCCGGCAAAACGCACCCCATCCCGGAGGAACTGCGAAGGAGCTACAGGGGCTGCAGAGCCGGCGCTAAGCTAAAAGCTAAGCGCATGGAGAAACGCTGGAGGTATAAACCATCTATTCCTTCGGTGGTGATGGGGAATGTGAACTCTCTGGCCAACAAGACCGACGAACTAGCGGCGCTGGTTCGGAATCAGCGGCTATACCGGGAATGCAGTCTTTTATGCCTTACGGAAACGTGGCTAACCGGCAACATTCCCGATTCCAACGTGGACATTCCCGGTTTCACCACCGTGAGAGCGGACAGGGACGCCAAACTCAGCGGCAAAAGCAAGGGTGGGGGACTCGTGCTCTTTGTGAACATCAGATGGTGTAACCCAGGACATGTGACTGTGAAGGAGAGGATCTGCTGTCGGGACATTGAACTGCTGGCGGTGAGTCTTCGGCCCTATTACATGCCCAGAGAACTGTCCCACGCCATTGCTGTTTGTGTTTACGTTCCTCCACGCGCGGATGCTGAGATCGCGTGTGACGTCATACACGCAACCATCGCGAGACTCCAGACCCAGCACCCTGATGCCTTCTTCGCTATTTCTGGTGATTTCAACCACATCACACTGGACTCAGTACTCACTGCTTTCCACCAGTATGTGGACTGTCCCACCAGGAAGAACAGGACAATCGATCTCCTTTACGCCAATGTAAAGGATGCATACACCGCCACAGCCCTACCCCCTCTGGGAAAATCAGATCACAACCTGGTCTACCTGCAGCCACAGTACAAGCCCCGGGTCCGATCACAACCCATAACCACCCGCTCCTTCAGGAAATGGTCTCCTGGTGCTGAAGCAGCCCTCAGGGACTGCTTTGAGTCCACTGAATGGAGTGTGTTGCAGGAGCCGTATGGGGAGGACATTGAGGGGATTACACACTGCATGACGGACTACATGAACTTCTGCATGGACGTTGTTGTTCCTGTAAAAACTGTGCGCTGCTTCGCTAACAACAAGCCCTGGATAACCAGCAGTGTCAAAGGCCTTCTGAACAAGAAGAAGAGGGCCTTTAAAGACAACAACCAGGAGGAGCTTAGGAGCACACAGAGGGAGCTCAAAGTCCACCTGCGAGAGGCAAAAGAGTCCTACAGGAGGAAGGTGGAGCAGAAGCTAAGGGAGAACAACATGAGGGAGGTGTGGAGTGGTATGAAGACCATCACAGGCTATATGCAGAGGACAGACAGTGCCACAGACGGTGATGAAGACAGAGCCAATGAGTTCAACACCTTCTATAACCGGTTTGACTGCCCTGTTCAAGTCTCTACAGCTTCAGCGGATACCTCCTCCACCCTCCCCCTCGCCTCAGCTCCTGATACTTCAGTCTCTGACTGCCTGGACATCAACACCCCACCTTCTTCTTTTGTTATTCATGCTCCCCTCCCACAGGCTAATAGCTCAGACAACACGGCCCCCGTTCCACCTTTTTCACACCTCATCTCACCAGACCTGACCTGCAGCACCACTGAAGCCCACACCTCTCCCCTTCTGCACACCTTCACCGCAGACCAGGTTAGAGGGGAGCTGAGGAGACTCCACACTAGGAAGGCAGCTGGACCGGACAGGGTGTGTCCCAGGCTACTGAAGTCCTGTGCCGCCGAGCTGGGGGCACCCCTACAGCACATCTTCAACCTGAGTCTGCGCTTGGGCAGGGTTCCCACACTGTGGAAGACATCATGCCTTGTTCCAGTACCCAAGAAGGGACGACCCAGTGAGCTCAATGACTTCAGGCCGGTCGCCCTAACATCACACGTCATGAAGACCCTGGAACGCCTCCTTCTACACCTTCTAAGACCCCAGGTCCAACACGCAATGGACCCCCTGCAGTTCGCCTACAGGGAGAAAGTGGGAGTAGAGGATGCCATGCTGTACCTTCTCCATCGGGCTCACTCTCATCTGGACAAGGGGGGCAGCGCTGTGAGAGTCATGTTCTTTGATTTCTCCAGTGCATTCAACACCATTCAGCCCCTCCGACTGAAAGACAAGCTGGCAAGGATGCAAGTCGATCCCCACCTGGTCTCCTGGATTACTGACTACCTCACTGGCAGACCTCAGTATGTCAGGCTGAAGGACTGTACGTCAGAGACTGTGGTCAGCAGCACAGGTGCACCACAGGGGACTGTACTCTCCCCTTTCCTCTTCACACTGTACACCTCAGACTTCAGGTACAACTCTGAGACGTGCCACATGCAGAAGTTCTCGGACGATACTGCTATTGTGGCCTGTGTGAGGGGAGGGCAGGAGGCGGAGTACAGAAACCTGGTGGAGGACTTTGTGGCATGGTGCCATAGGAACAACCTGCTACTGAACACTTCCAAGACTAAAGAGATGGTGGTGGACTTTCGCAGGGCGAGGCCACTCACACAGCCGGTCTTTATCGAGGGGGTTGAAGTAGAGATGGTTAGGACCTACAGGTATCTCGGACTGCACCTGGACGAGAGGCTGGACTGGACAGCCAACACTGATATCCTGTACAGGAAGGGGCAGAGCCGACTCTACTTCCTGAGGAGGCTGGGGTCCTTTAACGTCTGTAGGAAGCTCCTGCAGATGTTCTATCAGACTGTGGTGTCCAGCTGTCTCTTCTATGCTGTGGTGTGCTGGGGGGGAAGCATCAAGAAGAGAGACGAGATGCGGCTGGACAAGCTGGTCAGGCGAGCAGGGTCAGTTGTTGGTGTGGAGCTGGACTCGGTCGTGAAGGTGGCGGAGAGGAGGACACTACACAAACTGCTGTGTATTATGGATGATGATGGGCACCCACTGCACACCATCATCATGGACAGAAGGAGCAAGTTCAGTGGCAGGCTGCTGTCACAGAGCTGCTCCACGGACAGACTCAGGAGATCCTTTGTCCCGAGAGCCATCAGGCTCTTCAACTCCTCCCAGCAGGGCCGGAAGAGGGACGAGGAGAGCTGAGCACTAAACTCTCTTATTTAATCAGAGACTCATCTATGCACTATTCACTTTACTGTATATACTGTACATCTGGACACTCTGACACTCACTGTATATACTGTACATATACTGTACATCTGCACTTCTGGACACTCAACTCCACTTAAATATCACTTAAATATCATGTCTATGATGTTAATTCATTCTGTTCATTTATCTGCTGATAACTGCGTCCCTTGCTCATTTATTATTACTTTTGCACTACAGCCTGTTTTGTACTTCTGTGTATATATTTCTTGCCTCCTTACCAAGTGAGATATATTTATATATTTATATTAACATATCCATAGATAGTGACTCGCTGTATGTATAGTTCTATAGTCTATACCTTAATAGTTAGTAATACTGCTGCCGTTACTGAACATCCCTTTTAGGTTTCTCATACTGCACAACACTGTTTTATTTTTATATTTTTGTATTATTATGTGTATCTGTGCTGTTCGTTTTTTGTGAAACCGCTACTGGCTGCTAAATTTCCTTCGGGATCAATAAAGTATCTATCTATCTATCTATGAGAGAAAACAGGAGGTCTGATTTCAGGTTTATGAATCTTTCCGCTGATCTAATTTGTCTTTATGGCCTCGGTTCTCATGTTACAGCTCCAACTGGTGGAGATTTGGACAGTCACTGTTCTGTTCAGGTGCTGCCCTTACATTACAGATGTTAACCCAGGGTGGTGTTGGTTGGAGACTCCACATACTCCTTATCAAACCAGGCACAGCTGATCCCCTGCTTATGGCCATATAGTCCACTTTGACATATTCCCAAATTCAGACGACGAGCTGATACTGGATCATTCTTATACCAGACAGACTTAGACTAACCTGAGCTGTGACCTGAGCACTGACAGTGTCTTAAACCATGTATTCATGACCACACGTATCTAATACAGTCCAATCAAACATATTGATCCAAGTCTTCACAAGACCATAGCAGCACATTAGCAGAGGAGTACACAACTAGGTGCACCAGCACACAGTGATATTGGCTCGTAGGCTTCCAGCTGCGATACATTTGAACTGGACTGTTATTCAGGTTTACTGATATATATTATATTTACCAACAGGGGGCGCTGATACTCCAATCTCTGCAGCCCAGCACTGCTTTAATGTAGACTGTTAGGACTAAGAACAGGACCACTTGGAAGCCCCTCAGTGGAGTGTCTCTAGCTCTGAGTACCATTTCAGTCAAACGATGGGAATGATTCAGGCTTGGCCGGGCCTGTGACGTAAGCAAGGGCAGTCCTTATCACCTGACTGACCCAACAGACATGATCGCAGACATCCAGCGAGCTGTGGTGTCCTCCATGAGTCGTCCTGTTAGTGCAGCACCATTGGCAGACGGCTGCACCACGCAGGACTACATGCACACAGAGCGTTACCACGACTGTCCTTAACACCACGTCACCGTCACCAAAGACTGCAGTGGTGTCGTACCAGACTGTCATGGAGTGACTCAGAATGGCAGCGGCTCATCTTCAGTGACGAGTCCCGCTTTAGTCTCGGTGGAGACGCCCAACGAATCCGTGTGTGGAGGCACTGTGTCCAACACCAAGATGAACGGTTTGTAGTCACACGTCCAGAAGGCCTGGTGTCCCTCCATCTCCACCCCTACCGCACCATCTGCAGGAACTGTGTGAGGATATTCAAGCTGCATGGGATGGATTATCACAGGACTCCATTAGGAACCTCTACAGCTCCATACCCAGATGTCTGGCGTGTTGGGTTAGCAAACGCCATCACCTCTGCTCTTTTGCACACATGGTGGGTATGTCCGACCTCAGTGTGGACCACCGACTCGTTTGCCCACATATGATGAGGGGAAGTGTTGGGTTTGTGCCACACACACAACATTCTCCATGATGTGCAAAAAGATCTGACCAGAGATCAGTTATCTTTGGGGTCTTTGTTGAACCTCTGATTAGGCTTTGATTATTGGTAGGCGGCCTTTTGAGCCTCAGAACCGGTTTACATGTGACACTATGGTGACAGTTTGATTGCACACAGATGGACCCATGTGCTTTCTGGGTGGGAGGGTGGGGTACATAACTGGATGTGGCTCATGTTGTCTAAATATAAGTCACTCTTGCCTCACACACCCTTGCTAACCTGCCTGGTTAGCCTGTCAATCTATGTCAATCTAGCCTTCATTGCTTTACACCGATGGTGTCCTCACAGTCATGTATCACACCAGCACAACACCCATTAACACACCACCACAGGTGTTCAGAGTAACAGCTGGACTACAGTCTGTAACTATAGAACTGTAACTATACACACCGCCCTCCCCACCGAGTCCCTGTGTATTCATTACCCACAGTAACCGAACGGTGATGTACGCTCACTCTGAGAATGCATCTCTCCGTATAACTGAGGTTAACTACACCGACTCAGGACTCTACTACTGCTGCACTCAGAGGAGCGACTACATCACCTTCACCAACTCAACCTTCCTGCTAGTGCAAGGTAACGATCAACGATGAATAACCTCTGAACTGAACGTCTCTCTCCGTCAAAATAAACCATATTAAACTCCATCATATAAATATTCATTCTTCAGATCGAGATGTACTGCTCTTCAGGAACAGCTCCAGAGGTCAGTCCTCTTTAACTCTGTTCTATACTGTCTGGTTTAGTGCTTCCTGTTACTGTCCCCAGGTTTAATTTTGTAAGATCAGCTGCATTAATATATGACGTTTTAATGTGGATCCTTTGTTGGTTTAAGCTTCCTGCTCCTCAGAGCTCTTCTTCACTCCGTGCATGTAACTTTGCCACCATATCTGATTTTTCAGAAGTTGGAAACGCTAGCCAGTGTATGACTACCAGGTAAAGCTGCTGACCTGTCCAGGGTGCTTCCCACCTTAAGCCCTGGGGTAGGCTAAAGCATCCTCTGCAAGCCAGGAGGGGAAGCGGTGAATGAATGCAGGTAGAGGCAGTCTGGTGGGGGCTCTGCTCCCCAATCCCAAGCTGAAGAACGCTGCAGTGGTCTGTGGGATATGCGGTTGGGGCTCCTGTCTTGAATGTGCCAGAGTCACTTCTCTGTTTACACAGACAGCTCTATCCAGATGCTGCTGGTCAAGTTTATTAAGCACCTGTGGGCGGCCACTGCGCTGTCCCCTGTGGGTGGTGGGTGGTAATGCTGTCTATGACATATTCTCGATGCCACGTGACACGATCATGGCTCATAGATTATTGATCTCAATATCGGATTACAGTAATGATACACAATAAAGAGAATACAAGATATTTATTCATTTCCTCTCTGGTGGTCTTCAGGGGTCTTTCTTATAGTTGATCTTCCTTCCTTTCCCCCGAGTTCCTCTCCTTGTTCTCTTCCTTTTCTTTTCAGGGTCTTCTTCCTTGTTTCTCTCTTCCTCCCTGAGCTCTCCTGCTCCACCTGTGTGTTCAGATGTGGAGGCATCATGGTCTTCACCTGTGGTGGTCTTCTCAGGGTCTACCTCGGGCAGCTTTTCCTTCTCTACACCTGTTTCAGGTAGAAGACAGATTTAGATCATCAGCAGCCGAACGTTTCTCCACTAATCTTTCCTGGAGCTCAGAATTCATAACCAGCCTTCATATTAAACCTATGTGTTCTGTGTTCTAGAGCACTAGAACCTCTTTTGGTTCCCTGAAGAACCTTTTAGATTTCCAGCTCTATTGTGTTTATTGTACTTGATGATGTCCTTTACTCACCCAGAGGCTGGACACTCTCAGAAAGATTAAACTCCCTCTGGATGTCCAGGAGCTCTCTGACCAGTTGGTCTCTGAGATCACTGGAGCTCACTAGACCATCTAGAAGAGATAGAGCCAGGTTAGATCTGAGTTTAAGATGATCTCCTGCTTTTATATGAAGGACATGTGTATGTATCATCATGATATCTGTTCATCTACTTTACTCACCCAGAGGTTCCTCCAGAGGTGAGGGTTCTTCCTCGGTCTCCTGGAAGTTCTGCTGGAGTGCTGCTATGATATTAGAGAGCACTCTCTCTTTTGGAGGCAGAGCCTGGACACTGCCTGAGGTGTCCTCTAGGAGGATCATCAGAAGGAGTTTGCCAATGTCCTGCATGTCCTCGGCAGTGCTCCATGGATCGTCTAGAAGGAGGTAGGACAGATTAGAGCTCATAGTGAGCTGAATTCCTGCTCTAATATGAACTAGATGTGTTCTCATCATCACGCAGTCTGTGTTCTAGAGCACTTGGACTGAAGAACCTCTTGTGGTTCTCTAAAGAACCTTTCAGTTGGTGCATCATCATGTGGTTCTCTGTGTTCATATAAATACACATGTTCAGATTTCCAGCTCTATCATGTTTATTGTACTTGCTTATGTCCTTTACTCACCCAGAGGCTGGACACTCTCCAGGGGGTTCTCCTCCCTCTGGACGCCTAGGAGTTCTCCAATCGGTGTGGTCTCAGCGGAGCTCACTAGAGCGTCTAGAAGAGATAGAGCCGGATTAGATCTGAGTTTAAGATGAACTCCTGCTTTTATATGAAGGACATGTGTATGTATCATCATGATATCTGTTCATCCACTTTACTCACCCAGAGGTTCCTCCTCGCTGTGGCCCACAGTGTTCTCGGGGTTGGGAGGCTGGACAAGGTCCTCCAGTGCCAATTTCAGGAGCTCACTTGTCATTCTTGTTTTAAAAACGAAGTAGCTCTCTGAAACTTCTAGAGGCTGGATGGTAGTGGAGGGAAAACCCACTTCCAGTACCACCTCCAGGAGGAGGTCGCTGACTTGTCCGCCATCAGTGAGACTCGGTGGATTGATTGCTGTCTCAGTCATAGTCATCTTCATAGGGTTCTCTACTTCAACAGAAAGAATGACCTTACAGTTCTTTTCAGGAGATCAGTTAGTGACTGTCCATCCTCACACAGAGCTGTGAGTTCTTCAGCATCTACTATCAATTACTCTTACCTGGTATGAATAGCATGTGCGCTGTTCGGGGTCCCAGTGCAGACTGAGCTTAACCGCAGCGTGAGCGGATTCTTATAGACTTTCTCCTTTATGACATCACAGCGTGTAGCCGTTAGTGGGTTATGACATCAGAGCAGAGTTCTTCCAGCGTTCTCCATTCTATTCCTCTCACTGCTGATGATGAAGGAGGAGCTCCAGTCAGGTGTCCTTCATGTAGTACACTATAGTGGAGCTCCTGTTAACTCCTCACTCCCCCCAATATGACCCCAGAACAGGAGTCAGGAACAGTTTCTGCTCAGTCACTACTATAAGAGACAGTGCTGGACCTCACTGGATCTGTGTCCCCCTCACAGTGACCCTCTAGAGTACTACACTATCAGCTTCCTGTAGTTCTGTAGAGTCCAGTCCACACAGACGTCTGTACTGTAGGAGAGTTATGACAGAGTGAACTCAGAAATCAGAAATATTAATTAATAACTATTAAAATATGAGTCAGATACATGTGTACGGGGTTTCTCTGAGAGGTCAGAGGTCAGAGGTACACTCTTTACTATTATGAACTTCAGTGCTGCAGTAGAAAATCACTGTATTGGATTATATGTGAATATTAAATGACATTTTGTACTAAAATAAAAAACTGAGTAACTTTACATTCCATAACGCATCACTTCCTGTCTCTGTGGTCACATATACTGATCAGATACGTTTGGGCCGGTAACACCGCGTGTGTTTGGGTCTTACACCGTGCAGCACGTGTGATATGATGAGAATATCAGTTATGACTAGTAAGATATTAATTTATCCTGATCTTTCTGGGGGGCTTCTTTATTCTGTGACTGAAACTGTTTATACAGCCTCAGTGAAGCTCGTCCCCCCATGTGGTCAGAAGTATGTATACACTAGATTACCAAAAGTACTCGCTCGTCTGCCTTCACACACATATGGACCTGAGTGACCCCCCATTCTTAATCCATAGGGTGTAATATGATGTCGGCCCACCCTTTACAGCTATAACAGCTTCAGCTCTTCTGGGAAGTCTTTCCATAAGGGTTAGGAATGTGGTTATGGGAATTTCTGACCATTCTTCCAGAGGCACATTTGTGAGGACATGGCCTGGCTCACAGTCTCCACTCTAATTCATCCCAAAGGTGTTCTATCGAGTTGAGGTGCAGACCAGTCCACCAAACTCGCTCATCCATGTCTTTATGGAGCTTGCTTTGTGCACTGTGTAACCCAGGTTATAAAAGCCTGAGTAAAGTACATTTTATTGAAGTTACAGAAGATTTATATAAATATAATTAATATAAATAAACAGGAAGCTAAAGAAATAATATAGATACATAAAGACACTCATTTTTGAGAAGCTTTATTCAGTCCAAAAATAATTAATTTACTGTTGTTTGAAGATATTTCATGTTTTTGTGCATCACGTGACACAATATAGCCAATAATGTGGTTTGCTGTGTCTATGTGTGCGGGGAAAACTGCACCCAGAAGCCTTTTCGGTTGGGCGGCCATCGGGAGCAGTAGGGTCTCTGGAGGAGAAGGAGCAAAACGTTAGATGAAAGTTACGCGATTAAAAACTGCAGAAATATCGAGCAAAGCCCTCGTCTACTTAACCGCTAAGCTCTGTTATTTAAAAAGGGTTTAATGGTGTATTAATACAGATTGGAACATATACATACTGATATAGCTATTTCTCTCTACCCCTAGAGGGAGCAGCAGCCTTACAGAAAATATTGGTAACATCATTACAGTCATTATCATTCATATTCACCTGCTTTTACTGTCTTTGTATTTTGTTTTTTATTTTTAAATAATATTTCTACTCACCTGGTGCTTTATTAAAAACAAGAGGTGCTCCCAACCCCCAAAATCACAGAGGGTCGTACAGTGTTGTCTCTTGGGTGGTGTTTGTCCTGGCTCTGTGGGCGACCCTGAGGTTTTCCCCTTGTAGTTGCTTGTTGAAAATCGTCAGTATTGGCCATTGGTGCCTGGTGTTTAATATACTAACACCGGTTACCACACTACTGTGTTCTAGGGTGTGCTACAGGTATCATTACAAACTGGTGTGCAGCCATGTTGGAACAGGAAGGGGCCGTCCCCAAACTGTCCCCACAAAGTTGAGAGCACAACATGGTCCAGAGTCTCTTGGCCTGCTGAAGCATTAAGAGTTCCTCTCACTGGAACTACGGGGCCGAGCCCAACTCCTGAACACCACCCCCACACCGTGCTGCTCCTCAGTCCTCTGTAACTCTGTTCTTATTCTGTAAGTTCTCTGTAGCATTACTGCATCATATAGTGTTATAATGAGAATCCTTTATTGGTTTAAGCCTCCTGCTCCTCAGAGCTCCTCTTCATCCTGACTGTGGTCTTCAGTGCTGTGGTGGTGATTCTCCTCAGTGCTCTTCTTCTCATTCTGAAGAACAGGAAACCCTGCAGAGATGGTACGACTGACTGATCTTCTATTGAACATTAATAAACTGCTTCAGAAATGGTGTTTCCTATCAGCATGAGTTATGTATTATTTATATATCAGTATTTAAAGAAAAGCCCATGTTAATAATGTAATAATGCTATATAAACCATAATGACGTTTATATGTCTAAATATGTTAATATTAATATATAAAATAAAACATAAAATATAAAATATATTTTTTGGAAATTATGTGACAGATTTTGTTATATGTGCTTTTTAATCTCAGCACCCTAACTACATATCTGGGACTTCTTTGGTCGCCCCATTCTGAACATTCTAGCTACAGCCTAATAATAGTGTAATAATATGTGATTATTATGTATGATTATGTTTTATTGTTTTTATTTAGATTATTATATGATGAATATGACTGAACACCTTCAGTAGTGTACCTACAAGTTTAGGGCTTCCTGAAACTGACAAGGAGTAAATGAATCTGTTACTGAACAGCACTACATCACTAGTGCATCACCTTATACCTGTAAATAAAATACATGTTCAGTAAATCAATATTTGGAGGTACGTTATCACTTATAGGTCCAGTACAGAGCAGTGGTAAACTCGTTACAGAGGTAAACCCCGTGTTCACTGTGAACTGAACACTGTAAACCCCGTGTTAACTGTGAACTGAACACTGTAAACCCCGTGTTCACTGTGAACTGAACACTGTAAACCCCGTGTTCACTGTGAACTGAACACTGTAAACCCCGTGTTCACTGTGAACTGAACACTGTAAACCCCGTGTTAACTGTGAACTGAACACTGTAAACCCCATTTTAACACACTATCAGTTCATTTACTGAATTTCATATATAGGAAAGAGGGATGAAATTAATTTTAAATTAAAAACTATGGAAAATTAATTGTAATAAATTTTAGAAAACGTTCCTTTACTTTCCTTCTTAAACTATTGTTATACCAATGTATTATTTTTGTTTCTTAATTTATTGAGGTGCTTAAATAATTAATAACTATTATTATTACAGGAGAGAGATGGTGAAATGATGAACTATGCTGCTCTACAGTTCACTAATAAGAAAGTGAGGAGGCCAGCCGGACACAGTGAAGACCCCCGTGTTGTTTATTCTTCAGTAAGACATTAATATTGTATTTTAATAGAGCGTGTTTCTGTATATCTGTCTCTTTACAGAATGTATTATTATACAGCACTAAAGCTGTGAAAGGTAACACCCCAGTGTTCAGCACAATGCACACGTTTCATCACCCCTCGTCAAATTTAGCTGATTTGGGGGAAAACAGTAGATGTATGAAAAACTAAAACGTACCATAACAGTTTCAGTTATTCCCCACTGTAGGATGTAAAACTGAATATGGACATGCACCTAAGATGGAAAGTTCAGACCCCTCCTTGATTTCTAAGTGGGAGAACTTGCAAAGTCGCAGAGTGTTCAAATACTTTCCTCACTGTTTATAATCTCATCTCAATAATCTATTAATAATAATAATTAATAATAATGCTGTCAAACGCTTTGAACTTGTAGTTCCCAACACACATCCCAGTGTATCTCTGTTTATACTTATAGCTGCATTCTTTAAATATCGCTATAATCCATGTGTGTGTGTGTGTGTGTGTGTGTGTGTGTGTGTGTGTGTGTGTGTGTGTGTGTGTGTGTGTGTGTGTGTGTGTGTGTGTGTGTGTGTGTGTGTGTGTGTGTGTGTGTGTGTGTGTTAGCTGTGTACCGTTAGACGGGCTCTGCTCTTCCAGCATTATTTCACTCTCAGGTGTTTCTGTGTATCACTGGTGGAGCAGGAGCTGGGTAAATAGGCTACATGTTGCTGGTCCCCGTTCAAGACATGTTAGGTTGTAGGGTAAACCGTTCAAGCAAATATAGCCCTAGTGTTAATACCCAGTCATCACTTAACACCTTCTAATACCCCATCATGTGTTCTGTTTTTAGACCTGAGGTTTAGAACTAGGAGTGACCTTTATGAAATAAACTAATAACAATGTGCGGTTTAATAGAGGGAACAGGAGAGAGAAATTCTGATTAAAGGATTAACAGCTGTTTCCTGTTTCCTGAACACCGTGTTGTGGTTTTGTGCATTTCTCAGCTTGTCTTAAAATAGCTTAAAAACGCGCTGCAAACACTGAACACACGTGCAGCTTCCAAACCACATGCAAACAGCCTCAAACCACAACGGAGGTGTTTCCGGGGGACACTGAAAGTGGACGGACCCATTCGAGAGCGGGCTGGACGTAGAGCCGAGTCGGGTTATTGGCCAGCTTGGCGTGTTTACATTTCGTTCCACCTTAAACAGTGCACCCCGGGTGGCTAAAATGAAGGTTTTACTGTTTATTAATAGATATTCTTTCTGTTTATCGCCCAGTTTCTCGTGTTTTACACAGCCCGCTCTCGAATGGGTCCGTTTAAAGCTCTGCAGTGCGCTCGGTTAATGGTTTGTGAGCGGTCTCATTTTGCTGCTTGTGTTTTGAGACTTTGCAGCGCATGTTTAACTTGCAGTGCGTTGGGCTTTCTCGGCCACCGGAAGAAACAGCAGCAGTAGGAAAGATGGCGGAGCCTGTCTGGTAGCAGTTAGAAGTAGCTTAAGAGCAGCGTTCAGCGTTAAGAAGTGAGCTCTATGAACGAGTCTCCTTCGCTTCATTTCTTGGTTCAACCACGCTACCCATCGCCACCTCCGCTAACCCACAGCCCAAGCCTGAGTCAGACAAGCAACCACATTTCCGCTTTCACACATAGATAACGCATAGCCCACGCGCTTGGTACTCATGAGTAATGAAACCCGTGATTTCTAAACCTTGTCCAGCTGTTCACTGATGTGTGTCATGGTTAATGAAGGGGAGGGGGACAGACTGCAGCAGAAGTTCACTAGTTTGGGTTCGTTTGAAGTCTTACTGATTTTGATGTGAAAGCCTGAAGAAGAAAAGCATGGGTAAGGTTTGGGCATCACAGGGCATTGGCAGGAGAGGCTTTCAGGGATTTATTAAAAAGACACAATGCAGGGGCGTATTAGAAAAACAAGCAGAAGGTCGGTAAACAGCAAACAATCAAATCCAATCAAGGTTTATTTGTCACATACATGTTCATACATGGTACAACCGGCAGTGAAATGCTTCTGTGCCTGCCCAGCCACATATTATTAGATAAGATAAATGAAATCGAGTAAAATATAAATAAACAAAATGTAAAAATAAATAAAGGAGAGTAGAGAATTTTTTTTATTTTTAAAAAGGTTTTTAATCCCTTATTGATCCCACAGTGGAGAAATTTAGTCCTCCACATTTAACCCATCCGTGAAGTGAAACACCCACATACACACACACGAGGGCGCAGTGAGCACACTTACCCGGAGCGGTGGGCAGCCCTATCCATGTTTCCCGGGGAGCACTTGGGGGTTAGGTGCCTTGCTCAAGGGCACCTCAGTCGTTACTGTCAGTTCAGGGAGTCTAACCAGCAACCCTCCGGTCACAAGGCTGGTTCCCTAACCTCCAGCCCATAAAAAAACTAAATAAATACATTAACAATTACTGTTACCGAAATCAAAATGAAAGGCAAACAAAAATGTGAAGATTTTAAGTGAAAAATAATAAAAACACAAATAACACTGTTACATTTGTGTGTTTTGTTTTGCTCATATG
>JAMWET010000238.1:0-24646 GCA_024036415.1 Prochilodus magdalenae
AAGTGGGTTTAGTGTGTGACTGAAAGCTGAATTCGTTTGCTTGAGTTTGTTTAGTTCACTGCATCGATCGTTCCCACAGCCAGCATCCAAGGTGCCAACAGAGAAGTCTAGCACACGCCAAGTGCACGTGCAGCGCCATCGAGCTTCATTCATTCCAGTACTTTACGACGGCTGTCGTCATTACGTGGTGTTGCTAATAGAAGGTAATGTTGACTTTGGGTCACTGCGCGATGAGGTCGACTTAGATCCCTATGCCCCGATTTGCCCCCCTATGATCTGGTTCTAGAATCAAATGAGCCGTTTCCGCTTTGTCGGTGAGCTCATGAATATTCGGATTAGCTCTGCTCTGATTGGCTGGTTGCCCATGATGCTCACACATAAGCACCATGTAAGTAGACTAAACAAAATGAGCCTCTGTGGAAATAAGCTCCGCCCTCATACTGTTTAGTTAGCTATGCTAGGGATTTGGAACGTCACCTGTACTAGCTACTGGCTGTCCATCTGGACATCAGCACACAGTAGAGTAAAGTTGATCTCAGTTTAAGATGATCTGCTTCAGCGGGCAGCATGGACACAGTCAAACATGGCTGCTACGTACAGGCTGCTGTTGGGGTGGTGATGCTAATAAAGGTGGAGCTGCTCCTCTCTTCAGTCTCTTCAGGGTCAAACGCAGAGCAGAGGACAGGATACACATAGCAGCCGAACATCCCATTCGCCTAGCCCGAGAACTGCTGGAACTTAGCTCCTCGACACTCCAACCGTTTTGGTTCCGTGGCTCCGTTGTGGTTTCTTGGGTTAAAGGCATGGCGGTAAAAGGGTAATATATGAGTTGTGGCTTGGTCTCAATAGAGCTCATATTGATAACGTGGCCTACTTTTCATAGTCTCATCTGATTTAAGCCGAGAGTGTTTTTCACAACACAATGGACACTTTTGAGACGTATCACTTGTGTGTGAGCCGGGCTGATAGGTGTTGTGTGTGTGTGTGTGAGGGGAAGCGAGGGAGAGAGAGAGAGAGAGAGTGAAGAGAGAACGGAGAGAGAGATGAGAGTGAGAGAGAGAGGAGAGAGAGGGAGAGAGAGAGAGAGAGAGTAACCAATGTGTCCTGTAAAGGGCCCTGAAGGCTTGTGGGTGCTAATATTTAGTGAACCTGCTGTGTTTGAAGGACTACTGACATTCCTCCTTATATCAATGAAGCTCACTATCTTATTTCCTCTCTCCACCTTACTCTCTCATCTTCTCCCTTATCTCTTTCTTCTCTTCAGTCATCCCGCTCTCTGGTCTCTCTCTTACTCGCTCTCTTCTCTCTTATCTCAAGTCCCGCAGTCTTCTCACATCTTACTCTCTCTCTTCCTCGCTACTACTTCTCTCGGACTCTGGCTCACCTCTTAACTCCTACTCACTTTCTCATCCTTCTCTTACATCTCTCTTCAGGTCTCTTGTCTTAACTCTTCCTCTCTCTGTTATTCGTGTACAGTCCCTTATCGTCGTTCTCTCTCTCTCCTCGTTCGTCTGCTCTCTTCAGAGGCTCTTGAGCTCACTCTATAAATCGCTCTCTCATCACATCGACTCTCTCGCGCTGCTCTCACTCACTCTCGCCCCTCCTCTCGGCCCACCTCACTCATATCTCTTCTTTTCCACCTGTCCTCTCTTTGTCACATGTCTGTTTCTCTCTCATCGTCATCGGTGCTATCTCGCCATCTACTACGTCTCAATCGTTCTCAGTCGCATCGTTCGGGGTTCTCGAGGGTACAGTGTCATCTCCAGTCATCAGTCTCTCCGTCTGTCTCTCTCTCGAGAATCGATACTCGAGACTCTATTGCTTACTGTCACCAGTATCCTGTCTTCTCTCTGCCTCTCGTGGGTCATTGCTCTCTCTCTTTTTTACTCACCCACTCTTTTATCTTTCTGAAATCTGTCTTCTGTCTGTCCTGTCTGTCTCTCTCAGTCTCGAATCTCGTTGCTCTCGTCTTCAAGTTCGGGTCGAAAGATCAATCTCTCTCCAGTCTTCTCCTATCTAGCTAAATCTCTCATCTCTGTCTCGATCTAATCGTCGTCTCTCTCTCTCTCTTGGTCTCTTGACACTGCTTTCCCCTCTCCTCGATCTTCTCCCTCTTTCTCTGTCTCCTACTACTCGCCCCTCCTCCTCTTTCTTGACTCACATCCCCTCTTTATGCTTTCTGTCTGTCTCTCCTCGCCGCCTCTCTTATACTTACTCAGAGTTCATTGCTGCAGAGAAGGAGAATCACCCTGTCTCTCACTTACTCTGTTGTCTGCTCTGCTGTTCTCTCTTTAGAAACGTCAACATTAGACAGTAGCGTGTTTTATATATGGGGGCCACATACCAACAAGCCTTGTCTGTTAGCCCTGGAAGTGATGTTGTGTGTGTGTGTGTGTTTGTGTGTGTGTGTGTGTTTGTTGGGGGTTTGCGCTGTAAGCCTCTACAACACTGCTGGCTAAACAAACTGCAGATGTGATAAATGGCAACTCATATGAAATTATGATTTGGCTATGATAGTTATATTTCTATAACACAGACTAGACAGTTACAGACATGTACACCGACAGACAGGACACAGACATGACAGACAGTCTCGTTGTAAATATTGTTGATGTGTGAGTTGTATCCTGTTTGCGCACTCCTTCCTCTAGAACTCCTTCCAGAGCTTTAGTGGCTGATATTGTTTTATGACATCATATGTTTTATGATGTGTATGAGGCTTAAAAGGCGTTTTATTAGCTGTTCGAAGAAAACTTCTTTGATGTTTTATATTGATATATAAAGGGCTTTGGATGTTGGGTGTCAGGGAACTGGGAAGACAGGGACTGAATCTTACTGGCTGTTTCTAGTCGTCAGTCCGCAGCTTCTACAGTCTTGCTGTGGCAGCGGAGCGTCTGTTAGCGTGTCAGGAACATGCTGGTGTGAAAGACAAAAACCCACCCCAACAAACAATGTTTCATTGTAAGGACTTAGCTGAACGAGTGCCTGGGTCCGCCCTGCACCGTCTGTGTTTAATCAGGCGCGACATTCTTCTCTCGCGTGTTTATGGTTGTTTGTTTAGACTCGTCGGACTTAAAAGCTCATAGAGGGGGGTCTAACGACGAGGGCTGTCCAGCTTTGAATTGATTGAGGAGTAGTGTATAAACTGTCTAACGGAGACGTCCGGGCTTCGTTTCAAGGTCAGTCAGCGGGCAGTAGTCGGCAGTCGTAGCAGTTTGCAGTGAGTAATAACTGCTTGTCTATTTTCGAGCGTTTTGGGTATTCCCGACCCTGGGGAGACGACGTGGCAAGCATGAGGGGGAGAATCTCGAAAAAAAAAATAAATATTGAGGCCTGGTCACCTTAAGCTGGGACGTTTAATCTAAAATTCGACCTCTTTGTTTGTTTGCTCTGTCTCTCTCTATTTCCAAGTCACATATTCCTACAATAAGGGTCTTTCATCGCCAAGTCGCATGTGTCCTGGGGGGGTTTCGGCGTCCCGGTGATGAGTAAGCCTGCTGGGGCCAACCTCATCCGCCTACTTCGCACCCACAATGCCTACCGGGGGCACCGCGGGGGGCCACCGGAACCTCCATCACGAGGTCTCCTGGCTCTCGAGCAGGAGATTCGGTTCGCATCGCTTCACAACTTGTGTGGTCATTTCTATCATCTGTGTGGAAAGAGAGAATGAAAGAATGCATGGTTTGGAGGGCACTGGGTTGGGTGCATGGATTGTGGTTAGTGGATGGTGTGGGAAGGAATTGGTTGAGGAGGATGGGTGGGAAGTGATGGTTTGTGCACAAGAGGATGGTTGGGGAGTCATGATTGAGGGTGGAGAATTACTGGGAGGATGGTTTGGGATTAAGGATGGTTGGGAGGATGGTTTGGAGGATGGTTGGGAGGATGGTTGGGAGGATGGTTTTGGGAGGAGTATGGTTGGGAGGGATGTTTGGGAGGAGATGGTTGAGGTAGAATGAGCTGGGAGGGATGGTTGGGATAGCATGGTTGGGAAGACTGGTTAGGGAGGAGGATGGTTTGAGAGGATGGGTGTGGAGGATTGTTTGGAAGTATGGTTGTGGAGGATGAGTGTGTTGAGGATGGTTGGGAAGGAATGGTTGGGAGGAATGACTGGGAGGATGGTTGGGGAGAATTGGTTGGGAGGATGGTTGGTTGGAGACATGACTGGGAGAATGTTGAGGAGGATGTGGTGGGTTTAGCTGATTGGTTTTGAGAGGAGTGGTTTGGAGAATAACTGGGAGGATGGTTTGGAGGATGGGTGGGAGGATGGGGGGTGGGAGGATGGTTTGGGAGGATGGTTTGGGGAGGGATTGTCTGGGTGAGAGGATGGTTTTGGAAGATGGCTGGTTTTGGATAGGTGTGTTGGGAGGTATGTATTGGGAGGATGAGTTTGGGAGGTATGGTTGGGGAGGAGGTTTTTTGGTGAAGGATGGTTTTGTTGCGCGTAGTCCTTTAGTGCCCCTTGGTGACTCTTTCATTAGCTGCGGCTGCTCTTTTTTTCTCATCTGATTAGTCGGCAGTTGTGCCGTGGTGCAGCCATTTAACCCGAAAGCTGTAAGGTGAGTGCACATACGTTCTCTTGGCCAGTAGGGATACCATTATCAGCACCACGCGCAAAAGCAACTAAGGGTTTGAGCAACAAGATGGAAAAAGGAATGTTAGGAAAAAAAGAAAAAAAAAAAACGATGGTTTGGGAGGATGGTTTGGGTAGGATGGTTTTGAGGATGTTTGATAGTGATGTTGCGGGAGGATGGTTTTGGAGGATGTTTGGAGGGGATGGCTTGGGAGGATGTTTGGGGAAAGCACACGATGGCTGGGAGGTTGATGGTTTGGGTGGTGGCTTGGATGGCATTTTGTGAGGTATGTCTGCGGGGATAATGGGATGGATTGAGGACGGGTGGTTTGGGAGGATGGTTTGGGAGGATGGCTTGGGACGTGGATGGGCTGGGAGGGATGATAGGGTGTGGATGGATCTAACGAGGATGTTTGGGAGGATGGTTTGGGAGGATTGCTTGCCGGATGGTTTTAGGCTAGGTATGGCTGAGGGAGACGATGGTTTGGGGAGGATGTTTGGGGAGGATGGTTTTTGGGGGAGGATGGGTTTGGGAGGAAGGTTTGGGAGGATCCGTTTGGGAGGATGTTTTGTTTGGGAAGGATGTTTGTGAGGATGGTTTGGAGGATGGCTGGGAAGTATGGGTTGGGAGGATGAATGGCGGCAGGATAAATGGATAGATTATGGATAGATAATTAGACAATTGGCAATAGAATGATACGGAAAACGGATGGATGGATAATAGAGGGTGGATGGATAGGTAGAAGGTTGAAGTTGATTGATGGGTGGATGTCCCTCACTGTGCTTAGGTATTAATGTACGGTGGTGAATGTTGCCTCTGTTTTCCACAGAGGGGAGAAGATTTGTGAAAGCGTCTTGGATCAGCTGCACAACTCTCTGAGGATTGATCTGTGCCCAAGTATCAGGGTAAGACAACATAATGATCAATAACAGTAATGATCATCTTAACAGTGATGATCAGTAACAGGTAATGATCAGTAACAGTAATGATCAGTAACAGTAACGATCAGTAACAGTAATGATCAGTAACAGTAATGATCAGTAACAGTAATGATCAGTAACAGTAACGATCAGTAACAGTAATGACCAATAACAGTAATGATCAGTAACAGTAACGATCAGTAACAGTAACGATCAGTAACAGTAATGACCAATAACAGTAATGATCAGTAACAGTGATGATCAGTAACAGTAATGATCAGTAACAGTAATGATCAGTAACAGTAACGATCAGTAACAGTAATGACCAATAACAGTAATGATCAGTAACAGTAACGATCAGTAACAGTAACGATCAGTAACAGCAATGACCAATAACAGTAATGATCAGTAACAGTAACGATCAGTAACAGTAACGATCAGTAACAGTAATGATCAGTAACAGTAATGATCAGTAACAGTAACGATCAGTAACAGTAATGATCGAAGCGTCTGTTTGATATGGTTTGTGGAACTGGTATTTCATTGTGTTTTGCTTCATGACTGAATATAAAATCTATCTTTAAGTGATATTGAGGAGCAGTATGGCATCAAGCTGGTTTTTTATTTTAATTTTTTCATCCATCATTTAGTCATGGGATCATTTCATTTCATTAATCCAATTCAGGGCCCATTTAACCACTTATCATTCACTCATATATTAAGTGTGTCAATTGATGACGTCATCTCCCCATCCAACATTCATTATTTATTCCCTCAGTTATCACATCGTACCCCATTCATTCATTCATTCATTCATTTAACAACTTATCATTCGACCCATTCATTCAAGTAAATCCATTGTATCCATCTACCCATCCAGCATTCATTATTATTCTCCTCAGTATCCATTCTAACCATTCATATCATTCATTCATTGATTCTTTCATTATTTCATTCATTTATTTAGAATTTAATAAACCTTTTAAAATTTGGTCAATCCATCATTTACTACTGTTTCTTTTAGTTATCCATATTGTCATGACTTCAGACCATCCATCCCCCATATCCATCCATCCATCCATCCATCCATCCATCCATCATCCATCCCACAGATGATGAACTGGCCCCAAGGTTCCAATCTGGGCATCCCAACCATTCCAATCTGCTCGTTCATGGCGTTTCATTTTGTCTGTTTGTGTTTGTTTATTTATTCACTTGTTCATTTGTGTTGTTCATTTTCATTTATTTTGTTCATCATAACATTCACTATAGTTTACTCAGTTTTCCATCTATCCATCCAGCGATGGAACTGGTGTAAGTCTCCTCCTCACCTGACAGGGACTGAGAGGCTTTAATAAAACCAGGTGGACACTGAGGCTCTGGGTGTGGCTGTTTCTCTGTCTGGGAAGCCTTGATAAAAAAACCATGAACATATGGTTTACAAGGGCTGGGAGCCCCTAGTTCTAGATTCATCTGCTGGGGCTTTGAACAGCATACAGAGAGCCACAGCACCACCTTACGTACCTACAGTAATGCAGACTGACTCCCTCCCACTGACCCAGCTTCACGCCGACTGACCGCTCTCCTATACACTGTAGCTCATATAGAGAGTCCCAGTGCTGACATACTACTGACAGGTAGGCAACACACACACACAGATGCTGACAGCAGCGTCTCACACACACACACACACACACACACACACACACACACTAACTTGGCAGCCTGCCAGGAGGTATCACCTTCACTTTACCTGTCTGTTTCAGTGCGATGCCTTCTGACAGTAATACAATTCACATCAGCTTCCCCCCACTGTGCCAGCCCAGACAGTTCCCTACAATGAGATGCCGATCCAAAGTGAGTTTGCTTTTCCCTAAAGCTGAGACAGGAGAGGCTGGGACAGCCTGGAAAATCAGCGTTCCAGTCACTCTTTATTTAGGTGGATATGAGATATGCGTGGTGATTTTTTGGGTTTTGTTTTTTTAAGCAGATTAATGGCGACTGGAGCTGATCCATGGTGATGCGCTTTAATCCCACTCCTGAAATCCACTGTTTAGCCACTCAGTGGCCTGTATCTGATGGGATCTATAATATGCTTAAACTTTCCTCATGAGGCGTTCATCGTATTTAGTGGAATACCTTATTAAGGCATATCCTAGAGATGCCCTGACCTCCGATACCTGGTCCCTCAGTGTGGGCCGATACGGAACACTGGTACTAAACTAATTAACCTGTAGTTCCTGATATTTTGATGCAATAACATTCATAAAGTATTTTATCTATTAGCATTAGATTTGAATAAATACCACATCTGGTTCCAGTACTGCTAGTAAGTGCCAATACTGTTATGGTGCAAACTACTGTATGCCCATATTTGGTAGTATACTATATGGTTATTAACTCTTAATGTCTTCATTGATCATATTTGTTTGAGGTAATAATAATAAAGCATGTTGCCAATTTTAATCGCATTAGCTTAGCAAGAACACCTTTAACATAAAGAAACATTAAACCGTTTGGTAACGCATGTTTTTCAAAACTTATTTTACCCATATTAGACTTTTTGGCACCAGAATAACAATCCTCATGTGTGGAGTAATGTACTTGTTGCTTCCTTCCTGTATGGATGAGAACTGTCAGGACATATCTATTGAAAGGCTCGCTAGTGGATTTGGCCTAACGTACCTCTTCCGATTGGTAGAGATGGCACAATTAGGCTGAGTTAAATTCAAGACCTCCTTCATTAAGACATTGTTAGTTGAAATGCGCTCTCCTGAAATGTTGAGAGGAACGAGTTGAGAAGGGTTAAGACATATTTCCATATTATATGATTATTAAAGTTTCTTTCCGCCCTCTAAGAAGTTAAATAGGATATTAAAGGTTTGACTTGATATAAAAAAAAGGTTTTTTTTTTTTTAGTTAATTTTATTTGTGCTTTTCATATATTTCCTAACTTACTTTATGATTATTAGGATGGATTCACATATTTGGTAACCGTGTTATGTTTATTACACTGAGAAGTGCCTTATTATTGTTTCAGTCCATAGATAAATTTCCTCTAATGACCTAAAGATGTGCAGCTAGACGGTTTATTGGCTTTTGATGGTATTAAAAATAAACATGGTGGAAATGAACTCTGTCAGAAGCTCATAAAAAAGATCTAGCAGCTGTTGAAAAGCTAGGCTGGATATGATAATAATAATAATAATGATATTGTTATCATATAAATAATAATAATAATAGTAATAATTGTAAAGACAGAATCAGGGTGCCATACAGATGAAGTACACTTAACTAAAATGAACCACATACAGGAATGACTCATTCTCGGGTGGCCATGACTCATCGAGCCCACTTCAGTCATCATTTGCTTAATTCTGGAGCTGGTTCCATCTGTGCAGTCACAGCACAGTGCTGTTGACCAGCGGTTGGGCCCTCTCCATGTGCACTCTGTCCTGAAAGTGGATGTTTAAAGTGCTCTAACCTCTAGCAGCTGGTACCGGAATACCATTTTCCCAAAAGCCTGACCATATGGCCATACTTCTGGAGCCTTTTGAGCACCTGGAGTCTTCTCTTCTCTACATACACTATATATAGGAATGACCACATCTGCTAACTGGCCCTTTCATGGCCTACCATATACACTGCCTGGCCAAAACATGTTGCTGCTTGGACTTAATAAGGTATTGCTTATTTGACCCTTATTAGACTTTTTGTTGTATAAAGTTACATAATTCTGTTTATTAAAATCTCGGAAACTAAAGTATTCTGTAAAAATAAGCTTCCCTTCATATCACCACCACAAGCAGTCTACATGTGTGGAGGGAGTTATTTGCTACTTGCTTCTATGGATGAGAACAGTAAAGGCATATCTATTGAAAGACCTCCAGTGGGCTACCGTACCTCTACCGATTGGTAGAGATGGCACAATCAGGTTGAGTTAAGTTTAGCACTTTCTTCATTAAGACATAGTGACTCAAAATGGGCTCTGCCAAAAAAGAAGAATATGTAGAGAAGGGTTTTATGGTCACATGACATTATTTCTGGACCCAAGCACCTGGAGTCTTGAGACAGTGCATTATTAACACCTGGAAGGAGAGTGGCGTACCGGCAACGTCACAGAGGAAATGTTTTTGGAGTTCAGCTCCATGCCGTTCATTGTGCCATTCATTTGCCGCTTGCGCCACAGGTTCCATGGTTATGGTGCTGGAAAGGCATAGATTGTTTTCCGGCCATGAAGCAGTTTCTTTGTGGTGGAAAAGCACAGGACGGTTCAAGGTACCAGACCATCAGCACCATGGTGGTGGAAACGGGCTATGAGTGGAACCTAAGGGTTCTATGAATATTGCCTTCATGCAAGAGAGAGCCTCTTTTGCTTCAGTGGGACCCACTGGGCCACAAAGTCATAATCCCTTTCACGTGCAAGCCTTCCCCTCTTTCTCACCGGCACTAAAAGCTGATTCACCGTGTTTCTGTTTGCATGTTTAATGTTGGCAAACATCATCGCCAGTCCATTAGCCTTGGCAGAGTAATTAGAGCTTCGTGGGGAAACGTGGGGTGAGACTGACGGCCCGTCGTCCGGGAAAACGCCTGAAACAGCAGCCGCCACCCACAGACAGGTTAACAGCTCCACGCCTACTGCTTCAAATGTCTCACCATACTCATAAAATTAAAAGGCCTCCTATTGTCTTTACATAACCGTCTGTGCTCGGAAATCGCTGGCATTTTCAGAAGCGGGTAGAAGCCGGAGAGGAGGAGGAAGCCGGAGAGGAGGAGGAAGCCTGTTGTGCGTGAAGACCTTCTGAGGCTTCATGTGTGATGCTATGAGACATGCGTTCGCCTATAGGACAGACCGGCCTGTCTCCGTGGGCTTTGCTTCACGCCGTCAAGTTAATATACTGTATGACGTTACGGGACAGTGAGCTCATGACTGAGGGACTCATTTGCGTGACATGTGATGGGTTCTGCTTAATCCCATGTTCAGCCATGGCAGCAGGATATGACTCGAGTGAGGTGGTGGTGGTGGGGGGTGGACAGAGGATACATAAATAAAAAACATAATACATACCAAATATAAAAAGCGGTATCACTCTATAGATATGACGATATAGAATAGATGGTATGTCCCATTGCCATATGAAACTAGAAAATTGCATGTCCCAAATGAAACCCAGAGTCACTGTGCAGCTAGTTAAGTTGTTGTTGAAATGAATGGGAGTCTATGGGGGGAACGAGGGATGAATGAATGACACATAGAGGAGTATGGGTCAGTATGACCGTGAATTAGAGTTTGGGGTCTGCCCTGAGTGCCCAGTTTAGTGGCTGTAGGTTAAAGAAGTCAATAGGGTTTGTATGGAGGTGAAAATGAATGGGAGTCTATGGGATGAAAGAGTGATAGGGGGAAGGACAAACAGACAAGTGCAGGTCGGAACGACACTGAATTCATGCCTGGGGGTCTGCCCTGAGATAGTGTATGTGAAACGCTGTCATTCGGTACAGCAGAAGTATAGTTATATCATTCCGTATACAAGCACAGCATTCCCAATCAGACTCAACATTCCGGAGTTGGAATGTGAGATGAAAGTAAATCATAAAATAAACAAATGCCTCCAATAAATAAATAAATTACTCAAGTATTGTTTGGTGTGGTGTGGTGTGGTGAGTTACACCTCTGCCCTCCCACCATACTGTAGACTGGGGTTTGAACCCCCACCTGGGCAGCCACTCTGTGCTCTTCCAATAAGAGTCCTTGGGACAGATTCCCAACACTGCCTTCACCCACCTGTGTAAACTGTAAGCTGCTCTGAATATGATCGTCTGTTGTCCGGCCTGGTGACACAAAGCCACGTTTAGTCCAGACTCCACTGTAAGGCCTAGTAATTGAGTTTACTGACTTGCCTTGACTCAATTGTCCAAGCCTTGATTCAATTGCCTCAACTGAGGTCTAACGCTGTTTCTCTTAACGCTTTGAATTCATCTCTTCACTGTCTAACGGAAAACGAGCATCTCCAAAAGGGCAGCTTTACAGGAATGGGCAAAAACTAGATTTCATTTGAATGGAAGTCAATGGAACTAGACGTACTTCCAAGTGGATTTGGGCCATTTGGGTCATTCAGATTATGACTGTGCTTCTATCCGGGTCAATTTGGGTAATGCTGTTTCAATGTAGGTGTAAATTGCAATTGAACTTGTGATTGAAGAGAGAGAGAGAGAGAGAGAGAGAGAGAGAGAGAGAAAGAGAGAGAGAGAGACCTAACTCCCCTCATCCGTCTCTCCTTGTCTGTCTATAATTACAGGACAATTTCCCTGCCGGAAACCCGGAGAGACTCCAAGACCTGAAATCCACGGTGGACCTTCTGACCAGCATCACCTTCTTCAGGATGAAGGTACGTACACACACTCAGTCGTTCCTGTCACTCATGTTAATTAGCCATTCCAAGTGATCCCCAGAATTCCTTCTCAACTCGTCAGTGACTCAGTATTCGGCCTCAGACTCTCACAGTGTGGAGAGATATAAGCAGCTGGTAAGAACCTCTGCCTCAGCTTCAGTCTGAGCACCTATGGAGTACATATAGACCATGAATGTATATATTATGTATATATATATATATATAGTCCAACTGAAAATCTAATTTCCAGTTTACCATGAATGTAGTTGGTCAGCCAAGACATGTTTAGTGTCCGCTGGAGCTACGAGGCTTTTCTAACACTAGAATAATCAATAGTCACCCAAACCTTTTCTTCAGATTCACCTTCCAAACTTCTTTCAACATGCCCAAAACCATGTCCATGTCTTCATTGGTTTCTTGTAATGGGGTGCAATGAGTAATTAATGTAGTCGACTAAAACTGATGACCAAATTAATTGGCGATCAACTGAATCATTGATTGCTTGGCGGATCATCTGAGTAGGAGGCACATAGGGCTCTCTGGATGATGAAGACTTGTCTTGAGAAGTTGTGTTCATTGTTATAACACATAGTAGATCACACTGGGACCTAAACTGCGGAGAATGTGTTGCTGCCAAGTAAACAATTTTAGAGAATATCGGACAATTTGATACTTCCTAAATCAACTCTACAGAATCTATGACTCTTGTTTATGCATGCATGCCCAAAACATTTGAATATACACTCATCATTAAAAGCACAGCGCCCCCTGGAAGGAGGTGTGGGAATGCGGTGCTGTTGGGAAGGAAGATAAAGGTGACCAGGATCAATACCTGGTGATAAATGTAGACTGATATGATCAATATTTATTGAGCTACACATACAGAAGTCTGTCTCTCAGTATGGCGTCGGGCCGCCGTGTTTGCTAACCCAACACGCCAGACGTCTCGGTATGGAGCTGTAGAGGTTCCTAATGGTGTCCTGTGATAATCCATCCCATGCAGCTTGAACATCCTCACACAGTTCCTGCAGATGGTGCGGTAGGGGTGGAGTGTCGATGGCACATCCAATAGCATCCCACACATTTTCAGTCGGGGTAAGGTCTGGGGATGTCTTGAGATGGCTAAAGGATGCAGGCGAACGTTGCCCTGTTAGATCCTCAAAAACTGCACCCCACACCCTGGTCACCGTCTCATGGTCATGTGACGCATGACAACAAGCCTGATTCGTTGGGCGTCTCCACCAAGACTAAAGTGGGACTCGTCACTGAAGATGACCCGCTGCCATTCTGAGTCACTCCATGACAGTCTGGTACGACACCACTGCAGTCTTTGGTGTTGGTGACGTGGTGTTAAGGACAGTCGTGGTAACGGTCTGTGTGCATGTAGTCCTGCGAGGTGCAGCCGTCTGCCGATGGTGCTGCACTAACAGGACGACTCATGGAGGACACCACTGCTCGCTGGATGTCTGTAATGGTGGCTGTTGGGTCAGTCAGGTACAGAGATAAGGCCCGGTCGGAAGATCGGAAGCCCTCTGGCCTTTTCTCTGGATGCAGTGTAGATCCGGCCTGCTCCCTCACCCTGGCCGTGATACAGATCTCCTGTGAGGGTGCAAATGAGATCCTGGATCCAGACGCTGGGCCGGATCGATACAGAAGCAGAAGCCGTTAGTTGTGTGTCGTGCTTGGGCGCACACGGAGAGAGCGCCGAACAAAGCACATAGCCTATACGCCTCATTGGGTAGAGACGTACGGCTGTGCGCGCCTGCCCGTGTATTGAATCTGTCTGCATTAGTTAAGGGAGACTGATGTCTCATTTGGCTGCATCAATAAACAAGTCAGCGTGGCTCGGGATGTCATAGAAATGCACGCCCCGTTATGGTCCCCCTACTTGGGGAAACATGAGGTCGTGTGCAATGGGTTCTGAAATGGGCTCCTAAAAGGCGGTCCCTGTTGGAGGAGCGGTATAGGCGCGCTCTCATTAAAGAGTTCCTACCGACTGTGCTTCGCGGACAGCTGCTGTCATTGTCCCTCAGCGTCATGATAACCACCGTCCAGGCCTAGAATGCACAGAGAGCCCCACTTGGGTGAATACCAAGGAAATCAAAGCCGCGCATGTAATTACAGTTGAAATGCCAGTGGGCCCCGCAAAACGCCAAACAGCCCGCTTCGTTTTTCAGGTCATCTCCCTCGTGCATTACAGCTCAGCTCTGGCAGCGGGAAAGTCCAAAACCCAGTTATCAATCTGCCGACCAAATTTAGTTCCATTCCAGTGCACCAAATCTGATTCAGCACTGGCATTATTATAACAGCCGTGGCTGCTGCCTGGTCAGTCAGGTACCGCGACGCGATTAAGCACATGTCCTTGAATCAACCTGAATCATTGGACATGTCTCACGATGACAACCCCTACTCCACCACCATCAGTTCGTTCCCGTCAGCTGATTCCTTCCAGGTGCAGCTATTGTGCAACTAGTCCTTTGACGATGAATGTAACGTGTCCACTGTCCCAGATCTCCAACATACCAAATTCTCCACCACAGCCATTCAGACTCTGCTCTGCGGTACAGGCCGTGAGCCGGGCGAGGGTGATGTCCCCCGAGAGACAACGACAAGAGAGAGAAAAGGAACGATAGATCAGTACTGTATTATTATTTGTCCTACGGCGACTGCCGAGGGTTTGAGTTGTAGGTTCTCCGACGGGTAATGATAAAGTGACATGTGGCGCTGCACACTGACCCAGCTGATGGCTGGGGGGGGCGCTGCACAGTCTGAGTCCGCTACAGGATCGGGGAGTGCATGGGCAGAGAAAGCAGCCTTCCCTGTTGGTTTACTCTCTCTGTGTTCACTTTTAACCCTTCGATGTCAGCCACTAATAACAACAGCATGCTCTAATACATCATCTATATTAGATATTAGATGAGGCCATTAGAAATAAACTGGTTCCAAACCGCAGTGGTGGTTATAGACTGTATTTCACTCTAAGCACCACGGCCCAGCTGAACCTGGACGGTTTCACGTTAGTCTCGTTTCTCCATAAAGCATGTACTGCCAGTACTGGTTCTGTGGTGGCTCTCTCCACACCCCAGGCAGTGGACTGAGGTTCAGCACACTGCGGCTACCAACTCAGTTGCCTCTGGAGGGTCAAAAGCTGGACGCAAGATTCGTTCAAGTCAGGCTCATTTTGGCTGGAGTTCGTCAAAAATGTCTCTCAATTTAGAGCTACATAGAAATAGTGGCTGGACATGATCAAAACTGTCATTTATAATTTCTCTGAACTTAGTGCTACATCAGATTTTGGCTGGATATGGTCAAAAATGTCTTTTTTAATTCCTGTCTGAATTTAGAGATTGTTTAAATTTTTGGCTGTATGTATTTCAATATGTCTCTTTCAATTTCGGTCTGAATATAGAGATTATTTAAGATTTTGGCTGGATATGGTCACAAATATCACTTCCAATTTCTCTGAATTTATCGACACATAGACATTTTGGCAGGGTAAGCTCAGAAATGTCTCTTTTTATCTAAATTTCTGCCCGATTTTAGACTTGCATCAAATTTTGCCATTAAAATTTTGGCTGGATATGGTCAAAAAGGTCTCTTTCAATTTCTCTGAATTTATAGATACACAGAAATGTTGGCAGGATATGGTCAAGGTTGTCTCTTCTTATTTGTGTCTATATTTAGACCTATATCAAAGTTTTGGCTGGATGTGATTAAAAAAGCTGGAAGCCAGATTTTTTAACGTAGTCAAATTTAGAGATACATAGAAAATGATGTTGGCTGGATATGGTCACAAATATCACTTCCAATTTCTGTCTGAATTTATTGATACATAGACGTTTTGGCAGAATAAGCTCAGAAATGTCTCTTTCATTTCTGCCCAATTTTAGATATGCATCAAATTTTGGCTTTATAATTTTTGGCATTAGAATTTTGGCCGGATCTGGTCAAAAATATCACTTTCAGTTTCTGTCTGAATTTATAAAAGGCTTTTACCCGTACAGTGTTTGTCCTTAGTGTGTCTGTATGTGGGTGTTTCACTTTGTGGATGGGTTAAAGGCGGTAGACAAATTCCTCTGTGTGCAAACACGACTGCCAAAGGTTGTAGTTTTGAATTCTAATTCTACAATGAAGAAAAATCTAAATTTAAGCCGTGGAAATGAGAAGCAGTGTCCATCTTCCCCTCAGTCTGCTGGGCCGGTCAGTGTGGACAGCGGCAGATCAACACTATGATCACTGGGTTCAGGCTGTAAATCCAGCAGTGCCGGTCGGCCCCGGTCTTAGAGTTACTAGTATGGGTCGAGGGGTTTCATACCTCTACTGGCCTCTAATGCACCCAAACTCATGACCTCTTTGACCTCTGACCTTCATTCTCCTGAACCATCCGGCGCATATTCGGCGTATCTGGCTTTTTAATGAGTGACATCACGCCGTGTTTGAATGAGAGAGAGCGAGAGAGAGTCAGTGAGCCATGGCTGAAAAGCCCCGCCCACTGAGAGAGCCCCGCTAGGCATACAATAAAACTCTGACTGTCACAGTGCATTATGGGTAATGTGAGTCCTGCATCCTACAGCGGCGGCTCTTGGGAGCCGCACACACATTCGGAAATACAACATCCTCTATTTGCTGTACGGAGGAAGCACTCAGCGTTCACTCTCAGCCTCTTCCTCGGCTCAGCCCGGACGCAAAGCCACCGCGGTACTTTCAGGGGGTTTCAGGGAGTCGGTCTGAGCTCGTTTCAGTTACACTCAACACACAGATCAGCACAAGGTTCGCTCCTGTGGGGTCACACTGGGGCTTCGAGGCTGGTGGACGATGTGTTTGTGTATACAGTGTACAGTACATATAATAACAGTACATATACATCTAATACTTCATTTCACTCAATGATATTGCTGTGAGTGTTTTAAAGGGGAGCCCCAACCAAAAATCAGTTTTTTATTTTATTATTATGTACTTTACACTATATATTAATAATTGCTTTGATTGTTTATGAATATGCGCACATCATACAGCAGTTTATCCAAAGAATAATACGTGAAATGGCACTCAGAGTTATTGCTGTACATGCCCCCACTCAAAAATGTATTTTTAGATGTAATTACTAAGTACATGAATATTTATTATTTATGTTACATGAATATGAATTAAATTAAATGTCAGTTATCCAAAGAACAATCTATGAAACTACATATTACAAAAATTATTTTATATTATAAATTATTTTTTATATTATAAAAAAGTGTATACACAGTATATAGTATTTTTAATATATATATATACATTTATTTTGATAAAAATATTAAAATATAATATATATATATTTATATATATTTATATATTTATATATTTATATATATTTATATATATATATATATATATATATATATATATATATATATATATATATATATATATATATATATAATTATTTTTTTTTTGTCTCATTATTATGTACTTTATTGGTCATATGGGGGGAAATTTGATGTTTTGCTGGCTGGCTGTGCTCCAGGCGAGCAGCACCACCTGCTCTATTTGAAAGCTTTGGTTCTAAAACGCATTAGAAATATTTCCATCATTTTCTCAATTGTGTTTTCCAGGGACAAATGACTGTTTGGGAGTAGTGAGCTTTCAGTACCACGCTGTGAATAAATTCAGCATTATATGCACAACTATATATTTTGCATCTATGGTGTTAAAAACGATGTGTTTGTGTAATACCAGGAGACATTTCGAATTGAATACACTTCATCAGTTCAAGCGAACACCTACTGTGCATGGCTCACTGCAGTCTCGAGAAGAACTGTGGGGGAAAGAAAGAAGCGGAGTTTGAGGTAAGTTGTGATTTGACGGTGATGAGAATGAGTGTTGGATGTGGGTGTGCTGTTGTTGACATCAGTCTGCGGATCCATGAGCATGATTGGGGTAGTCTGTGTGGTTGTGTTCTCTAGGTGCAGGGAGTGCATATGACAGAGCCCCTCCTCAGGGAGGAACTCCCCTGGTGGTGAAGGACTGTGTCAGAGCCTGCCTCGACTCCACCTACAAATACATCTTTGACAACTGCCACGAGCTCCACAACCAGCTTATAACTGGACCAGGTACACGAATTTGTGTGGGTGTTTGTGTGTGTAGATCTGGTGTGGTGAGGCGATAGTAGTTTGTTGCTAGTGCCGTGTGGGTTTTGTTGAATAAGATGTGGTTGTGGGTAGTGTCTGGGGTGTGTGCGGGTGTAGTGTGTGTGTTGTGGGGTATGTGTGTGCCTATATGTGTGTGTTTATGATGCTGGAGTAGTGTGTGTGTGTGTGTATGTAGTGTGTGGTGTGCAGTGTGTGTGGTGCGTGCGAGATGTGGTTGTGGGTTATGTGTTTGGGTGGGTATGTGTGGTTACATGTGTGGGTATGGGTGTGGGTCTAGTCGCGCGTGTGTGTGCACGGGTGTGCTGTCTGGGTGTGCGGGTCGGGTGTTGTGGGTATGTGTGTTGGCCTATGTGCCACCTATTCTCTTGATGTGTGTGTATAGATGGGGATGTTTGTGGGGGTGTGGGTATGCGTTGTAGGGGGTATGTGGTCTGGGTGGTATGGGAGGGTTCCGAGTTGTTGGGTGTGGGTGATGGGTTTAGGGTGTGTGTAACTTAATTACACTGTTAGTATTGTAGCATTGCTTGCATGACTAAGGCGGCACGATACCACTTTTTCATTGATGCCAATACCGATATTGAAAGAATATCAGTCGATACTGGATGTTGATATTATTGATCCCAATATTGATAGATTGTGAAACTTCAGGCATTACTAAACTACTACCCCCCCCTACCTAAAGCCTGATAATTATCAATCTGCTTAATATCGATATTGATATTGGATGACACTGGTGCTGATGATAAAAGCCTTGACTGAGTATCAGCCGATGCTTGAGCTGATAGCTAATATCTATATCTGAGGCTTGTGTGTATCACTAGATACTGATATTGAAACTTTTGAGTATATCGGGCCGCCAGGTGACCTGATGAATCAACAATCCAACAACTGAAGTACTTTTAGAGTCGTAGATGAATCTGCGACTTTGCAATACTGCCTGATCAATATGAAAAACCCCTGACTACTCCAGATGAGAAAAATACAGATTATGAGTGGTAGTGTTTCTATAACACCGTGGAAGATATCAGGCTGTAGTAACTGGCTTAGCCTGTGAGTAACGGGCTGTGAGAGTAACGGGCATGATGAGTAACGGGCTTGTGGTATCAGGCTGTGAGTATCAGGCGTGAGTTATCAGGCTGTGAGTATCGGGCTGCTGTGAGTAACGGGCGTGTGAGTAACGGGCTGTGAGTAGTATCAGGGGATGTGAGTATCGGGCCTGTGAGTAAACGGGCTGTTGAGTATGTTAGACTCCTGTGAGAGTAACGGGCTGTGAGTATAACGGCTGTGAGTAACGGGCTTGTAGAGTAACGGGCTGTGAGTAACGGTGCCGGTAGCAGGTATCAGGCTCGTGAGTATCGGGCTGTGAGTAACCGCGGGCTAACCCTGTGAGTATCAGGCTGTGAGTATCAGGCTTGTGAGCTGTATCAGGGCTGTGAGTAACGGGTATCAGGCCTGTGAGTATCGGGCGGGTATCAGCTGTGTGAGTATCAGGCTGTGAGTATCGGGGCCTGTGAGTATCAGGCCATGGGAGTATCAATGGTGTGATTATCAGGATGTGAGTAACGGGCTGTGATTAACGGAGCTAGTGAGTAATCAGGCTGTGAGTGAACGTGCTGTGAAGTATCGGCTTGATGAGTAACGGGCTGTGCAGTAACGGGCTTGTGAGTTATCAGGCTCGTGAGTATCAGGTTGTGAGTATCAGGCTGTGAGTCTCGGGCTGTGAGTAATCAGTCTGTGAGTACAGGCTGTGAGTATCAAGGCTGTTGAGTTTTACGGGCTGGGAGTATCAGGCTAGTGAAGTATCGGCTGGAGTATCGGGCCTGTGAGTATCGGGCTGGTGAGTATCGGAGCTGTGAGTATCGGGCTGGGAGTATCAGGCTGTGAGTAACGGGCTGTGAGTACGCGGGCATGTGAGTATCGAGCTGTGAGTATCGGGCTGGGAGATATCGGGTCTGTGGAGTAAGGGGCTGATGAGTATCGGGCTGTGAGTATCAGGCTCGTGAGTACTCGGGCTGTGAGTATCTGGCTGTGTAGTATCAGGGCTGTGAGTAGCAGGCTGAGTGAGTATCGGAGCTTTGAGTGCATTCAGGGTGTGAAGGTATCATGGTCTGTGAGTATCAGGCTGTGAGTATCGGCTGTTGAGTAACGGTGCTGTGTTTTGAATTGAATGCACGTCACGTAGTATTGAATGTATCTAGGAGTAGTCTATGAATAGTAAGGACTGCTCAGATGCATGGTGTTAGCCTCACAGAGGAAGCGCTACACCTCTAAGACACAACCACATCACACAGCGTGATGTCCAGTCTGAGGTCAAGCGTACAGTTGGAGCTGTTGGATCTGCTGAGGACTCTCTCCGGTACTGATACCCGGTATCAGACCAGAACCATCCCTGCTGATGATCTCCATTGATTGGATGTTGTGTAGCTTGTAATCTGTGTATTGACCTGAGGGCGCTGACCCATGGTCAGTTTCAGATCCACTAAAGCCCTCTCTGATCGTCCATCAAGCTCTCCATCGTGACTCCATCAGGCTCTCCATCAGCTCTACATCAGCTCTACATCAGCTTCCTGACAGCATGATTTCACACTCACGACACACCACACAACCCTCAAAGCACCACACACACCACACAACCCGCTCAAGACACACCCACACCACAAACACACACACACACGACAACAACACACCACACACACACACATAACCACAGCACACAACCCTGCAAACACAACACCACCCTCAACACACACACAACACACACACACACATCTCCACACACCACACACAATCTGAAATTGATTCGGCTGAGGCCTTGTTCATAACCCCCGCGGGCTGCTTTACTTACTGCCCGTACAACAAATGACATCTCCTTTGGTGCGGAAATCATAAAGGCTGGCTATAAAGCTGCTGTCTTCTATTGATTTCTTTTCTCCCTCCTGAGCTGCTCTCTCTCCTTACAGCATGCGCCTGTCCTCCAGCCCTCCTGAGCTGCTCTCCTCTTCCTTCGCATACCGCGTCCCTCCAGCTCGGAGCTGCTTCTCCTTCCTTCAGCATCCGCGTCCTACATCTCGGGAGCTGCTCCGGTCGCTTTACCCAGTTAGAATACGCATAGAAACCCTTATACCTCTAGAAGTAGCTGAAATTTGCAAGTCTATGGAAGTGTACAAACGAACTAATATAAATATCGTAACGCTGTCCACAAGGAAAACATATCTCTATTTGTTGTTTGATTTTTTTACTTTTATGCCTCATTTGATCACATGATCTGCTGGTTTACCTGTGTGAAGATTTCCTGAAGAATTGGGCCAACAGAAATGCCCCCAAAAAAAAAGCTGCTTGGAAAGGACGTTCTGGTTCCATTTGACTTCCATTCAATTAAAATTAAAGGGTTTTAGCCTCTCCTGTAAAGTTGCCATTTGCGGAGATAACACTGGGTTTTGCTTTGGACAGTGATGATATGTACTGTATATGAAGTATATATATTCTGTGTATATACACACACATTAGATTCACTGCTCGATTTAGAGTGGACCACCTTCCAAAAATATCCACCCAGGAGGGGCTCTGATGTCAGAAGTGGGCTTGAGCAGAGATGCCCTCTGCATACTCTTCATTCCTGCACACCCTGGTCAAAAATGTAATTTAATTATTAATGAAACGTAGATTTTCTCAGCTAATATCGAGATCATACTCTAAATTAATTCAAACAAATATGGGAGCCAAAGTTTCATGGAATATCCTACGAGAAGGTAACAGGTTCTGATTACGGTAGTCTCGCGAGACGGCGAGGCTGCAACCTGAGCGTTACTTCACCATAGGTTTCGCTAACTGGTAGCTGGTAATTGCCCAGTGGTAATACAGTATTAGCAAGAAGGTCCAAGAACAACCAGCAGTGCTCAACAATTATACTGCACCCAGGACTGTGGGCCCACAAAGACGCAAGGTCCCCACAAACATGAGTGATGGCCAGTTGGTGTACCACACACACTCACAACACACTACAAATACACACACACACACACGATCACACATAAACAACTATCTTCAAGTTGCTACATCAGAAGGAGGAAGCACACAAAGATAATCACCACCCGCAGTAATAACAGCTCAGTACAGAAAGAAAAATGAGCGAGGGAATCATCCTCACGATGCTCATTGCATGTGAATGTTCTATTGTCGCGAGTCTCGTGATACATCCACACTCTCCACATCTTCACACACCGCAGCCTATGTTAAACCGCGAGGAAGAAAGCCAACCGGAGTTAACTTCGACTGGGGGGAGTCATAGACGGAAGAATACCTGTTCCATTCATTTCTTCACCGGCTTGATAGGAGACACTCACAGAGCGCTCCAAATTGAACGATAGTAGTATTAAACACGTCTATCAGTTCAGAGAAGGAGACTATGCAAATTATATGCAGAACAAAATGGTACTTTAAATTTTCCATCGGTTAAATGGGTCACACTTTCCTATGAGCGCTGATACAACGTGAAGCACTGTGGGGGTTTGTGACAGGCAGTGTATGCGGTAGTGGAATCTTGCATAGGGTCAGCTTTCATAACACCTCATAATGTCTTTGTTGTAAACATTTAAGTTGTAATGCGTTATGGCAATTAAGTGAAGCGTGCATATGGTGGTATGGCGAAGTCCTGGTGTGGTGGTACAGAGAAGTGAGGTGGTGTTGTGGTGGTACAGAGAAGTGAGGTGGTGGTGTGGTGGTACAGAGAAGTGAGGTGGTGGTGTGGTGGTACAGAGACGTGAGGTGGTGTTGTGGTGGTACAGAGACGTGAGGTGGTGGTGCGTCTGGTGAGTTCTGCGATTCAGGTGAGGTTCTGGTGGGATCCCCCGCTACACCACTCCTCCCTCCCCACCCTCCCCGCTAAGTGGTGTCGTGTTACAGTCTAATGTGAGAGTGGTGGTGCGGTGGTAGCAGAGGACGTAAGGGATGTGTGGTGTCTATGAGAACGTGCTGGTGTCTGTATGAGGGTTCAGAGAAGTGAGGTGGTGGTGTGGTGGTTCAGAGAAGTGAGGTGGTGGTGTGGTGGTACAGAGACATGAGGTGGTGGTACGGTGATACAGAGAAGTGAGGTGGTGGTGTGGTGGTACAGAGAAGTGAAGTGGTGGTGTGGTGGTACAGAGAAGTGAGGTGGTGGTGTGGTGGTACAGAGAAGTGAGGTGGTGGTGTGGTGGTACAGAGAAGTGAAGTGGTGGTGTGGTGGTACAGAGAAGTGAGGTGGTGGTGTGGTGGTACAGAGAAGTGAGGTGGTGGTGTGGTGGTACAGAGAAGTGAAGTGGTGGTGTGGTGGTACAGAGAAGTGAAGTGGTGGTGTGGTGGTACAGAGAAAGTAGGTGGTGGTCGGGTTGTGAGCTTACAGAGACGCAGTGAAGTGGTGGTAGGGGTGGTACAGAGAAGTGAGTGGTGGTGGGTGTGGGTAGGTACAGCGAGTGCAGTGGGGTGTGGTGGTCCAGAGCAAGTGAGGTGGGGTGGTGTGGTGGTCCGCGCCGGAGTGGTGGTGTGGTGGTCCCGAGCCGTGCGGTGGTGGTGTCGTGGTCACGGCGCGTGAGGTGGTGGTGTGGGTGGTACCCGCGCCAGTGCGGTGGGTGGCTGGTGGTGGTTACGGCGAAGTGCGGTGTGGTGTGGTGGTACCGCGCCGTGAGTGTTGGTGTGGTCGTCCCGCGCAGTGACGTGTGTGGTGTGTGCGTACCGAGACCGTGCAGTGGTGGTGTGGTGGTACAGCGAAGTGCGGTTGGGGTGGTGGTACAGAGAAGTGAGTGGTGTGGGTTGGTTCAGAGAAGTGACGGTGGTGGGTGTGTGGTACAGAGCAGTGAGGTGGTGGGTGGTGGTCCAGCGCCGTGTGCAGTGGTGGGGTGGTGAGACGCACGGCGCAGTGGAGGTGGTGGTGTGGTAGGTACCGCGCCGTGCAGTGGTGTTGTAGGTCCAGAGACGTGAGGTGGTGGGTGTAGGTGGGGTACCCAGCGCAGTGCGGTGGTGGTGTGGTGGTACAGCAGTAGACGTAGGTGGTCGTGGTGGTCCCGCGGAATTGAGGGTGTAGTACCGGTGCTACCGCGCCCGTGCGGTGGTGGTATGGGCGGTACAAGCGAAGTGCAGGTGGTGGTGTGTGGTCAGAGAAGTGAGGTGGTGGTGTGGTGGTACCGAGAAGTTGAAGGGGGGTGGGGTGGTACAGAGAAAGTGGAGGTCGGTGTTGGTGTGGTTGTACAGAGACGTGTAAGTGGTGTGTGGTGGTACAGAGAAGTGAGGTAGGTGGTCGGTGGTACAGAGAAGTGAAGTGGTGGTGTGGTGGTACAGAGAAGTGAGGTGGTGGTACAGAGAAGTGAAGTGGTGGTGTGGTGGTACAGAGAAGTGAGGTGGTGGTGTGGTGGTACGGAGAAGTGAGGTGGTGTGTGGTGACGGAGAGGAGGTGGATGGTGGTGTGGGGTACAGAGACGTGAGGTGGTGGTGTGGTGGACAGAGAAGTGAGGGTGGTGGGTGGTCAGTATACGAGAAAGTGAGGGTGGTGTGGTCGTACATGAACGTGAGGTGTGGATTGTGTGGTGGTACAGAGACAGAGCGGTGGTGTGTAGTACGAGAAGTGAGGGGTGGTGTGTTAGTCAGAGACGTGCGGTGGT
>JAMWET010000239.1:0-107324 GCA_024036415.1 Prochilodus magdalenae
CACCTATCAGAGTATGTTTCATTTTATAAATGAGTTACAGTTTTTTTTCGTATCATCACAAAACTAAAAGTTTTTAATTTATTACACAGAAAAAACAGACACCTCCTATGTGATCAGCTTTATATTCAGCCTCAGCAATATCAGCATGCCAGACAGCATAGACCTCAGGAACAACACCTACATCCAAGTGCAGGACTCCATCAACAAAGTGGTGAGTCTACATTTCTCCTCAACCTGTAACAGTGAATGTCAGCGCTCATGCAGGGAGAGCCCCAAATGGTACAATTTAGGGTTTTCCCAGCTTCCACACACTTCATTCCTAACATATGAAATATAAAATTATTAATTCAATCAGAATTTGTTGCGTTATTCTATCTATTGAACTTTTGGGACTTCATTTTTCAAACTTCAACATAGCCTGCATTCAGCTGTTGTAATCAGGTCCTCATTTTAATTTTATTTAGAATTTTTTTAGTTTTGATGATCATAATAAAATGTGGTTTGCCCAGCATTTGATCATCTCTAAACACAACAATGCAATGAATCATCACATTGTTTCTTGTCACAACTGAAAATCTTTGTTTCTATCCCCAGTTAAACACGCTTCTGAATAAACCTGAAGCAGAACCATTTGAACCCAAGAGCTTTGTGTTCATGTAAGCTGATAAAAGCATGTATTTCAGTTACCAATACACTTCCAATAAGTGTTATATAACAATGATATATATATAAATGCTAAATGATTTTTTGTAAATGCTTTCATAGAGCTTTAGCAAACCAGGTTGAAGGTAGCATGGAGTACAGCTTCCAAGATGGAGATGCCAAACAACCAATCAGCTTCCTCGATGAACTGAAAACACAAAGTGGTACGTAAAAGGCCAATATCCTTTTAGTGAACTGTCCTGTAGCTCGTGTTTTGCTACAATTACAATTACCATCAGCTTTATGTACCACCATATTCTTATCTGTCAGCTGCATCTGCAACAGTTTCTCCAACAACTACAACCAACCTGCTGTTGACTTTTCCCAAAACTTCCTCCAAAATGTATGTTTCATTCATGAATTTTATATTGAACAGATTTTAACATACACAAAATCTACATTACAGAAAACTAACATAATGTATTATTCTTTCAGACGTGATTCTGCAGTGATAACTAGCAGGCTGGTATTTAACTCTTCCTCTCCCACTCCCAGTGAGAGTTTGGTCCTCAGTGCTATAAGAACTCTGCTCAGCTCTCGACTAACAGATGTTAGTGATACTAAAGTGCTGAACATCACCTATCAGAGTATGTTTTCATTTATAAATGAGTTACAGTTTTTTTTTTCGTATCATCACAAAACTAAAAGTTTTTAATTTATTACACAGAAAAAACAGACACCTCCTATGTGATCAGCTTTATATTCAGCCTCAGCAATATCAGCATGCCAGACAGCATAGACCTCAGGAACAACACCTACATCCAAGTGCAGGACTCCATCAACAAAGTGGTGAGTCTACATTTCTCCTCAACCTGTAACAGTGAATGTCAGCGCTCATGCAGGGAGAGCCCCAAATGGTACAATTTAGGGTTTTCCCAGCTTCCACACACTTCATTCCTAACATATGAAATATAAAATTATTAATTCAATCAGAATTTGTTGCGTTATTCTATCTATTGAACTTTTGGGACTTCTTTTCAAACTTCAACATAGCCTGCATTCAGCTGTTGTAATCAGGTCCTCATTTTAATTTTATTTAGAATTTTTTTAGTTTTGATGATCATAATAAAATGTGGTTTGCCCAGCATTTGATCATCTCTAAACACAACAATGCAATGAATCATCACATTGTTTCTTGTCACAACTGAAAATCTTTGTTTCTATCCCCAGTTAAACACGCTTCTGAATAAACCTGAAGCAGAACCATTTGAACCCAAGAGCTTTGTGTTCATGTAAGCTGATAAAAGCATGTATTTCAGTTACCAATACACTTCCAATAAGTGTTATATAACAATGATATATATATAAATGCTAAATGATTTTTTGTAAATGCTTTCATAGAGCTTTAGCAAACCAGGTTGAAGGTAGCATGGAGTACAGCTTCCAAGATGGAGATGCCAAACAACCAATCAGCTTCCTCGATGAACTGAAAACACAAAGTGGTACGTAAAAGGCCAATATCCTTTTAGTGAACTGTCCTGTAGCTCGTGTTTTGCTACAATTACAATTACCATCAGCTTTATGTACCACCATATTCTTATCTGTCAGCTGCATCTGCAACAGTTTCTCCAACAACTACAACCAACCTGCTGTTGACTTTTCCCAAAACTTCCTCCAAAATGTATGTTTCATTCATGAATTTTATATTGAACAGATTTTAACATACACAAAATCTACATTACAGAAAACTAACATAATGTATTATTCTTTCAGACGTGATTCTGCAGTGATAACTAGCAGGCTGGTATTTAACTCTTCCTCTCCCACTCCCAGTGAGAGTTTGGTCCTCAGTGCTATAAGAACTCTGCTCAGCTCTCGACTCACAGATATTAGTGATACTAAAGTGCTGAACATCACCTATCAGAGTATGTTTTCATTTATAAATGAGTTAGTTTTTTTTTCGTATCATCACAAAACTAAAAGTTTTTAATTTATTACACAGAAAAAACAGACACCTCCTATGTGATCAGCTTTATATTCAGCCTCAGCAATATCAGCATGCCAGACAGCATAGACCTCAGGAACAACACCTACATCCAAGTGCAGGACTCCATCAACAAAGTGGTGAGTCTACATTTCTCCTCAACCTGTAACAGTGAATGTCAGCGCTCATGCAGGGAGAGCCCCAAATGGTACAATTTAGGGTTTTCCCAGCTTCCACACACTTCATTCCTAACATATGAAATATAAAATTATTAATTCAATCAGAATTTGTTGCGTTATTCTATCTATTGAACTTTTGGGACTTCTTTTCAAACTTCAACATAGCCTGCATTCAGCTGTTGTAATCAGGTCCTCATTTTAATTTTATTTAGAATTTTTTTAGTTTTGATGATCATAATAAAATGTGGTTTGCCCAGCATTTGATCATCTCTAAACACAACAATGCAATGAGTCATCACATTGTTTCTTGTCACAACTGAAAATCTTTGTTTCTATCTCCAGTTAAACATGCTTCTGAATAAACCTGAAGCAGAACCATTTGAACCCAAGAGCTTTGTGTTCACGTAAGCTGATAAAAGCGTTTATTTCAGTTACCAATACACTTCCTATAAGTGTTATAAATCAATGATATATATATAAATACTAAATGATTTTTTGTAAATGCTTTCACAGAGCTTTAGCAAGCCAGGTTGAAGGTAGCATGGAGTACAGCTTCCAAGATGGAGATGCCAAACAACCAATCAGCTTCCTCGATGAACTGAAAACACAAAGTGGTACGTAAAAGGCCAATATCCTTTTAGTGAATGGTCCTGTAGTTTGTGTTTTGCTACAATTACAATTACCATCAGCTTTATGTACCACCATATTCTTATCTGTCAGCTGCATCTGCAACAGTTTCTCCAACAACTACAACCAACCTGCTGTTGACTTTTCCCAAAACTTCCTCCAAAATGTATGTTTCATTCATGAATTTTATATTGAACAGATTTTAACATACACAAAATCTACATTACAGAACACTAACATAATGTATTATTCTTTCAGACGTGATTCTGCAGTGATAACTAGCAGGCTGGTATTCAACTCTTCCTCTCCCACTCCCAGTGAGAGTTTGGTCCTCAGTGCTATAAGAACTCTGCTCAGCTCTCGACTCACAGATATTAGTGATACTAAAGTGCTGAACATCACCTATCAGAGTATGTTTTCATTTATAAATGAGTTACAGTTTTTTTTTCGTATCATCACAAAACTAAAAGTTTTTAATTTATTACACAGAAAAAACAGACACCTCCTATGTGATCAGCTTTATATTCAGCCTCAGTAATATCAGCATGCCAGACAGCATAGACCTCAGGAACAACACCTACATCCAAGTGCAGGACTCCATCAACAAAGTGGTGAGTCTACATTTCTCCTCAACCTGTAACAGTGAATGTCAGCGCTCATGCAGGGAGAGCCCCAAATGGTACAATTTAGGGTTTTCCCAGCTTCCACACACTTCATTCCTAACATATGAAATATAAAATTATTAATTCAATCAGAATTTGTTGCGTTATTCTATCTATTGAACTTTTGGGACTTCTTTTCAAACTTCAACATAGCCTGCATTCAGCTGTTGTAATCAGGTCCTCATTTTAATTTTATTTAGAATTTTTTTAGTTTTGATGATCATAATAAAATGTGGTTTGCCCAGCATTTGATCATCTCTAAACACAACAATGCAATGAGTCATCACATTGTTTCTTGTCACAACTGAAAATCTTTGTTTCTATCTCCAGTTAAACATGCTTCTGAATAAACCTGAAGCAGAACCATTTGAACCCAAAAGCTTTGTGTTCACGTAAGCTGATAAAAGCGTTTATTTCAGTTACCAATACACTTCCTATAAGTGTTATATAACAATGATATATATATAAATACTAAGTTATTTTTTGTAAATGCTTTCACAGAGCTTTAGCAAACCAGGTTGAAGGTAGCATGGAGTACAGCTTCCAAGATGGAGATGCCAGACAACCAATCAGCTTCCTCGATGAACTGAAAACACAAAGTGGTACGTAAAAGGCCAATATCCTTTTAGTGAATGGTCCTGTAGTTTGTGTTTTGCTACAATTACAATTACCATCAGCTTTATGTACCACCATATTCTTATCTGTCAGCTGCATCTGCAACAGTTTCTCCAACAACTACAACCAACCTGCTGTTGACTTTTCCCAAAACTTCCTCCAAAATGTATGTTTCATTCATGAATTTTATATTGAACAGATTTTAACATACACAAAATCTACATTACAGAACACTAACATAATGTATTATTCTTTCAGACGTGATTCTGCAGTGATAACAAGCAGGCTGGTATTCAACTCTTCCTCTCCCACTCCCAGTGAGAGTTTGGTCCTCAGTGCTATAAGAACTCTGCTCAGCTCTCGACTCACAGATATTAGTGATACTAAAGTGCTGAACATCACCTATCAGAGTATGTTTTCATTTATAAATGAGTTACAGTTTTTTTTTCGTATCATCACAAAACTAAAAGTTTTTAATTTATTACACAGAAAAAACAGACACCTCCTATGTGATCAGCTTTATATTCAGCCTCAGTAATATCAGCATGCCAGACAGCATAGACCTCAGGAACAACACCTACATCCAAGTGCAGGACTCCATCAACAAAGTGGTGAGTCTACATTTCTCCTCAACCTGTAACAGTGAATGTCAATGCTCATGCAGGGAGAGCCCCAAATGGTACAATTTAGGGTTTTCCCAGCTTCCACACACTTCATTCCTAACATATGAAATATAAAATTATTAATTCAATCAGAATTTGTTGCGTTATTCTATCTATTGAACTTTTGGGACTTCTTTTCAAACTTCAACATAGCCTGCATTCAGCTGTTGTAATCAGGTCCTCATTTTAATTTTATTTAGAATTTTTTTAGTTTTGATGATCATAATAAAATGTGGTTTGCCCAGCATTTGATCATCTCTAAACACAACAATGCAATGAGTCATCACATTGTTTCTTGTCACATATGAAAATCTTTGTTTCTATCCCCAGTTAAACACGCTTCTGAATAAACCTGAAGCAGAACCATTTGAACCCAAAAGCTTTGTGTTCACGTAAGCTGATAAAAGCGTTTATTTCAGTTACCAATACACTTCCTATAAGTGTTATATAACAATGATATATATATAAATACTAAGTTATTTTTTGTAAATGCTTTCACAGAGCTTTAGCAAACCAGGTTGAAGGTAGCATGGAGTACAGCTTCCAAGATGGAGATGCCAAACAACCAATCAGTTTCCTGAATGAACTTAAAACACAAAGTGGTATGTTATGGAACACTATGCTTTCAGAGAAGGACTTCACAGTCTTCTAACATTAGTTTATACCAAGTTTTTATCTTCTACAACAGATTCTCCAACAACTACAACCAATCTGCTGTGGACCGCACCCATAGCTTCCACCAAAATGTATGTTTTGTTAAAAACATTTATAATGATCAGGTGTTAATTGTGCATGGTCTTCATTATTGATAACCAACATTGTGTATTTACCTTTTAGATCTGGTTCTGCAGTGGTCCACAGCAGGCTGGTGTTCAACTCTTCCTCTCCTGTTCCCGGTGAGAGTTTGATCCTCAATGTTACCCGAGTTCTGCTCAGCTCTCAACTTACAGTCATCAATGGTGCTACCAAAGTGCTGAACATCACCTATGAAAGTATGTATTCCTTTTTTTTTATGAATTATAATTTAAAACTGTTATTTATTACTTATGTTCTGATTCATGATCAAACTAATAGCCATTTAATTTATTACACAGAAAGAACAAACACCTCCTATGCAATCATCATCTTATTTAGCCTTAGTAATATCACTGTGCTCCAGAGCAGTGACATCAGAAACAACACCTACATTCAAGTGCAGAACTCCATCAACCAACTGGTGAGACTACATTTCCTTCTGTCCTATAGCAGTGAATTTCAATTTTTTCCTTTAATTATACCTTCAACATCAAAAGGACAGTTGCACAAATCCAGATGGAGACAGGTATAAGACTTTGTGGTAGGTTTAATGTTGTTAGACACACAAATGATTTAAGTTTCACGCTTGGTCAGCATATGACCTAGGCAAGGACTGTGCCAGCACCATTGGCAGACTGCTACATGCCGCAGAACTACATGCATACTGTCTACTTTTGTACTTGCACAAACAGACTGGTTTTTCTCCGTCATAACTGAGTCTCTTGTAACTTAACTGTGTTGAACTACGCAGGTGTTTCTAGCTTTTAATTGGATAACTGTTTGACTTAACAGAGCCACTTTCCACAAATTATTAAAATTTGTAATAAGTGGAAATCACAACCAGTCAAATTAAGTCTATGCTTAAAATGCAAACAGAGACTGTCCAAAATTTTCTTCAAGACAGAGCTAAGAGACTGGTGCAACTTCCAAAGTCATGTTCTTTTTCAAGAATATAAGCATGTCTACATTTTCTGGGCACTAACTATGTCTCCTGCAGTTAAAAAGACATTCTCACGAGGTAGCAGGGATAGAAAGCGGGGACAATAAAGGACATTAAGTGCAGTTTTCTCTCCACCACTTCAGAGCGCCACTCCTGAGAGGGTTAGAGGCCTCTCTTCTGTAGTGTTTAATTTCTCGTGATATGTTTGACTGTTCTGTCTCTGTAGAGAAAGAATCCCCTAGCAGATTCTCAAGTGCAGTCTTCTTAGAAGCAGATTCTGTCACTTCGGAATCACCTCCCAGAACCCCTTTTCCTCCATGTGTGGGATAGTGAGCTCCACTGGTGGATGCCTCATCTGCCATCTCCTCAGCAGTGGTTTTTAAACTGCAGAAGCATTGGCATTAATCTCAAGCAGCAAATAGCCCCTCTTCCTCTACCTTTACTGATGCCTGTTATTTTTAAAACACACATGGACACAGCGAGTCATTGGTTTATTTCTTGTCTCCAGCTAAGCACAGTTTTGAATGAACCTGATGCACAACCATTTCAACCCAAGAGCTATGTCTTCACGTAAGCTGACAACTGCACTTATTTAATTTGCTAATTCACTTCTTGTTACTGTTTTAATGTAATGAATGAAATAAATATTACTTTACTTTTTAAAATTCAATTGACAGAACTTCAGAAAACCAGGTTGAAGGTAGCATGGAGTACAGCTTCGAAGATGGAGACACAAAAGAACTGCTCAATTTCCTCAGTGAACTCAAAACACAAAGTGGTATGTTAAGGGACAACATTTTCAGTGAATAATCTTGTAATATTCGCTCAGACTAAAAGCTATGAACTTTACTTACCTCAATTCTTATCTCTTAGCTGCATCTAAAACGACAACTTCAGCAGCTGCCAATCTGCTGTTGACACCTCCCACAACTTCCTCCAAAATGTATGTTTTCTTAATGAATTTTATATTGAGGTTAAGGTGTGCAAAATGTACATAAAAATAACATTATGTTTTCATCCTTCAGACCTGCTTCTGCAGTGGTCCACAGCAGGCTGGTGTTTAACTCCTCCTCTCCCGTCCCCAGTGAAAGTTTGGTCCTCAATGTTATCAGAACTCTGCTCAGCTCTCGACTTACAAACCTCAGTGATTCTACTAAAGTGCAGAACATCACCTATGAGAGTATGTTTTCTTTTCTAACTGAATTATTCTTTTATTTCTGTCAGTTACAAATTGTCAACTTCTTTTAAAATTGCATTTGTTGCACAGAAAAGACAGACACCTCCTATGTGGTCATCTTCACATTTAGCCTCAGTAATATTAGCATGCTAGAGAGCACTGACCTCAGAAATATCACCTACATCCAAGTCCAGAACTCTGTCAACGAAGCAGTAAGTTTATTTAAGCATTAATGTGTTTTTTTCTCATAATTGTTAGGCCTTTAAAAAAGTTTCTTGTATATATATATATATATTTTTTTTTTTCCTTTAGCTAAACACAATCCTGACTGATCCAGGCAATAACCCATTCAATCCTCAAATTGCTAATTTCACTACGTATGTATTTTTATTTCTCATACGATCATTCAAATCATTTTGTCTATGAAATAAAACTGAATGACAAAGATCTTAGATCTAAGACTAGATCTCTTGATTGTTTAGAAGCGCATCAAATCTTATTCTTGGAGACATGGTTTACAATGTCCAGGAGGACATTAACAAACCGATCAGCTTCCTGAGGCTCTTGTCAAATGCATATGGTATTAATTTTTTACATTTTTTTTTTATTTTTCCATGTGTCATAGTGGTGCAAGTTTATTAACAATTAAAGATTTAATATAAAATTGTTTAAAAACAATCATTTTGTAGTTTTACCAACCAGAGCTCCCAACACCAGCACAACCCAGAAGAGTATGATAACTCCAACTTTGCAAAGCACGACAACTTCTACTCTGTAAGTACATTAATTGAATAATTGTGTATTTTCAGGAATAATAATAATAACAGTCATAATTTGTTCTTTATTTTCAGAGCAGCTTGAAATGTTTTATAAATACAGTTAATAAAAAAGAACGTACAACACCAAGTTATGACTGATTCAAATGAATAAAATGAATTACAGGAATATCTGAATTTTAAATTTTTATTATTTCTTCTCACATAAGACAAGTAGTGGGTATCTTCAAAGGATACAGTAGCAGTTACATTTTTTATTATAGTAGTGTAATTGTGAAAGGTCAAGACAAAAAGATGAAATAGGCTTTTCCACAAATTATGGGTAGCCATCAATTTTCAGCAATGGAATGTATATTTCTGTGTCATCGTAGCAATCAAAATATATGTAACATTTAGTGATCACATTTCCCTTTGGCAGCATTTACAATTACAAAAAGCGGCAGTTTGAAAATGGAAACTTGTGGAACTTGTGAAACTATGAAAATGAATAAAATGCTATTTAATTTAATGTACTGTACCTTATTGTCGCTGTCCAAAGAAAAACAAGTATCTCCAAAATGGCAACTTTACAGGGGAGGCCAAAAACCTCATTCAATTTTAATGCAAGTCAATGGAACCAGACATTTTTCCAAACACTTTTGGGCCACATCTGTTGGTCCATTCATCATGCAATTCTCACACAGTGTAAACAGCAGCTGATGTGTTCGAATGACATATAAAAGTCAAAATGGACAAAATTGGAGATACATGTTTTTCATTGGACAGTGACGTTATGTTATTTTATTAAAATATCCAGATCACTGTCTCACTCTACTTCATATGCAATTCTGCATTTAAAAACTCTGTCTTGTTTCAGGATGGGGACTGTACTGATTTACATCCGCCTGGTGTTTAAGAATCTGACCTCTCTTCCCAGTGAGACTGTGGTTCTTAATGCTGCCAATAGTCTGCTGGACACAAGTGTTAGAATGAAGCGAGATATCACAATGCAAAAACTGAATAACCCAGTTAGCATCCAGAATATCACCTATCAAAGTGAGTTTCTTTTCCAGACTAGTATCACCCTTGCAGTTAAAAGGTGTAAATAACTCAAATAAAACTGTAATTTCCACATTTTATAACCTGGTCATTCCACTTTTAGGAATGGGTAACAATTCATATACAATAAGTTTTGGATTCAAAATCAGTGATGTGAACATTTCCTCAAATCTTCAGTTTCGGAATGAAACATATGATTCAATTCAAAACACTGTCAACCTGTTGGTGAGTGTGAGACTTGACTTAGCCTATCAAAAAACAATAATCAACTCTTAAAAACTTAAATGACCTTGTAATGAAATCATAATATATTTTAACGTGTTATATTTACATTTATTTTCTTTAGCTCAACAAAATCTTAAATGGCAAAAATTCTACACCATTTGTCTTCGCACGAGCGAACTACACGTAAGTGGCAATTATTTTCATGTATTGTTTTCTTAGGAAGCTAAATAAACAAAATGCTACAGTTATGAATTTTGCTAACAAAAATATGGGTATGCCTTTTTGTGTTTATATTTTTGTGAGATAGGAAAGTTTGAGCAGTAGAATTTCACAGGTGATTAAAAAATAACCACAATCTAACATTAGGCCTTGCACTTCAGATTTTACACTCTATTTAAAAGAGTGAATATTTTTCACAAATTGATGATTTGACACTTTAAGCTGATTCTTGTAAATTGAATCTTTCTTTGCTTTTACCAATAATTGAAACTTAAGGGTTACTGAATATATAAATACTAATTTCTATTTGTTTCTTTATTCCTCATAGGGGTAATGATACTGTAATTCAGGCAGATTCAGAATATGTTTTTGTGGAGGGGGATATTAAAGCACCAAGTGTATTTCTCTCTGAAATACTCCAAATTAGTGGATTAGCTTCCACCACCGCTCACCCACCAGTCCTAAATAGCAATAGAGGATTTCCAAGTTGGGCCCTGGCCATCATTATTCCCTTTAGTATAGCCATCATTCTAATACCTACCTGGATTACTCTCTGTGTAAGTATAACGAAACATTTTAAAACCTAGTTAGCTAAGAGATATTCTGTGGATAAATAACATACAAATGCAGATATATAAAAGTATAGGTTTTCACACCTTGCACATTAAGTTTACTCTTATTGGTTAATCAGAGCGGTTATCTTTATTAAATAATTTCTCTAAATATCTGTAAAATCTCTAAATAATTTCAGTAATGTGTGTAAAACTACTAAAATCCTTCGTTCTATTCTCTTTACATGTCACTCTCAGTGTATGCTGTGTGGTTGCTGTGCTGCCATAAGGAGGCGATACAGCAGAAGAAGATCCTACAATGTCCAGTACGCAACAAGGAATGGACTCTTTTAAAAACAGAATAATAAAACCATTTTGTTATTTATGACACTTTACTTAATGTTTATTGCTTCACATCAATGTATTTATGAAATATTAAAACCTGAAACAAGATAAAAGATGTTTTCTCCGAAGTTGAAATGATAACACAATGTCAACATGCATCCCTAATTTGGTACAAGCTATATACTGTTTATCATATGTTTATACTATTTGTTACTTTTGTTTTTATTTATTATTTAAGGTGAGTTATAAATATTAATTTTTAAAAAGTCATTTCATTTACAGTAAAAATTTTATATTTTTCTTCTTTTTTCATATTCAGCCATGACTATTGCAGGGTAGAGTGCACTGTAAAAAGTACAATCTAAGAACATGACTCTAATTTCTTACAAGCAATTTAATGAATTTTACTTAACTCAGAAAATTACTATGATTGAATAAACCATTCTTCAGAGTTCTTTTTAGGTTGAATAAAGGTCATTTATTTGCTTGTAACAAATTAGAGTAATTTTTTAGATTGGACGAATGAAACACAGTGGGGTAACCACTGCCTTTGAGCAAAAGAATAACACAAAGATTGTGATGAAAATTTCTGCATGATTAGTAATGCACTTGATATTTCTGTCTGGCAAAGAAAGACATTATATGAATTTATCTGTGGACTGTATGAATGTGAAAATAAATTGCTTATCAGAAGTATTGGCACCCTTAACATAATAAATATTTGAAAAATACAGCTAAAGAATTAATGGGAAAATGTTATTAGCTTAATCCTAAAATTAAACAATACATACATCTTTCATATCAAGTTTGGTATCTCCAGTTTTGTTAAATTAAATTTTTCAAGATTGTTTGAACACAGCAGCCAGCCTTTACATTGTAGCAAAATTTCACAGTGAATGGAACAATAAAGTGCTACAAAATCACTTGGCACCAGTTAAGTTACTATTTAGGGGACACATGTTTTCCATTCGTCAGCGATGTATTTAACCTGTAAAACCTTAAGTCTTTTATCAGGGTGTAGATAACAGAGAACCATTCTGCCATTTGTTTTCATTTCAGGTTCTGGAGAGCCCCATAGCATACAGCTAAATTACATTTCAGATTAAAAAGACATTTGGCAACTTTAAATTTAGTTTATCCACAATAGTTAAATAGTTTGTCCACATTATCGCATTTAATTCTATTTAAAGTAATGTTTTAATAAATTCCACTTATCTTTTTATTGCTAACCATGTCATCTAATCATTTTTAAATATATTGAATGTACATAAAGTAAATCTGTCTTCACAAATATTAAGAATTGCAGAACAGGTTGCATCTAGTTCTGTTCTCACTTTAAATTTACTTTCTCCTTCACTGATCAAGTTATTCAGCACCTGCATTAACAGAGCAGAAATCCTTGCTTTGACAGATTTATTAAATTGAAGCATAACACTTTTTGGCCCTTTTCCATTCCCGGTGGCCAATGAACTGCATGAATAAGCCTGCAAACATGAGGGGCACATGAATTGATGCAACACCTGCGTAATGCAGGGTAATTGACAGAGCACAGTGCTAACGCTTGCTCGCATATTTGTTAAGCGAAATTGAAAAGTCAAATATTACAGCTTATTATAGAATATAAAATATAGTATTACTGGTAATTTTACCCGAAAACTAATACAAAAATAAAAAAAAAATAAAAAAATGTCAAGCAACAGTAAATCAAGTTAGCAGACTCTACCCCCAACTATGCCACCTTGGGACTTCCACCCAAAGATATACTTTTACAGTTCTGATTACTGGTATTACCATAAAACGGGACTCCCCTTGGTTCACAGTAATTGCTAGCAGAGACGTGATTTTCCAAAAAGACAAACTTTTATTAAATCCAAAACGACAAAAGAAATACCATTAACCATCAATTCATTAAATCTATTATAAAATGTCAGTTAAAAGAAATAAAAGTACATCAAACCACAGAATGGCATGAACTGAAGGCACAATAAGGGTGGAGTGGGAAGATCTGGCCACCGGAGTGGAATAAAACAATAGGGGCATTAACTACCACCACAACTCCGATGCAGATCCCCTTACACTGCAAAACAAGGTGAAGAAACTTGTTTACACATTCACAGCACAACAAGCAAGCATACACAGCATGTAGGTACTAGGATAAAAGCACTTGGGCAAAAACCCTCCTGCCAAACCATCCACGCAACTCCAACCTAAAAAGAAAACAATGGAACCAAGGAAAACCCCAGTGGCTTATCTGAACAAGGCAGGCAAATATTTTCACCTTAGTAGATTCATAAATAAAACAAAAACAAACCAGACAAAACTAGTAAAAAAAATAAGAACAGAAGAATAAAGAATGCTTGGGGTCCAAAATACACAAGAAACTGCCAACAGACAGCTATATAAACCCAACCAGAAATCCGCTCAGACTACTCTTAAAGTAAATGGCATATAATCTAGCCAGCAAATTATAAGCAACATAGGGTAGCAATTGCTGTAATTAATAATTCTTTAAACATCTTAGAAACTAATCAGTTGTAGGAAATTAAACACTGAATGAGCTTGAAGGAATAAAAGGTAATGCTATTATACATGATACAAGATTTCCTTTGACAATTTCATTTTATTATTGTAATGTTTAACCATGACAGCACAGCCCATATTTGTTTATATTATAAATCGGAACACTGGTTGTGGAAATTGTTGCACAACTCTCACACGCACAAAGGTGTGTGTGAGAGAGATTCCACCTGTCTTGGACGCACCCAAACCACTTATACTGTTATAGTTCACCTTACATGTCTCTGACATTCATGCGTGCATATTTGCGTACCTGAAAGAGAGAGAAACATTCCACCTGTCTCAGACACACCCTTAACTGAACCTCTAGAATAACAGACAGAATTCAGAATTCACAGGCTTATTATTTAACGGGATAAAGACAATTATACTATTTTTGTTTTCACAAATGCTTAATTTTAATGAATACCGTTCTTCCACTAGAGGGAATGATATTAATGATGATTCTTGTCTTAAAAAGCTCTGCCTTGGGCACAGAGCACGTTATTTTATACGTTGTCATATTTGGCACTGATTTTCATGTAAAAATCTTTATCAGTATCAGCAAATGAGAGATATTTAAGAGGTACTTTGTGTGTGTGCGTCAGCAAGTGGTTCATGTAGACACACCCTTCCCAAAACCTGTGTAACCAGTGGGATTTATAGGAGATACCGGCTATGTTAATGTATCTCATATTTCTGAAAATAAGAGAATTAATAACTTTGACTGATGGTTAAAGATGCTTATCAAATATTTCAATACACCTTTCCTCCTTTTAATCATCTATGCGCTTTTTCTTAGGGTATATCCACAATACATGACTTCACAAGCATTACTGCGTGTTCTTTAGTATGAAAAGCAGGACTTATAGCAGGATATATGTTACTCTCAGCAATTAAATAGAAACTGTGCACAAAATATACAAAAGGTACTTACTGAAGCTTTAATAGTCAAAAACAATAATGAGTTAGACAATAGTGAGTTAGAAGAATACAACATAATTTGTATCTTGCATTCTTTTAGCTTAGCTTAGCTTATCTTTCGTTTAACAATTGTTATATTTTAATGCTGACAGGTTGGTTACCTTTAAAGATAAAACATTTTTTTAAAAACATAACATTTAGAGATTTTCCTAGACCCACCTAACATATTGTAATGACAGGGTGTCAGGTTTATTCATTATAGGTAAAGTTCATTGAAAAGGCTAATTCCTATATCAAAATGGCTGGATTTGGATTTGAATATATATATATATATATATATATATATATATATATATATATATATATATATATATATATATATATATATATATATGTGTGTGTGTGTGTGTGTGTGTATATATGTGTGTGTGTGTATGTGTGTGTGTGTATATACAGTTTCTGGGCTCTTCTTTAATTTCTGTGATGCATGAAAACTTCATAGCAAAACAAGTTTCACCCTTGAAGAACATGTTTGGGTGGAACAAAAGCTTCTACTCCCATCACGTCAACAGGCGTAGTCAAAACATGGTGTAATTAGATTTATTTATAAACCTTTCCTTATACACACCTTACACATCACACAGTTGTGTCAATTCAAATATCTCCCTTTTTCCTTTTTATGAGGCCTAACCATTATCCACACAGCATAGTACCGCTAAGGGCATTAAAGATATTAGCATTAGATTTATTTTATTTTCATTCATTTCCAACTCTCAAAACAAATTGTTCAAAACCTTTTTGCTTGAAATAAAAATGACCACATGTAAACTATTACTGCTGTGCATAGAACTGACATACAGTTCAGATTTATGAGAACTCACAATGGTGAGAAATCTGTCAATTTCAATAATTAGTTTTTATTTAAACCCCTCCGAAATGATGGGGTTTGACAGAACTGCCACCTTTTAATTTCCATTTGAGGAATTGAAAGATATAACATTTTGTTATAATTACACTATATCTGTCAAATACTGGTGTCTTTCTTAGCAAATACTGAAGAACAAAAAATCAAGAATATTTATTAACTGTCAGTAATATCATGTCTCTCTGTTGTTCCTTCACACATTTAAATTTATTCAAATTTATTTGTCCTGTCAGCTTACTAGCTAATGTTTGTGTTAGTTAATGGAAAATTAACCATGTGCAAATTTGATTGGCTGCTATACTTTTGGTGGATTTATTCATTCAACAACTTTTTACTGTTTCAGTCTGTATAGAATAGATTTTAGGATCTAATGTTGTCAAATATCTGAGCTTTTAGCCAAAAGAAAAATCTGGCTTTAACTTCACTGTTTGCCAAATACCTTGGTGAGTAAATCCAGAGATGCTTCTCTTTCTCATCACAAGAAAAGTGTCATCCCAGCAAACACACAGCGTTTTCTACTTTCTTACAGCATTGTACAATGTTGTCAAACAATAGTGCTGTTTACACTGCATGAAACAAGATTGTCACAAACTTATTGTGTTCTAAGTATTGTTGTCATGTGGTGTTATGACTGTCAGCAACTTAGCTAATTCCATAGAGTTCCATGCACAGCATTATGAAAATGATGGAGACATCTAGGAGGTAATGTTGTCACAACTGTTTGACAAACTACATTTCAGCATTATAACAGTCATGTAATGTCATGTAATGATGTCACAACACTGTCACAATGTTGTTTGAGTCAACAACAATATCTAATGTATTATTTTGCATGTAATAAAAACAAAATACCTTTAATACAGAACAACTTCTTTGTATAATCCTATAAGTAGCATGGACCGCAAGTTAACTTTTATTAAAAGTAAAATTTGTTTAAGATATTTAAGTTTTAGTCAAGTTTAAGTCAAATTTGGATATTTTATTTTTAGGTGTGTGTGACCAAAACACTAATGTACTGAATATTTTCTACATGTTCTATAATAAATAAAGCAATAAAAACTGTTTTAGTCATATGGTTTGATGCTCATCAGAATATGTGGACCATCTGGACATTTAATTTCCAGATTAAACATTATTATCATATATTTTAAATTTTATCATAGAGAAAGCCTAACAGATGTTACTATACAGTGATGTATACACTAGATTTAATCATCGTTGTCTGTGGTTCCCTAATTGCTGGAAATGTGTGAAATGTGTTGTGTGGTGAACAGAGTGAATGGAGTGTTACTGAATGGTGTTCACTTGTGGCATTTAGTGTTCAGTCACTAATAATGGAATGTTTGGAATTCACCCAGTATTAATCATAGGTATTGCAGATGTGAGCAAAAGGAGAGACTTGTGCGTTTGAGAGGGAGAGGCCAGCAGAGTTACACCTATGAACACTTGTTGTACGTCAGTCTGCCTGCCTAATAAATAACCTTCCCACAGTGACCCTGCACATTTGTGACTTACAGAAGTATCGCAGAGACATACAGTGACCTTTTCGCCACCTCAGATTGGATGGTGATGAATCTGAAGAACAAAATAAGGTATTTGAGTATTTAATATATTTTGGGTATAATAACATGCATTTACTAATTACTAAGGTCTATTTAAATATAATTATGAATTAACTTATGAATTACTTTATTATTTTTAATCATTTGCTTAATTACAGATTTAAGTATTTGCAGTGTTTGTATCTGTTTTTGATAGTAGAAATGGTATTTAAATGAGGCAGAGGAAAGAAACTAAAGGCAAAGCCAAAACACCTGTTTGGTATTCACTTTGATTGTTTTTTAAACCTTGCAAACAAAAAGAAAAAAATTCTACACCAAATACTTAAATATTTTTCCTCGGCTATTACTGAAAGTGCAGTGTAAGGAAAAATAGCCTAAAGAAATAAAACAAAAACAATGAGATTGGAAGTCAACATTTTTAGGTTTAAAATAAAAGGTTTGACAAATTGAATTTATGAATAACTTTATTATTTCTAATCATATGCTTGCTTATAGATGTAAGTCATTTGCAGTGTTTGTATCAGTTTTTGATAGTAGAAATGGTATTTAAAATGAGGCAGTGGGAAGAAACTAAAGGCAAAGCTAAACCACCTGTTTGGTATTCACTTTAATTTTTTTTTAAACCTTGCAAACAAAAAGAAAAAAATTCTACACCAAATATTTAAATATTTTGTCCCTCGGCTTTAACTGAAAGTGCAGCGTAAGAAAAAAATAGCCTAAAGAAATTAAACAAAAATGATGAGATTGAAAGTCAACATTTTTAGGTTTAAAATAAAAGGTCTGACAAATTGAACTTATGAACGACTTTATTATTTCTAATCATATGCTTAATTATAGATTTAAGTATATGTATCACTTTTTGATGGTAGGAATGGAATTTAAAATGAGGCAGTGGGAAGAAACTAAAGGCAAAGCTAAAACACCTGTTTGGTATTCACTTGGATTATGTTTTAAATCTTGCAAACAAAAAGAAAAAACCTTTGAACCAAATAATTAAATATTGTCCCTCAGCTATTACTGTAAGAAAAAATAGTCTAAAGAAATTAAACAAAAACAATGAGATTGAAAGTCATTTCAAAACATTTTTATGTATAAAATGAATGGTTTGACAAATTGAATATGACTTAGACTGAGTTTGTTTCCATAGATTTGCTGAAAGTAAAAATGATGGCAGCAGAAAAAACACATTCCTCACCATACGTAAGTAAAACTACGATGCCTACCTATAAAAATGATGTTCCACAGATTATCCTTTTGTTCAACAAAAGTAATAGTCCTCTTTGAAATTAAATAGGTACATATGCAATTATAAATAAACAAATTTGCAATTATGACAAAAATATTCTTATTTTCTAACAGTCTATCTGTGGTGTATACTTGCTGGGAATGAAGCTCAAAGGTAAATAACTCTAAACATTTATTCACTGGCATCCTTGACGGTAAAGAGTTGAACCAATATTAACACATTTCGATATTCTTATAAGAAATATAAATATTCACATAACAATAAACAGTTCTTAAAGAATCCTTTAATTTATTGCCATACAATATATTCTTTCTGCCAGTACATCCACGACGGGCTATACAACAACCACATGGCAAGAGACTAGTGCAATGACAACTGAACTTATTACAAGTACAGCACCACCAAATTCCGAAACAGTGCAGTCTACCACAATCTCACAAGAGACAACTGCTGAGACAACTGCATTAGCAAGCACAACAGTTACTACTGAAGTACCCACAACAACCAGTGAAGCTCTAACAACTACAATCCTAACAACAGGACTAACAAGTAGTGTTGCACTCACAACTGAACATTCTACAAGCACTGCACCTGCAACATCTGAAACAACTGCCTCATCAACAACAGTAGCTCCAGACACTACCACAGAGTTGCCTACAACTACGACACTAACAACAGATGTTTCAACTACCAGCACACCAACAGTGCAGTCTACCACAATCTCACAAGAGACAACTGCTGAGACAACTGCTTTAGCAAGCACAACACTTACTACTGAAGCACCCACAACAACCAGTGAAGCTCTAACAACTACAATCCTAACAACAGGACTAACAAGTAGTGTTGCACCCACAACTGAACATTCTACAAGCACTGCACCTGCAACATCTGAAACAACTGCCTCATCAACAACAGTAGCTCCAGACACTACCACAGAGTTGCCTACAACTACGACACTAACAACAGATGTTTCAACTACCAGCACACCAACAGTGCAGTCTACCACAATCTCACAAGAGACAACTGCTGAGACAACTGCTTTAGCAAGCACAACACTTACTACTGAAGCACCCACAACAACCAGTGAAGCTCTAACAACTACAATCCTAACAACAGGACTAACAAGTAGTGTTGCACCCACAACTGAACATTCTACAAGCACTGCACCTGCAACATCTGAAACAACTGCCTCATCAACAACAGTAGCTCCAGACACTACCACAGAGTTGCCTACAACTACGACACTAACAACAGATGTTTCAACTACCAGCACACCAACAGTGCAGTCTACCACAATCTCACAAGAGACAACTGCTGAGACAACTGCTTTAGCAAGCACAACACTTACTACTGAAGCACCCACAACAACCAGTGAAGCTCTAACAACTACAATCCTAACAACAGGACTAACAAGTAGTGTTGCACCCACAACTGAACATTCTACAAGCACTGCACCTGCAACATCTGAAACAACTGCCTCATCAACAACAGTAGCTCCAGACACTACCACAGAGTTGCCTACAACTACGACACTAACAACAGATGTTTCAACTACCAGCACACCAACAGTGCAGTCTACCACAATCTCACAAGAGACAACTGCTGAGACAACTGCTTTAGCAAGCACAACACTTACTACTGAAGCACCCACAACAACCAGTGAAGCTCTAACAACTACAATCCTAACAACAGGACTAACAAGTAGTGTTGCACCCACAACTGAACATTCTACAAGCACTGCACCTGCAACATCTGAAACAACTGCCTCGCCAACAACAGTAGCTCCAGACACTACCACAGAGTTGCCTACAACAACGACACTAACAACGGATGTTTCAACTACCAGCACACCCACAGTGCAGTCTACCACAATCTCACAAGAGACAACTGCTGAGACAACTACTTTAGCAAGCACAACAGTTACTACTGAAGCACCCACAACAACCAGTGAAGCTCTAACAACTACAATCCTAACAACAGGGCTAACAAGTAGTGTTGCACCCACAACTGAACATTCTACAAGCACTGCACCTGCAACATCTGAAACAACTGCCTCACCAACAACAGTAGCTCCAGACACTACCACAGAGTTGCCTACAACTACGACACTAACAACAGATGTTTCAACTACCAGCACACCCACAGTGCAGTCTACCACAATCTCACAAGAGACAACTGCTGAGACAACTGCTTTAGCAACGACAACAGTTACTACTGAAGTACCCACAACAACCAGTGAAGCTCTAACAACTACAATCCTAACAACAGGAATAACGAGTAGTGTTGCACCCACAACTGAACATTTCACAAGTACTGCACCTGCAACATCTGAATCAACTTCTTTACCCACAACAGTAGCTCCAGACACTACCACAGAGTTGCCTACAACTACGACACTAACAACGGATGTTTCAACTACCAGCACACCCACAGTGCAGTCTACCACAACCTCACAAGAGACAACTGCTGAGACAACTGCTTTAGCAACCACAACCACTACAACTGAAGTACCCACAACAACCAGTGAAGCACTAACAACTACAATCCTAACAACAGGGCTAACAAGTAGTGTTGCACCCACAACTGAACATTTTACAAGCACTGCAGCAGCAACATCTGAATCAACTTCTTCACAAACAACAGTAGCTCCAGACACTACCACAGAGTTGCCTACAACTACGACACTAACAACGGATGTTTCAACTACCAGCACACCAACAGTGCAGTCTACCACAATCTCACAAGAGACAACTGCTTTAGCAAGCACAACAGTTACTACTGAAGTACCCACAACAACCAGTGAAGCACTAACAACTACAATCCTAACAACAGGGCTAACAAGTAGTGTTGCACCCACAACTGAACATTCTACAAGCACTGCACCTGCAACATCTGAAACAACTGCCTCACCAACAACAGTAGCTCCAGACACTACCACAGAGTTACCTACAACTACGACACTAACAACGGATGTTTCAACTACCAGCACACCCACAGTGCAGTCTACCACAATCTCACAAGAGACAACTGCTGAGACAACTGCTTTAGCAACCACAACCATTACAACTGAAGTACCCACAACAACCAGTGAAGCTCTAACAACTACAATCCTAACAACAGGAATAACGAGTAGTGTTGCACCCACAACTGAACATTTTGCAAGCACTGCATCTGCAACATCTGAATCAACTTCTTCACCCACAACAGTAGCTCCAGACACTACCACAGAGTTGCCTACAACTACGACACTAACAACGGATGTTTCAACTACCAGCACACCAACAGTGCAGTCTACCACAATCTCACAAGAGACAACTGCTGAGACAACTGCTTTAGCAAGCACAACACTTACTACTGAAGCACCCACAACAACCAGTGAAGCTCTAACAACTACAATCCTAGCAACAGGACTAACAAGTAGTTTTGCACCCACAACTGAATATTCTACAAGCACTGCACCTGCAACATCTGAAACAACTGCCTCACCAACAACAGTAGCTCCAGACACTACCACAGAGTTACCTACAACTACGACACTAACAACGGATGTTTCAACTACCAGCACACCCACAGTGCAGTCTACCACAATCTCACAAGAGACAACTGCTGAGACAACTGCTTTAGCAACCACAACCATTACAACTGAAGTACCCACAACAACCAGTGAAGCACTAACAACTACAATCCTAACAACAGGACTAACAAGTAGTGTTGCACCCACAACTGAACATTTTACAAGCACTGCACCTGCAACATCTGAAACAACTGCCTCATCAACAACAGTAGCTCCAGACACTACCACAGAGTTACCTACAACTACGACACTAACAACGGATGTTTCAACTACCAGCACACCAACAGTGCAGTCTACCACAATCTCACAAGAGACAACTGCTGAGACAACTGCTTTAGCAAGCACAACACTTACTACTGAAGCACCCACAACAACCAGTGAAGCTCTAACAACTACAATCCTAACAACAGGACTAACAAGTAGTGTTGCACCCACAACTGAACATTCTACAAGCACTGCAGCGGCAACATCTGAAACAACTGCCTCGCCAACAACAGTAGCTCCAGACACTACCACAGAGTTACCTACAACTACGACAGTAACAACGGATGTTTCAACTACCAGCACACCCACAGTGCAGTCTACCACAATCTCACAAGAGACAACTGCTGAGACAACTGCTTTAGCAACCACAACAGTTACTACTGAAGTACCCACAACAACCAGTGAAGCTCTAACAACTACAATCCTAACAACAGGAATAACGAGTAGTGTTGCAACCACAACTGAACATTTCACAAGTACTGCACCTGCAACATCTGAATCAACTTCTTCACCCACAACAGTAGCTCCAGACACTACCACAGAGTTGCCTACAACTACGACACTAACAACGGATGTTTCAACTACCAACACACCCACAGTGCAGTCTGCCACAACCTCACAAGAGACAACTGCTGAGACAACTGCTTTAGCAACCACAACCATTACAACTGAAGTACCCACAACAACCAGTGAAGCACTAACAACTACAATCCTAACAACAGGACTAACAAGTAGTGTTGCACCCACAACTGAACATTTTACAAGCACTGCACCTGCAACATCTGAATCAACTTCTTCACAAACAACAGTAGCTCCAGACACTACCACAGAGTTGCCTACAACTACGACACTAACAACGGATGTTTCAACTACCAGCACACCAACAGTGCAGTCTACCACAATCTCACAAGAGACAACTGCTTTAGCAAGCACAACAGTTACTACTGAAGTACCCACAACAACCAGTGAAGCACTAACAACTACAATCCTAACAACAGAAATAACGAGTAGTGTTGCACCCACAACTGAACATTTTACAAGCACTGCACCTGCAACATCTGAATCAACTTCTTCACCCACAACAGTAGCTCCAGACACTACCACAGAGTTGCCTACAACTACGACACTAACAACGGATGTTTCAACTACCAGCACACCAACAGTGCAGTCTACCACAATCTCACAAGAGACAACTGGTGAGACAACTGCTTTAGCAAGCACAACACTTACTACTGAAGCACCCACAACAACCAGTGAAGCTCTAACAACTACAATCCTAACAACAGGACTAATAAGTAGTGTTGCACCCACAACTGAACATTCTACAAGCACTGCACCTGCAACATCTGAAACAACTGCCTCACCAACAACAGTAGCTCCAGACACTACCACAGAGTTACCTACAACTACGACACTAACAACGGATGTTTCAACTACCAGCACACCCACAGTGCAGTCTACCACAATCTCACAAGAGACAACTGCTGAGACAACTGCTTTAGCAAGCACAACAGTTACTACTGAAGTACCCACAACAACCAGTGAAGCTCTAACAACTACAATCCTAACAACAGGACTAACAAGTAGTGTTGCACTCACAACTGAACATTCTACAAGCACTGCACCTGCAACATCTGAAACAACTGCCTCACCAACAACAGTAGCTCCAGACACTACCACAGAGTTGCCTACAACTACGACACTAACAACGGATGTTTCAACTACCAGCACACCCACAGTGCAGTCTACCACAATCTCACAAGAGACAACTGCTGAGACAACTGCTTTAGCAACCACAACCATTACAACTGAAGTACCCACAACAACCAGTGAAGCTCTAACAACTACAATCCTAACAACAGGAATAACGAGTAGTGTTGCACCCACAACTGAACATTTCACAAGTACTGCACCTGCAACATCTGAATCAACTTCTTCACCCACAACAGTAGCTCCAGACACTACCACAGAGTTGCCTACAACTACGACACTAACAACGGATGTTTCAACTACCAGCACACCAACAGTGCAGTCTACCACAATCTCACAAGAGACAACTGCTGAGACAACTGCTTTAGCAACCACAACAGTTACTACTGAAGTACCCACAACAACCAGTGAAGCTCTAACAACTACAATCCTAACAACAGGACTAACAAGTAGTGTTGCACTCACAACTGAACATTCTACAAGCACTGCACCTGCAACATCTGAATCAACTTCTTCACAAACAACAGTAGCTCCAGACACTACCACAGAGTTGCCTACAACAACGACACTAACAACGGATGTTTCAACTACCAGCACACCAACAGTGCAGTCTACCACAATCTCACAAGAGACAACTGCTTTAGCAAGCACAACAGTTACTACTGAAGTACCCACAACAACCAGTGAAGCACTAACAACTACAATCCTAACAACAGGGCTAACAAGTAGTGTTGCACCCACAACTGAACATTCTACAAGCACTGCACCTGCAACATCTGAAACAACTGCCTCACCAACAACAGTAGCTCCAGACACTACCACAGAGTTGCCTACAACTACGACACTAACAACGGATGTTTCAACTACCAGCACACCCACAGTGCAGTCTACCACAATCTCACAAGAGACAACTGCTGAGACAACTGCTTTAGCAAGCACAACAGTTACTTCTGAAGTACCCACAACAACCAGTGAAGCATTAACTACTACAACATTAACAACAGGACTAATGAGTAGTGTTGTACCCACAAGTGAACATCCTATACGCACTGCACCTGCAACATCTGAATCAACTTCTTCACCCGCAACAGTAGCTCCAGACACTACCACAGAGTTGCCTACAACTACACCACCAACAGCGGATGTTTCAACTACCAGCACACCAACAGTGCAGTCTACCACAATCTCACAAGAGACAACTGCTGAGACAACTGCTTTAGCAAGCACAACAGTTACTACTGAAGCACCCACAACAACCAGTGAAGCTCTAACAACTACAATCCTAACAACAGGACTAACAAGTAGTGTTGCACCCACAACTGAACATTCTACAAGCACTGCACCTGCAACATCTGAAACAACTGCCTCACCAACAACAGTAGCTCCAGACACTACCACAGAGTTGCCTACAACTACGACACTAACAACGGATGTTTCAACTACCAGCACACCAACAGTGCAGTCTACCACAATCTCACAAGAGACAACTGCTGAGACAACTGCTTTAGCAAGCACAACACTTACTACTGAAGTACCCACAACAACCAGTGAAGCTCTAACAACTACAATCCTAACAACAGGACTAACAAGTAGTGTTGCACCCACAACTGAACATTCTACAAGCACTGCACCTGCAACATCTGAAACAACTGCCTCACCAACAACAGTAGCTCCAGACACTACCACAGAGTTGCCTACAACTACGACACTAACAACGGATGTTTCAACTACCAGCACACCCACAGTGCAGTCTACCACAATCTCACAAGAGACAACTGCTGAGACAACTGCTTTAGCAACCACAACAGTTACTACTGAAGTACCCACAACAACCAGTGAAGCTCTAACAACTACAATCCTAACAACAGGACTAACAAGTAGTGTTGCACTCACAACTGAACATTCTACAAGCACTGCACCTGCAACATCTGAAACAACTGCCTCACCAACAACAGTAGCTCCAGACACTACCACAGAGTTGCCTACAACTACGACACTAACAACGGATGTTTCAACTACCAGCACACCCACAGTGCAGTCTACCACAATCTCACAAGAGACAACTGCTGAGACAACTGCTTTAGCAACCACAACCATTACAACTGAAGTACCCACAACAACCAGTGAAGCTCTAACAACTACAATCCTAACAACAGGAATAACGAGTAGTGTTGCACCCACAACTGAACATTTCACAAGTACTGCACCTGCAACATCTGAATCAACTTCTTCACCCACAACAGTAGCTCCAGACACTACCACAGAGTTGCCTACAACTACGACACTAACAACGGATGTTTCAACTACCAGCACACCAACAGTGCAGTCTACCACAATCTCACAAGAGACAACTGCTGAGACAACTGCTTTAGCAACCACAACAGTTACTACTGAAGTACCCACAACAACCAGTGAAGCTCTAACAACTACAATCCTAACAACAGGACTAACAAGTAGTGTTGCACTCACAACTGAACATTCTACAAGCACTGCACCTGCAACATCTGAATCAACTTCTTCACAAACAACAGTAGCTCCAGACACTACCACAGAGTTGCCTACAACAACGACACTAACAACGGATGTTTCAACTACCAGCACACCAACAGTGCAGTCTACCACAATCTCACAAGAGACAACTGCTTTAGCAAGCACAACAGTTACTACTGAAGTACCCACAACAACCAGTGAAGCACTAACAACTACAATCCTAACAACAGGGCTAACAAGTAGTGTTGCACCCACAACTGAACATTCTACAAGCACTGCACCTGCAACATCTGAAACAACTGCCTCACCAACAACAGTAGCTCCAGACACTACCACAGAGTTACCTACAACTACGACACTAACAACGGATGTTTCAACTACGGATGTTTCAACTACCAGCACACCCACAGTGCAGTCTACCACAATCTCACAAGAGACAACTGCTGAGACAACTGCTTTAGCAACCACAACCATTACTACTGAAGTACCCACAACAACCAGTGAAGCTCTAACAACTACAATCCTAACAACAGGAATAACGAGTAGTGTTGCACCCACAACTGAACATTTTACAAGCACTGCACCTGCAACATCTGAATCAACTTCTTCACCCACAACAGTAGCTCCAGACACTACCACAGAGTTGCCTACAACTACGACACTAACAACGGATGTTTCAACTACCAGCACACCAACAGTGCAGTCTACCACAATCTCACAAGAGACAACTGCTGAGACAACTGCTTTAGCAAGCACAACACTTACTACTGAAGCACCCACAACAACCAGTGAAGCTCTAACAACTACAATCCTAACAACAGGACTAACAAGTAGTGTTGCACCCACAACTGAACATTCTACAAGCACTGCACCTGCAACATCTGAAACAACTGCCTCACCAACAACAGTAGCTCCAGACACTACCACAGAGTTGCCTACAACTACGACACTAACAACGGATGTTTCAACTACCAGCACACCCACAGTGCAGTCTACCACAATCTCACAAGAGACAACTGCTGAGACAACTGCTTTAGCAAGCACAACAGTTACTACTGAAGTACCCACAACAACCAGTGAAGCTCTAACAACTACAATCCTAACAACAGGACTAAAAAGTAGTGTTGCACTCACAACTGAACATTCTACAAGCACTGCACCTGCAACATCTGAAACAACTGCCTCAACAACAACAGTAGCTCCAGACACTACCACAGAATTGCCTACAACTACACCACTAACAGATGTTTCAACTACCAGCGCATCTACAGTGCATTCTACCACAATCTCACAAGAGACAACTGCTGAGACAACTGCTTTAGCAAGCACAACACTTACTACTGAAGTACCCACAACAACCAGTGAAGCTCTAACAACTACAATCCTAACAACAGGACTAACAAGTAGTGTTGCACCCACAACTGAACATTCTACAAGCACTGCACCTGCAACATCTGAAACAACTGCCTCATCAACAACAGTAGCTCCAGACACTACCACAGAGTTGCCTACAACTACGACACTAACAACAGATGTTTCAACTACCAGCACACCAACAGTGCAGTCTACCACAATCTCACAAGAGACAACTGCCGAGACAACTGCTTTAGCAACCACAACCATTACAATTGAAGTACCCACAACAACCAGTGAAGCACTAACAACTACAATCCTAACAACAGGACTAACAAGTAGTGTTGCACTCACAACTGAACATTTTACAAGCACTGCACCTGCAACATCTGAATCAACTTCTTCACCAACAACAGTAGCTCCAGACACTGCCACGGAGTTGCCTACAACTACGACACTAACAACGGATGTTTCAACTACCAGCACAACAACAGTGCAGTCTACCACAATCTCACAAGAGACAACTGCTGAGACAACTGCTTTAGCAAGCACAACAGTTACTACTGAAGTACCCACAACAACCAGTGAAGCTCTAACAACTACAATCCTAACAACAGGAATAACAAGTAATGTTGCACCCACAACTGAACATTCTACAAGCACTGCACCTGCAACATCTGAATCAACTTCTTCACCAACAACAGTAGCTCCAGACACTACCACGGAGTTGCCTACAACTACGACACTAACAACGGATGTTTCAACTACCAGCACAACAACAGTGCAGTCTACCACAATCTCACAAGAGACAACTTTCTTGACAACTGCTTTAGCAAGCACAACAGTTACTACTGAAGCACCCACAACAACCAGTGAAGCTCTAACAACTACAATCCTAACAACAGGACTAACAAGTAGTGTTGCACCCACAACTGAACATTCTACAAGCACTGCACCTGCAACATCTGAATCAACTTCTTCACCAACAACCGTAGCTCCAGACACTACCACGGAGTTGCCTACAACTACGACACTAACAACGGATGTTTCAACTACCAGCACAACAGCAGTGCAGTCTACGACAATCTCACAAGAGACAACTGCTGAGACAACTGCTTTAGCAAGCACAACAGTTATTACTGAAGCACCCACAACAACCAGTGAAGCTCTAACAACTAAAATCCTAACAACAGGACTAACAAGTAGTGTTGCACCCACAACTGAACATTCTACAAGCACTGCACCTGCAACATCTGAAACAACTTCTTCACAAACAACAGTAGCTCCAGACACTACCACAGAGTTGCCTACAACTACGACACTAACAACGGATGTTTCAACTACCAGCACACCAACAGTGCAGTCTACCCCAATCTCACAAGAGACAACTGCTTTAGCAAGCACAACAGTTACTACTGAAGTACCCACAACAACCAGTGAAGCACTAACAACTACAATCCTAACAACAGGGCTAACAAGTAGTGTTGCACCCACAACTGAACATTCTACAAGCACTGCACCTGCAACATCTGAATCAACTTCGTCACAAACAACAGCAGCTCCAGACACTACCACAGAGGTAACCATACCTACAACACACTAGCTTAACTGACCAAGTGCACAATCTCACAAGCAAGTGCAACTTTTGACTCACACCAATGCGAGCCAACTGCTTTTAAACAAACCATTAACACTGCTTACCCACAGCAACAAGTGAAGCACACAAACACAATCCTAACACTTGACTAACAAAGTAGTGCTTGCACCCAATTCTGAATCTACCAAGAACTTGGTTGCAACATCTGAATCAACTTCAGTAACAGTAGACAACAGTATTCCACCAGACACTACCACAGAGGTTCTTCTTTTAACGTACCCCAAAGCAGAAACTTAGCAACTACCCAGCACACCAACAGTGGTATCACACCACAACATCACAGCTTCCAAGATGTCATGAGACAACTGCTTTAGCAGTCACACTTACTACTGAAGTACCCCAACAACCACACAGCTCGGTACAACTACAATCTGAGGTAATGACAAGTCTTGTTATCTCAGATAGAACCTCTTGCAATAAGCCTGCACACTCATCATCTGAAACAACTTCACCAACAATCAGTACGCTCCATACACTCAGTGCCTACGTTTTTCTTGCAGTTCTTAACGACCAAGCACACCCACAGGTTCAGTCTCCAATGACAAGAGACAACTGCTCAACAACTGCCAGTGGTGACTTTTGAGGTACCAACAAGTCCTGAAGCTCCAAACTGTACGTTAACAATACATCATCCACATCTGAACTATTTTAATGTATTACCTGCAACATTTGAAACAATGGACACAGTAGCACACTACCTACAGAGGACGACCTCAACAACAGATGATATATTTTTCTCCTTCCAGTCTCCAATCTCAATGAGACTCGCCGTCCGCAGCAGGCACAACGTGTTCAACTCCTCCTCAACCTGTGCCCAGTGATCCTAACATTGGTACATCAATAGTGTTGCCACCACAAACATTTGCACCTCAACTCTCGACTCTCACAAACAACAGTGCTCCAGATTCTACTAAAGTTGCCTGAACTTCACCAACGGATGAACTACCAGCACACCCACAGTGCAGTACCTCAATCTCTAAGAGGCAACTGTGAGACAACACTTTGTACACAACCTTCTTGAAAATTCACAACAACCAGATGAAGCTCTAAGAAAACTACAAAACTAACAAACTAACAAGTGTTTCACAAAATGGAACATTCTACAAGCCACTGCCACCTGCAACATCTTGTGTTCCAACAGAGCTACAGACACTACCAACAGACACTACCTACGGACACAGTGAATGTCTTCAAGTATTCACACATCAGTAATATCAGCATGGCAGAGAATCCTTCAACTGGGCAAACGACACTTACATGAAAAGTGGAGAGCTCAGTCAAAACACAGCTGCTGAGTCTACATTACTACAAATCAACTTTTCAGGTTGGGGCCTAAGTTAGCTAAGATTGTAGATATAATTAGTTATCTTGGACAAAGCGCTAACACATATCATTATTCATGTGTAGAAATAATGAAGCAGGAGGTAACCCCTGATCTGAACAACATTAACAATATTATAATGTTATATTACATATTCACTACAGAGTCATTTTATTTTCCAATACCTTTCAGTGTCTCAGTTTAATATGTCATTTGAAGGACCATGTTTCAACGTCTTACTTTCTCTCTCTAGCTAAACACACTGCTTAATGAGCGCTTTAGTGCAGAACTGTTTGTACCCCAGAGGTCCAACTTCAGGTTGGTGTCAAAACACACTTGGTTTCATGTACGAAATTTCTAACATCTGAGTCTTCTGGTTTTTAGCTCCAGACATTAAATAGTGTTGTAATTATATTTCTTTTAAAATTCCCCAAAGCAGACGAGAAACTTAGCAGACCAAGTTGAAGGTAGCATTGGAGTACAAGCTTCCAAGATGGAGACACCAAAACACCAGTCAGCTTCCTGAATGAGCTGAAGACACAGAGCGGTATGCTGAGAAACGATATCTTGTATCTCAGATAGCCTCTTGGTTTTAATCATCAGTTGATTGCAGTTTCATGGAATTTTCTTATAACTCAGTCGTTTTTCTTGCAGTCTTAACGACAACGGTTCTTCCAATGACTTCGGTCAACCCAGTGGTGACTTTTACAACAAGTCCTTCCAAAATGTACGTTAAATACATAATATCTATTTTTAATGTATTAGTAAACATTTTTTATGGATCAGCATTTAAGGAAATTCAACGTGATATTTTTCTCCTTCCAGTTCCATCTCTGCACTGGTCCGCAGCAGGCTGGTGTTCAACTCCTCCTCTCCTGTCCCCAGTGAGAGTTTGGTCATCAATGCTACCACAACCTTGCTCAACTCTCGACTCTCAAACCTCAGTGATTCTACTAAAGTGCTGAACTTCACCTATGAGAGTATGTTTTTCTTTCTAATTTGCAACTGTGCAACACATTGTACCAACCTTCTTAAAATTCAGTTAAGAACTACAAAACTAAAAACTGTTTGGCTTGTTCCACAGAAATTTCAGACACTTCCTATGCAGTGATCTTCACATTCAACATCAGTAATATCAGCATGGCAGAGAATCCTTCAACTGGGAACGACACTTACATGAATGTGGAGAGCTCAGTCAACACAGCTGTGAGTCTACATTACTACAAATACTTTCCATCGTTGGGGCCTAAGTTAGCTAAGATTGTAGATATAATTAGTTATCTTGGACTAGCGCTAACATATCTTATTCATTTGTAGAAATATTGAAGCAGGACTGATCTGAACAACATTAACAATATTATAATGTATATTACATATTCACTACAGAGTCATTTTATTTTCCAATACCTTTCAGTGTTCAGTTTAATATGTCATTTGAAGACCACGTCTTACTTTCTCTCTCTAGCTAAACACACTGCTTAATGAGCCTAGTGCAGAACTGTTTGTACCCCAGAGGTCCAACTTCAGGTTGGTGTCAAACAAAATTGGTTCATGTACGAAATTTCTAATGTTCTTGGTTTTTAGGAAGTAAATAGTGTTGTAATTATATTTCTTTAAATTCCCCAAAGCAGAAACTTAGCAGACCAAGTTGAAGGTAGCATGGAGTACAGCTTCCAAGATGGAGACACCAAAACACCAGTCAGCTTCCTGAATGAGCTGAAGACACAGAGCGGTATGCTGAGAAATGATATCTTGTATCTCAGATAGCCTCTTGATTTTAATCATCAGTTGATTGCAGTTTCATGGAATTTTCTTATAACTCAGTCGTTTTTCTTGCAGTCTTAACTACAACGGTTCTTCCAATGACTTCGATCAACCCAGTGGTGACTTTTACAACAAGTCCTTCCAAAATGTATGTTAAATATATAGTATCGATTCTTAATGTATCAGTAAATTTTTTTTATGGATCAGCATTTAAAGAAATTCAACGTGATATTTTTCTCCTTCCAGTTCCATCTCTGCACTGGTCCGCAGCAGGCTGGTGTTCAACTCCTCCTCTCCTGTCCCCAGTGAGAGTTTGGTCATCAATGCTACCACAACCTTGCTCAACTCTCGACTCTCAAACCTCAGTGATTCTACTAAAGTGCTGAACTTCACCTATGAGAGTATGTTTTTCTTTCTAATTTGCAACTGTGCAACACATTGTACCAACCTTCTTAAAATTCAGTTAAGAACTACAAAACTAAAAACTGTTTGGCTTGTTCCACAGAAATTTCAGACACTTCCTATGCAGTGATCTTCACATTCAACATCAGTAATATCAGCATGGCAGAGAATCCTTCAACTGGGAACGACACTTACATGAAAGTGGAGAGCTCAGTCAACACAGCTGTGAGTCTACATTACTACAAATACTTTTCAGGGTTGGGGCCTAAGTTAGCTAAGATTGTAGATATAATTAGTTATCTTGGACTAGCGCTAACATATCTTATTCATGTGTAGAAATAATGAAGCAGGACTGATCTGAACAACATTAACAATATTATAATGTATATTACATATTCACTACAGAGTCATTTTATTTTCCAATACCTTTCAGTGTTCAGTTTAATATGTCATTTGAAGACCACGTCTTACTTTCTCTCTCTAGCTAAACACACTGCTTAATGAGCCTAGTGCAGAACTGTTTGTACCCCAGAGGTCCAACTTCAGGTTGGTGTCAAACAAAATTGGTTCATGTACGAAATTTCTAATGTTCTTGGTTTTTAGGAATTAAATAGTGTTGTAATTATATTTCTTTAAATTCCCCAAAGCAGAAACTTAGCAGACCAAGTTGAAGGTAGCATGGAGTACAGCTTCCAAGATGGAGACACCAAAACACCAGTCAGCTTCCTGAATGAGCTGAAGACACAGAGCGGTATGCTGAGAAATGATATCTTGTATCTCAGATAGCCTCTTGGTTTTAATCATCAGTTGATTGCAGTTTCATGGAATTTTCTTATAACTCAGTCGTTTTTCTTGCAGTCTTAACGACAACGGTTCTTCCAATGACTTCGGTCAACCCAGTGGTGACTTTTACAACAAGTCCTTCCAAAATGTACGTTAAATACATAATATCTATTTTTAATGTATTAGTAAACATTTTTTATGGATCAGCATTTAAGGAAATTCAACGTGATATTTTTCTCCTTCCAGTTCCATCTCTGCACTGGTCCGCAGCAGGCTGGTGTTCAACTCCTCCTCTCCTGTCCCCAGTGAGAGTTTGGTCATCAATGCTACCACAACCTTGCTCAACTCTCGACTCTCAAACCTCAGTGATTCTACTAAAGTGCTGAACTTCACCTATGAGAGTATGTTTTTCTTTCTAATTTGCAACTGTGCAACACATTGTACCAACCTTCTTAAAATTCAGTTAAGAACTACAAAACTAAAAACTGTTTGGCTTGTTCCACAGAAATTTCAGACACTTCCTATGCAGTGATCTTCACATTCAACATCAGTAATATCAGCATGGCAGAGAATCCTTCAACTGGAAACGACACTTACATGAATGTGGAGAGCTCAGTCAACACAGCTGTGAGTCTACATTACTACAAATACTTTCCAGGGTTGGGGCCTAAGTTAGCTAAGATTGTAGATATAATTAGTTATCTTGGACTAGCACTAACATATCTTATTCATTTGTAGAAATATTGAAGCAGGACTGATCTGAACAACATTAACAATATTATAATGTATATTACATATTCACTACAGAGTCATTTTATTTTCCAATACCTTTCAGTGTTCAGTTTAATATGTCATTTGAACACCAAGTCTTTCTTTCTCTCTCTAGCTAAACACACTGCTTAATGAGCCTAGTGCAGAACTGTTTGTACCCCAGAGGTCCAACTTCAGGTTGGTGTCAAACACACTTGATTTATGTACGAAATTTCTAATGTTCTTGGTTTTTGGGCAGTAAATAGTGTTGTAATTATATTTCTTTAAATTCCCCAAAGCAGAAACTTAGCAGACCAAGTTGAAGGTAGCATGGAGTACAGCTTCCAAGATGGAGACACCAAAACACCAGTCAGCTTCCTGAATGAGCTGAAGACACAGAGCGGTATGCTGAGAAATGATATCTTGTATCTCAGATAGCCTCTTGGTTTTAATCATCAGTTGATTGCAGTTTCATGGAATTTTCTTATAACTCAGTCGTTTTTCTTGCAGTCTTAACGACAACGGTTCTTCCAATGACTTCGGTCAACCCAGTGGTGACTTTTACAACAAGTCCTTCCAAAATGTATGTTAAATATATAGTATCGATTCTTAATGTATCAGTAAATTTTTTTTATGGATCAGCATTTAAAGAAATTCAACGTGATATTTTTCTCCTTCCAGTTCCATCTCTGCACTGGTCCGCAGCAGGCTGGTGTTCAACTCCTCCTCTCCTGTCCCCAGTGAGAGTTTGGTCATCAATGCTACCACAACCTTGCTCAACTCTCGACTCTCGAACCTCAGTGATTCTACTAAAGTGCTGAACTTCACCTATGAGAGTATGTTTTTCTTTCTCATTTGCAACTGTGCAACACATTGCACCAACCTTCTTAAAATTCAGTTAAGAACTACAAAACTAAAAACTGTTTGGCTTGTTCCACAGAAATTTCAGACACTTCCTATGTAGTGATCTTCACATTCAACATCAGCAATATCAGCATGGCAGAGAGCTCTGCTTCTGCGAACGAGACATACCTTCAAGTTCAAAACACTGTCAACAACGCTGTAAGTCTGCATTACTAACATATTTTAGGAAGTTGCTCTGTGTTTAACAGTGAAACATAGAAAAATCATAACTAATTCCACCTAATCATCATTTAACTTCGTAATAAAAACTTCAAACCTTTATTTCTGTCTCCAGCTCAACACACTGTTAAATGAACCCGCTACACAACTCTTTGAACCTCAGAAATCAGAATTCAGGTTAGTTCACAACAGAATTGATTTATTTGTATGCCTTCCACTGTAGTTGTGGTGTAAAAGATCTTGTAATTCTATTTCTTTTAATTTTCTAAAAAAAGACACTCTGGAAACCTGATTGAAGGTAACATGGAGTACAGCTTCCAAGATGGAGACCTTAAAACACCAGTCAGCTTTCTTAATGAGCTGAAGCCACAGAATGGTAGGTTAAAATACAATGATGTCTATGTCAGTTGGTCTCATACAAACGTATGTTATTCACATATGAACAGTTCTTATTTCTCTTGCAGTCCTATTTACAGATATTTTACTTATAGTATGTTTGGTATATATATTTTATAGGTGACACACCTACCACATCTCCCACAGCCAGCACGACTCTGCAGAGCTCAGCAGCCCCAACTCTTGAGATTACAGCAGCTCCAACTCTGCAGAACACAGCAGCTCCAACTTTGTATGTGCAATAATAAAATAACAACGTTAAATACAACATTGTCATTATGTGTTGTGCATGCATGTTTTCTCAAATGTTCTTAAATTTCTTTTTGTGAAATTGTAAACTCAGTTTCAGTGATATGACAGAACTTACCAAATGTCACTGTTCTCATCATCATAATTTTATTCTCCATGTAATTTGGACATCTTACCTTTTTCAGGATGGGGACTGTACTGATTTATATACGGCTGGTGTTTAAGAACATTACCACTCTACCCAGCGAGACAGAGGTTCTTAATGCTGCCAATTCTCTGCTGGACTCGAGTGTCAGAATGAAGCGAGAGGTCCGCATGCAAAAACTGAATAACCCAGTTAGCATCCAGAATGTCACCTATCAGAGTGAGTCTACTTTATGAATTAGGGTGCTATCGGCTTAGTAAATTGTAAATGTCACTGTGGGTATTTTTGCTGAGAGACCATTGAACATACCCAGACAAAAACACCCTCAAACAGATAATTCAGTATTAAAAGCAGTAACATTTCTGCATTTGTTTATGATCTGTTACATAACTCCATTATTTTTCTTTTAGAAACGAGCAGCAACTCATACATTATCGTGTTTGGATTCAAAATCAGCAATGTGAGCATTTCTAAGAACATTGAACTCAGGAATGAAACGTATGATGCAATCCAAAATACCATCAACAGCCTGGTGAGTCTCACCCAAATCATCTTATCTAAAAAAAAATGAACAAATAAGTAAATAAATGTCTTACATTAAATATATACAAAAAAGTGACTCCTGCAATTGCAGCTCCAACTAATCTTTACTTTTTTATGCAGCTGAATAAAATACTAAATGACCCAAATGCTGCACCATTTACGTTTCAACGAGCAAACTACACGTGAGTAATGACTAAACATTTACTGAATTTAATCCTTCTGCAAATACAAACTGTAAGAGTTCATAGACATTCATGACATGACTCATCTTACTTTGTTTCTTTACTCTTTCCAGGGGCAATGACACAGTGATTCAGGCTGACGCAGAATATGTCTTTGTGGAGGGAGATATTAAGGCACCAAGTGGATTCCTTAAGGAAATACTCAAAGTTAGTGGATTAGCTGGAGGAGGGTTTCCAGGATGGGCCCTTGCTATCATTATTCCCTGCGGTATAGCCATCATTCTCGTACCCTGCTGGATTTTACTCTGTGTAAGTTCTTCAAGTGTGCTTTCATTTTAAATAATTTCAGTGAGTAGTGTTTAAATAAGTTAAATAGACTGAAAATTAAATGTTAAGATTAAAGCATTTTAATCATTTAAAACAACTGTTGTTAACTTTTTGCATGACTTTCCATTCATCTATTGAGAAAAATGAAATTATGTGTGCTAGCATTTTAAAAGATTGGACTCTGTCTTTCTTTTATAATTAAACAGCTTTACAGCAGGTTTAAAACTTTACATCCCATCTGCTGGCAGATCTGTTTATTTCAGATCTGTTTCCTTCACACAGTGTATAAATGTCAAAGGAGCAGCTATGCAACTTGCACACCTACAAATTGTTCACATTTTATTATTAATTATTATTATTATTATTATTATTATTATTATTATTATTATTATAATACATAATATAATTTTTTTCTGAAGTGTGATAAGGTACATAAAAACTGTATTGTTACATTAAAAACCCCTTACAATCTATGACATAACAAAATATTAAAACATTTCTTGTATTGTGCTGCAAAGACTATTTATACCCTTTTTAACGAAACAGGCGGCGGTCAGTTTTCTGTCCATTAATGAATATCATTACATAGCTCACCCCTAACTAAAACAAATCTTCCAGGTTAAAAAGGGATTTGTGATAAAACTGTAATACATTTAATGAAAAGGATGCACATTTCATCTGTCTAACAGACAGCTGTTAATGCATAAAATGTTGTTTTTAAGATGATTTTAAGAATTAGTATCCAAACCGGGCCTGTTAGTTGTACTTCTCATTGTATAGCACTTTCATTTTAAATAAAAAAGAACATGATATTAAAACGTGATACTGAAAATAATCATAGTATTCTTAATATATATAATGTTTTTTTCTGTAGATCATGCTTTGTGGTTGCTGTGGAGCCGTTCGAAGACGCTGGCATAGACGGCAGTCATACAACGTACAGTACCCAATACACAACAGCCTTTTCTAAAGAACAGATGCTTCATTTAACATTTTGCTGCATTGATTTTTTTTTTTTGCATGTTATGATGAATGAATGTTGATTCAGTGAAATTATGAATTTGCTCTCTTTTACACTATCTGGAGTAATAAGGTGAATGTTAAAAAAAATTGTGTGTGTGGAATATTCACATAAGTACTTGAATTCACTGTCATATATTGTGTATTTTGCCTGTTTGGATTTAAACAGGACGTATGTGACATTTTTAGAATAATATAAATGAATGCATATGTAAAATCTTCAACATTTTCTAAGTTATTTAAATTATTTATTTATTTTCCAGTATCAGTATTTCATATTAATTTATTATTTAACGAAACTTTTGTATCTCAAATTTCATTCCAAACAAATAGATGCAATACTGTTATTTATTCATACTTTATTCGCACTTTATTTACATGCCAACAGCAAGCAATGACTACTTTTCTGTTATCTGTTATAAATTATGAGAGTCACTGTTCTGAAACATTGTTCTCTTCATATCATTAAAATGATTATTTACAACAAATTTTGATATTTTTGCACTTTCTTTCTTGCTAGCATGTTTCCCATCCATGAAAACAAAGGTGACATTTTATTTAAACGTGAAATAGATGCTCACCAGACACAGTAACATAAATTATGTAAAAATAATTAAGTAATACATTCCATAGATTACTAAAGAGATGATCTCCAGAATTCAGTTGTTTTTCACTTTATTTTAATTATTACTTGTATTACCCATTACAGTATCTTGGTAATCATATGCATGTTTCTGATACCCACTCCCTTCCCTGATGTCTACACAACCCTGAGATATGGTTGAAAGTCAAAGTGAAAAGGTCATTGAAAAGACATCTGAACAAAGATGTCCCTCCATGCTGAAATTTGGTTTAAAAGCGAAAGATAAAAATACATGGTGTCTAATTCATTTCAACCATAAACTCATAACAGCATTCATCATATGACATTCATAATAATTGTGCACACACACACACACACACACACAAAATAAGCCACTCTGGCGTTCTGCTGTGCTGTATATCACCCCAATTTTATGAGGTCGGTAAAGATCGATTCCTTTACCTTTCATTGTCACACAGCCTGGCTTGTTAAAGAACTCCAAACATGACTAGGCTTGTCACAGAGTAGAGCCTTCGCAGGGGTGAATTCCGCTGTCTTCTGCACCACCGCATTCAGAAGACCTCTGAAGATTCTAATCTTCTGACCATGAAACAGTCTTGATGTCTTCATGCACTACTGCATGGCAGTTGTGTAGCCTTGCAATATTATGCATCGGTGGTGCTTCTGGTTCAGGACATGAGCGAAAAGCTGTATCACCATGATCTTTGAGTAGCTTCTCCTCTAACTTAAGAACTTCTACCAAAAGTTCTGCCACAAATTTCGCCCCATGTGCAGTACCTTCTTTTAGGCCCACAATCCATAGATTTTGGCTTTGGAACGACCTTCCAGGTCTTTACATTTCTCCATGAGAAGACCTACTTAGGAGCGGAGGTTAGCCACAGGCATCTCAAGCTCCGTGATTAGAGTCTGTGGCACAAGAAGATGCCTCTGTCTCTCTGACCAATGTCCCTTGCATTGATTCGAAATTTGATTGGAGACAATTCATTTTCCTCTCTGTGTCAGCCTTTAAAGCTTTAAGCTCAGAACGTAGTACAGACATTGCATCGGAGACCTTGTCTCCAATCTTGGCGCAAATCTCTGTTTTACTTGTTTTCATTTCAGAAGGAAGTGTAGCTATAGCTGCAATAATTGTCTCCGTTCCCATTCCTTCTGCCTTCTGTGGTCCTTCAGTGGCTCAAACAGACATGAATGTCGCAGCTGACTGTGTTTGTTCACTTCACAACCAAGACACGTTTCCTTCAGTTTGTTGTCTATGATATGTGTAGGATCACAACAATTGCAGACTTTATAAGTTTTACACCTGTAGCACATACTTGGCCATCCACAACTTCCATTGGTGTGCATTTAGTTTTGCATTCAGGAGCTTCAATAAGTGTTTCTTCATCTTCCATGGCTGGTAGAGTTGTCTGCTGTTTAGATACAGACCCTGTTGATAGTTCTGATGGCAAAAATGGTGCACATCGGCATGTCATATTTGCTCTGGTAAAATCTTCACACAGTTGGTCCAACCACGTATTGTCTGATGGGTTGTATGGTGTTGGCTGATTACCACCCCAATCTTTACTGCCCATCAGTGTTGGTATCATTACCAAAATGGTCTGACAAACTGTTGTCTGGTGTCATTTTGGTTGCTACTGGTACATGGACATACTGTCAATAAAACCAACCTGTCAATCAAACCGTCCAGTCACAGAGGGGTCATAAACCAGCAATTTAACAGCAACTGTATTATATATACTGGCGATAAACCTAATGTCGAAACTCCACCCAGGGAGACTTTGTAAGTATTCATTTGCTTGAAGATATGCAGTTAATGAAAGTGGTGCGGACGAGTTTTAGCCACTTGTTCATTGCGGGGAGGAAAGGTCGTGGCTACGCAGAGCCCCCAGTCCAGTCATACCTATGAGTAAAATATACTTCCAGTGAGACAACAAAACTTCTTTTGTCAGAACGATTTTTTTATGGCTTATGGCTGTTCGATTGGTGTTTCAGTAATATAATACTCATGATTATGCAATGCTCTTGTTTCATAATTTCGGCTAGATAAACCTAATGGCGAAAACTCACCTGCAGTGAGACTTTGAATCTCCGCTGGTACTGCACAGGCGCAGATGTATTCTCTGCTTTAAGAGCTATTTGATGCAGTGTGCTCATAGACCGTTTTGTGTTGTTTTCCTGAGCCAAGCAGTGCTGCAACAACATTTTATAGACACTATTTGTAAAACCATAAAAAATTTAGCTGACACACTTATCCAGAGTGACTTACAAGGTTAATCATATTACAGGTAGGCCAAAGTGGTGTTAGGACTCTTATCCAAGGACTCTTATTGGTGTAGCACAGCATAGTCACCCAGACCGGGATTCAAACCCCAGTCTCCCACCTGGCAGGTAGTGCTGTTATTCGCTGAGCTACACCAACCACATGCCCAACACTTCATACAGTTCATCCACATTTAGTGTATCCCTCTGGAGGATCTCCACCACATCACAGAGGTGGGAGAATGTGAATTCTGATGAAGTAATCCAATTTTGTTGACTTCAGGGTGAAAGGTCATGGAGTTAGGTCTAAATATATTTGTTAAATGGCGAATAGTTGAAGCCTGACAAGAGAAAGGACTGTTGTAGAGTTTTCAGATTTGGCACATTTTGACATCACTGCATAGTTATGTGGCCTGAGTTTGGTTACTCTAGTATCAAAGACTGGCTCAAAGGACAGGGAGCTACAGGCAAATCCATTCGGTAAATGTGAATTTGGACTTAAAGCCTCACTTTGGAAAAAACATAAATATGAGGCCTAGCGAGGGCATGAAAAGTCCTAGAGTTACCAAAAATGGCACACGTTAACATGACCCAATGCTGATGACCTGGCCCGAGTTTGGTGACTCTCGGCTCAAAGGAAAGGGGGTTACAGCCAAATACATTTGTTCAAGTGGGAAAAAACAATTTTATGAGGCCTAGCAAGGGCTGGGAAGGTCCTAAAGTGACGTAAACATGGGATACTTTGACATCACCAACATCCTGATGACTTGATCCAAGTTTGGTGACTTTAGGCTGAAAGGTTAAGAAGTTAGGCCCAAGCGCATTTGGTAAATGGTGAATAGATGAGGCCTGACAAGGGAAAGGAATGTAGTACAGTTATCAGATTTGGACACATTGACATCACCACACTCCGATCCTGTGCCCTGAGTTTGGTGACTCTAGGATCAAATATCATAGAGTTACACCCAAATCCAATTGGTAAATGTGAATTTGGCATTAAGTGGGAAAAACTAACTGTACGAGATCTAGTGAAGGCATGGAAGGTCGTAGAGTTACTACACATGGCACACGTTGACAACACCACACTCTGATGACCTGGCCTGAGATTGGTGATTCTAGGCTCAAAGGACAGGAAGTTACAGCCAAATCCATTTGGTAAATGTGAAATTGGAAATTGGAAGCCTCAAGTAGAAAAAAAGGCAATTGTACAAAGCCTAGTTAGGGCATGGAAGGTCCTAGAGTTACCAAGCATGGCACACATTGACATCACCACAGTCTGATGACCTGGCTCAAGTTTGGTGACTCTAAGCTCAAAGGACAGGGATTTACAGCCAAATCCATTTGGTATATGTGAACTTAAGCTTCAAGTGAAAAAAAAAACGTACAAAGCCTAGCGAGGGCACTGAAGTCCTAGAGGTACCAAACTTAGCATATGTTGACATCACCAAATCGTGTTGACTGGATCCAAATTTGGTGACTCTAGGGTCGAAGGTCTTGTAGTTATATTTAGTCAATGGTGAATAGATGAGGCCTGACAGTGTTGTAGGAATGTTGCTGTGGCAGTACAAATGAAAAGAAACAGAATTACTGACTTTAATGAAATAGTTCACTTAAAAATCACCCTTTATTTTGTACCTGTATTCAACACAGTTACATAGATTTCAGATACTATGCCCTCCACCTAGACTACCCTAAGGCCATGACAAACACTTTCATTTCATTCAGCAGGTAATGCTCCACCTGGCTAGTCGTGAGCTGGCACCCAAAATTCAAACCTTAAAAAACAGCTTGCTGCGTGAAACATTGTGGTACATTTACTGTACCACAGACTGAATGCTTTGTTCATGCTGTTGCTGTCACATACCGCCCTCTCTGGTGACTTCATGTTACTGCTTTTCCTGCTTCACCCGGGCTCCACCCCTTCTCACCTGCAGCTAATCTGGAACTCATTCGGACTGCCATAGACACTCCATTGTTTGCCCTGCCTGTTGCGAAGTCTCTGTTTTCACGCTTGAGTTCTGAGCCATGTTTCCCTGCTAGTCTTGTTTCCTGTGTCTTGTAGTGTTTGTTTCTATGTTTTTGACCCTTGTTTTGGTTTCTGGCTGTAGTCTTTATGGATATGTCTCTGTCGATGCCCTTTCTGTGTTTTGGCCCCTGCCTCCCGGACAAACCCAAATAAAACTGTGTTTGCAACCTGCTTCAGCCGCCTCGTTATAGTTGTTAGGTTCCAAAATGTATGCCATAAATTCAAAAGTGTAAAAGCTTTTTACTGTTACACTGTTCAAATTAACATTAGGAAAAATCGCTTCAGTCTTTCAGATGGGGCAGTAGAGGAATGTACCTTTTATTTGTTAGCATTTTGTTACTAATCACGTTTGTGTTTAATATAATACACTTGTGTCATACCTGACTTATAAGGGTGTTTTTGTTTATTCATATTTGGAACGTTTGTATGATTCCATTTTATTTATGTATTTTTTAAGATTCTATTTATTTTTTTTACCAATTTCTTTTTCTGTTTAATACATCGATGCGCTTTGTGGTTGGCCATACCTCTGACTTTGGAGTTTATTTATTGTTTTTTAATTCATTTTTTTTTATGTAGTTTGATTTTACTGAGATTTTTTTTTTATATCAGGACAATGATGTTCCTCTTGTAACGCCCAGTAGGTGCAGGAGTATACTGCCTCTTTAAGAGCCCCATGAGCTGTGTGCGCAGGCGTGGAGGTAGCGTGCGGGAAGAACGGAGCATGTGTTGTGCTGAACGGTAGAGACTACTGAACCTAGCTGTTCGTTTTGGTCACTCATCGTTTCTGTAGGTAACGCTACTTTGTGGGCTTTACCCGTATATGTATGGACCGGCCTATAAAGCTCACCATCCGGGCTGGAGCTGGAAATTCTACCCGCTCTCTGGCCTCAAAGCGTTACAACCTGACCATTATTCTCTGTTGTACTTTCATGTTAATACCTCTAAACTGCAGTAAAACGGCAAACTAGTTTTTATTATTCATATGTCTAATTTGATATTTTAAATTAATTTAAACAATGAAATCATAATAAATCGAAATGGTATTATCTTGGGCTTATGATATTAAGTCGAATTATTGGGGAGTGTAATTGCTTTAACAAAAAGAATCTTACTAAATCAACTTGCCCTTTAGCCATAACTGCCTGAAGTTTTAAACTGAAATAACTCTAGTTTCCGTGAGACATTACTTGACTTTTTATAGGCAACCGGTTCGTAAATGAGTAAATTCAACGTACGCGGGCTTATCCAGTGAATAACTATATTTATTGGTCTGAATATATGCATTTAATGAAAGTGGCAAAGAAGGAGTTTTACCCTTCTGTTCATGGCGGGGGTGGGAGGGGCGTGACTATGCTGAGCTACCTGCGTGGATATAACTAAATATGGTTTCAGTGAGACAACGAAATTTCTTTTGTCAGGAGGACTTTGTCATGGCTTATCGCTGTCCAATCATATTGGTGTTTCAGGACTATAATGCTCACATGATTGCACAATGCTCTTGTTTTATGACTCTAATGCCAAAAACCCACATACGGCGAGGCTTTGAATCTCCGCTAGTTTTCTGCACAAGCAGTGCTGCAACAACACTTTTTTTAGTCACTACTTTATCTAAAACCACACTGTTAACCCAGATTGTACATCTACTTGAACAGTTTAATTACAGTGTACATCAATTATTTAAGTTTTATTGCATTACCATAAATACAAAAATGAACACAGTTTGTTAAATCTTATGCAATGATTACAAGAATACATTTAATAGATGTAAGTTTGTTCCCAGACAACCTGCTGCGTTCCGAATTTGTCATTTAGTGATTTATTTTAGATTAATTAGCAGAACTAGGTATTAGCTGGAAATAGCTGATTTAGAATGATTTGGAAATGGTTAAGTAAATACTCTCACACATATAAAACCATAGTGTAGGGTTAATTTTTTTATTTTTGTTTTACTAGTGCTTATTGTCTTTATATGGCTTCATAATACGGTATTTCTAAATGTATCTGTTAAAAAAATCTGCCTGATTCATCTGATCAATTGAATCTTTTTCATGTCCTCAAAAACCTATGGACCACATATATGTCCTATGAACATATATAAACAGGAAGACATCAAGACCAATAAAGAACTCTGAAACACTACAGCACGCACAACATCATCCATGTTTAAAGTGATAATTCTTGCACAGTTATGTGCAAAAGTTTGGGCATTTTTGGCGGTATATGTTGATATTTTAAGTAAAAGATAATGAATACCACACATGCAGGCAGGAAAATATTTGTCATTTTGAATTGTCTGCTGATGATAATTCCAGAACATAATTACTATACACGCTGCATTATTACTGTGCTTTATTTTGCTTGCTTTTAATTTATTTTAATTTAATTTAATTTACAGATTGTATCGAAAAAATATTTTATTTGCATGACTATCCATACAACGATAAAAACGTTTTGGTCAATGTGTGAAATAAAAAAGTATATTTTTAATTAATATGGTGATATGTCTTAATCGAAACCAAAAGCCAATATTTCCATTTGTCCCATTTGCACTTAATGAATCTGAATCTGATTAAAATTTGCCTCATGTTTTGCCCCATGTGCGCTATTATTCAATGCTACCGAATTATAATACAAGGGGGAAAGTAGTCACTGTATAAAGTTAAAAGTTCTTTAATAATAACAACAGGTAGAGAGCCCAGGAATAATTCTTTATTAAAATATATAAAATGGAAATAACACTTACAATAACCATGTGTAGAAAATGTGTCTACACATATCCTAACACACCATGTGGAATGCTGAACTTGTCTAAAACGTGTATCTGTTCAACAACACACATTTTGAGTGTTATATTTGCAGGAGTTAGTTTATGTGAAATAAGCAGAAAACCTAATAGACTCTATATGTCTCTAGCCTGACATGCCATGATGACAAGATCACAACATAAGTACTACAATCAAATATTATTCAGAATTTTCACCGTCTATTGTAATATTTTAAATGTGTTATATTTTAATGGTGCTTCTATAGACAAAAAAAACAAACAATTGATTTAATTAGTTCACCTCTTAGATCTATTATATGGTAAGAGAGATGCAAGGCCAATTGACGATGTGGAAAGCCAGAAGTTAAAGGCTCATAGTGGAAAAATGAACTAGATCACCAGGGTACACACTTTCTTTAAAGGATTACCATTTACATTATTGATCACAGAAAGTCAGGTGGCATTGTTTTGGGCAATCTACACAGACGTAAGTGACCTCTGCTAGCTGCACAAAAACAATAGATTTCTAGCAGCAACACGAGCAGAGGCCTTACCCATTTTAGGACTTCCTACGTACAAACCAGTTTAACTTTACTGTATCACCTGTTTAGAAGTGCAGGTGATATGGCATTCAGATAAATTATTAAGATATTTGAATAAAAATCAAAATAACATCAGAAAACAACAAGTATGTTTTTCTACTCTTGCCCAAAGATCTGACAATGTCATTATTTTTCTTTGGGTTTTAGAGATCCTATGGCTTGGAACTGATAAAAATATTTTCATTTTCAGAAGATGATAAGTAAGCCAGAAAAGTGCACCAACAGTGAAATGCTCACTTTGTCAGAATTTTGATAATTAGTTGTATTATGTGTTTAACCTGACTATGAGCTTTTTTAGAAGTTTTGAGAATCAGGAGACAAAGCTTTATGAAAGAAAAAGGCGAAAAAGCCAACATATTCTATTACCTATGATGCCATGTTTACAGAATTAATTTTAAAAATCTACAGTAAAAATTAATTAAAATTAATTAGTGAATGAAACCTAAATGTCAGATTTCTGACACGTTTTGAAAATCAGGAAATACAATTTTATAAAATGACAAAAGTACTATTTGCCCAACACATTATATCGCCAATCATGCCATGTTAACAGGATGATTATGAAAAACAATTTACAGTAAAAATTCTCCTTCTTCAGGAATTTGATAGTCAGTTGGTCATTGACTGAAACTTGAATCAGATTTATGTTTTGAGGCTCAGGAGATAAAGTCCTATGAAATGCAACAGAAGTACAATATGCCTTACATATTCTGTCGCCTAACATGCCATGTTCACAGGATGATTACAAAAAAATCTACAGTAATGGTCCAAAAAACACCTAGGAACAATGAGTTTGTTTTAAAAGCGCCATAATATACGCCGCTCTTGTGGCTTTTTACGCCATAATATATGAAAGTGCTGTTTTTTGCGCTGTATTTTACACCACTCTTCTGCAGCTCGGGCGCCATTAAAAGTGGCGTTTTAAAATACGGTAATGATCTGCACTCGCCGATTTGCAGAGCCAATAGATTTAATCTCCTTCCGCCCAATCGCTGGCTGAGTGTAATGATGGCAGGCCAGACACAGGGGTCGGATCCATGGTAGGATTTATTAGCCCACTCAACGCAGCAAAAAAATACACAAACAAAAAATAATTCAAAGAAAGTAACGCCCAGAAGTTGTCCAAAAACCAAAGTCAAAAGTCTCAAAAATTCAAACACTCAGAAGAGCTCCAAAGCAAAAGGGAAACACAAAATTAAGGGCCAGAGGGGTCAAGGGTCCAGAACTGAGGGAGTATTCTGAAAAACACAAACAGAGATTAATCAGAACCGAGGACGCTCGCACAGAAGCCGGTACGCTCATTAATGCTCCACAAACACCTAGGGAGGGGAAGTTTAATTTAAAGGGGAGGATAATTATTAGGGATGAGTAGCAGGTGAGAGAGGGCAGGTGCGATAGGGGCTAGGTGAGGGAGCAGGTGCAAAATCCTTAGTACTCCGGTGAGTTGGACCTCTGGTGGCCAGCATGAGAAGTGTCCCAGGAGGGGCCTGACACTGAGAGAGTCAGACCAGACTAGTTTAGCACAGATCCGACCTGTTTATAATCCTGCAGCTCTCTGGCTACAGTTTATAACTCCAAACTTAAACTTCTACACCTTTTTACACTACTGCGGGGCTCGTGCCTTTCATGTATCTAACCTTTGTGTTGTTTTAGATAAAAATACCACCTTCTCGTCTGAGTGGTAAAAACAAGTACTAGTGTCTCACAGAGCAGACTGCTCCGTTCCGGGTTCCTTCAGCAGATTTGCATAACAATCGCGATAACATCCTTTTTGTGAATTTGCCCTGGCTCCACTGTGAGGACTGTAAACCCCTGCCTCCACCCGTGTTATACCTCTAGTAAAGTCGCCCTCGTTCAGACTCAACTACTCTGCAGATTCCCGCAGCACAGACCTGCACTGGACAGCATGGTGCAGATCAGATTAGAATCAGTGGGTCACGCAGCACTGCATGTATCTAACCTTTTCTAACCGCTAAACTTTTCTCTTTACATTATTTTTTAATGCGTGCTTATTGATAACTTTTGTAATGAATAGTGTATATTTCATATTTATATATATTTGTATATAATATATACAAATATTTATGTCATATTTCATTACATGATATTACATGTTTACCTTGTTAGCTTTTCCTGTTTAAAAGTCAGTATGTGATTGTATTGTATAATACAATAAAAATGGGCCCAAAATAGGTTGTTTGACAGATCAATTGCAGTAATACCATTGATGGAAATTTGAAAGTCATGTTCTTAAAGTTCAAATGTAAGAATACAATGTTTACCAGGACCTGGCACTAAGAAGCTGCTGTTTACTTAAGAAATCAACATGAATACTGTTAACCTTGAACTGGAAATATATTGCTATTAGTAATTTATGTGGCGTTCATTTCTTTTTCATAAAGTGTGAGAAGAATCTCACTTATATCAAAAATTACATGCTATGATGAGTAGTAAGTAAATAATTTAAGTCAGTAAATAATCAGTGCAATGCCAGTTCTCACTGCTGAAACAATAACAGATTTTACCTGTATAAACAAAAGTGTTTTGAACCCTGGTATGCTGGTCAACAGCAAGGAAAACTAGACCAGGACTGGAATGGATTCCATGCTTCTCTATGTGTCAGATTATTGCTGAATATTGTTGCTGAATATTGTGATCAAATAGACCTGTTATTGCAATCCAGTAAATAGTCCCACAGTCTTGACATGGAGTTCACTTTTGACAATGCTGACAAGAAGTTACATGAATCAACTTGTGATATTCTGATGGTAATAATATGGCTATTTTAATTTTCTTGAACAATGATGTAAAAGTCTAAATTTACATAACACAGTCAATGTACTGCTATGTATTTGAAATTTAATAAGATCTGTAAGTGCTGTAAGTATTTTAAAAAGACCATATGTTTTGATCTTTCTTGTTTTAGTCCAGACCATGTTTGGCTAGCATCAGGGCAAGATACATTCCCACCGTCTCCCCTGTCTCTGTTGCTCCTTGGGACTCCAATCCCCAGAGTACACTGCTCCGTGATGGTCACATGCCTCATATCCACCAGTAACACACCTTCTCACTCTTCTTGATGCCTCTGTCTTACTCAGCTGCTTTGTAAAAAAACTGTGTTTAACTTATAATTCTGCTTTTATCTGGCCTCTTTGTCTGGCGTTACACAGATACATTCCGTACAATGGATTTCGATCAGCGTCCAGACATGCTTATCCACTCCCACCCATTATCTCAGGTTCAGGCCATTCTATTTTTTAAATACAATTTTTGTTTATAAAGGTTTATAAAAGGTATACCATAAAAGGAGAAACATTTTATTTCTAACCAACTTTTAAACCCTGAGTGAACCATGACCCTTGTGACTGAAACCTATTAGCCAAATAACTTGTCATACCTCCACAAACACCAGTAACAGCTGTGATTGGATTTGGCATGTACTGGACAAATTTCTGGATGTAGGCCACATCAATGTTAAGACACTCTTACAGCAAAGAACTGCACTGATGGGTCAGATTTGGTGGATGCCTTCCCTAGCGTTTTACCCATTGTTCAAGGTAGCCTCACAGATTATTAACTTATTATTTAACTTATTATTAATTAGGATTAAACATGGGTATTCTCCAGATGTGTGAATGCTCCTAAATATTAATCATGCCAATTAGTCACATTTGCAACTATGTGAATGTGAAAATTATCATCTTGGAATACAGGGATAGGAATGTTATGTTCCTCTGTAAGATAATGGTAAAACCTGGTTGTGCAGGAGCTCAATGTAGGCACTGTGGTTCAAACTTACTGTCACCTCAACATGCAGGTGCCTGAAGTTACTAGCAACTTCAAATACACAAAGTTGTCCAGTGAGCTAGTTTTAATTAACCGACAAATGCATGAACTGTGCATCATATATAGTGCTTTTCGATACGATACCATACGATACCTTTAAAGGGGTGCCATTACTTTCTTCTGGAGACAATATACTGAGTTCTAACTCCCCCTCATTCACAGCTCCCTTTCGGGTACCATCGTCCAACCTCATCCTCAACTCCTGCCTAACCCAAATGCATATCATCCTCAGAGGAGACCTTATCCTCAGCCCTATGGCCTCACTCATGTCCCATCCTCCAATCTCCACCCACATGGGCTCAATTCTGTCCTATGGATATTCTTTGGATCAGAGGAAACACTGATAGAGATGACAGTATATACTGCCTTGCTAGAATCAGGTTGGACAATGGAACGCTCATCCACAAATCTTGTATTTTGTGTCTCCCTTGCAAACCATTATTTTTACGAAACACCAGTTGCCAAATCTGTAGCACACTATGTGGAGTTGGTGCCCCACCAAACTTCTTTCACAGTGCTGCTGCATGTTGCAACTGCCCTCTTGCTTGCTCATATGCCCCTTGCAAACGATCCTGATGTTCAAAAACCCAATCATCTCTGGTTTGCAAAAATTGGTCTATATTGGTACCAAGTCAAATATCCACCAGTAAATTAAGAGTTTGACCAAACATAACTAGCATGGTGATGTTATAGGCAAATACTATTCCGGGAGATGCTCTACCCATCTCCTCTTCCTAGCAGGCGGAAGGGTTCTAAGCAGATCATGAAGGGCTCCGTTGAACCTTTCACACTGCCCATTCCCTTGGGGAGGATAAGGAGTTGTCCAAGACCGTTTCATGTTGTATAATTTACATAAACAATGAATTATGTCTGCTTCAAAACACCTCCCCTGATCCGAATGGATCCTTTGTGGAACACCATATTTCTGAATCCACACTTTCACTAAACCTTTGGCCACCGTGACTGCTTTTTGGTCTCTTGTAGGAAAGCAACTGTGTACTTGGGAAACATTTTCACGCATATCACTGGATGGCTCCAGAACAGTAAAATCCATTGCGATTACTTCCAAGCGTTTTGATGTCATCAAACTCCCCATTTTTGTCACTATATGTGGAAATGAGGCCTTGGCTACAATGCACCTCTCACACTTCTTACAATAATCTTCTATATCCTGATGCATCCCAGGCCAATAACATCTAGGCCTTGCCTATGTAAAAGTCCTCTCCACCCCTGATACCCATGCTCATCATGCAAGGAATGAAGAACTTTTCCTTTCATAACCAGTGGGAAAACTAGCTGGCTCACACAGCCATACCGTGTGCAAAATTGGCGATACAGCACACCCTTTTCTTCCTTCAGCTTACCCCAATGTCTCACTAGCTCCAAAGTCCTTCCATCCTCTTTAGCTCTCTCAGCTCCACTATGCTTTACCCCTCGCCACCAATATCTTCAAAAAGGTGTAATTACCAGGTCTGCTTTATTTTAATCTGCCAGAAAGCTACTAGAATATGCAGGGAAAATACACACCATACCCTATTTATTAACATAAGCTGGTGCTCTTGGCCAAATTTGCTCTCCCACATTATTTAATTCCACAAGCTCTACAGAAATTTGTGCTTGCTGGGAAAGCTCATCAGCACCTGGCCTAAACTGAATATCAAAATTGAACCAAGCCAATTCTGAAGCCCACCACTGTTCAATCGCCCCAACCTAGCGGTCTTTAAATGACTTAATGGATTATTACTACAAGCCTACAAGACTACAAACCTATGGCCAAGTAAATATTCCCAAACTAATCTGTAACAGCCCACTTCAGGCCTAACAGTTCCACTTTCATGGCACTAAAGTCTTTTATATTCCGCTCAGATGGTCTCAAACCCCGACCAGCATAGGCTATAGGCCTCCGTCCCTGTCTCCCCTCCTGAGACAGTACCTTACACAGACCCTGATGACTTGCATCAATCTCCACCATGAATGGCTTGAAAAGTCTGTATAGGCTAAAACTGGTGCAGATACCAATTTCTGCTTCAGTGTCTGGAATGCATCTTTAAACTTTTCATCCCAGGACTGACACCTTTTCTCCTATATGAGAAATGGTAGCAGACAAAGTATGCAAGGGAGCAGCAATCTGTGAATTTTTTTTCACAAAACATCTATAATAACCAGCAAAACCAAGAAAAGACCTCATCTCTAAACTATTTTTAGGACGTGGCCATTCTGCCACTGCCCGCACTATCTCTGGATCTGTAGACACACCCTCCGAGATAATAACATGCCAAAAATATGCAACTTGCCAGAAGAAAGCACACTTACTCCACTTAACTTTAAGGCCACACTCCCGAAACCGAGACAACACCAATTCAAGTTTAAGCAAATACTGTTCAGAAGACATAGAAAACACTACAACATTACCCAAATAAAGTAACAGTGACTGAAAGTTCCAGGTGCATTGCACAACCCAAAAGGCATCCTATTAAACTCATGAAGACCAAAAGGTGTACAAAATGCTGTTCATATCTATCTTTTATAGCAACCACCACCTGATTATAACCACTAGCAAGATCTAAGATTGAAAACCACTGAGCCCCACTTAACGCATCCAAAGATTCTTGGAAGAGGATCTGCGTCTTTTCGAGTTTTCCAATTCAACTGTCTATAATCAAAACACAACCTAAGGCTACCATCCTTCTTTTTCAATATTAACAAAGGTAAGGAATATGGGCTACTGCTCTCACTAATAACCCCTCGTTCTAAAAGCTTTCTAATATGTGCTTTGACTTCTTCATATTGGCTACGGGGAAGCCAACGATATTGCTGTCTTACGGGAACATTATCTATTAGGAGTATCTTATGTCGTATTAGATCGGCACATCCCAACTCATCATCTTTAAATGCAAACACATATACACAGCCACTAAACAATTCATAGACTTGCCTAGTCTGATCCTGATGGGGTTGCAAGGTTCTAGAGCACGTTTCCCACTGGACAGACCTTCCTCCCAAAACAGCATTGCTTCCCTGCAAAAGGAATTAAACTTAATATCAGGATCCTGACGAAGCAATCTTTTTTAAATTCCCTGTATAAAAATGGACCCCTTACATTCTCTGAAAACTGAGACCTGAAACTGTACCGTTTGTTTACTGCATAGCCCAACTCCCTCTTTACACCGGTTCATTTCTTCAGAAAGAGACAATTTATTGCCTTAGCATGTGAGAATTCCCCAAATTCTCTCCTTCTTTCTGTCTCCTATAAAAATCTCTTTTGCACAATGGTTAGTGAATATGACTGTCCATAAGCTTCTTTTCGTGTCTCCAATTTTAAATTAGGATTCCTCCTTACCTCTGCTGGGCTATGCCGAATTTCTTGTTTTGCCTCCCCTTCTAGATGGCCATTTAGAAATTCTGCCTGCTCCCTCCCTACATAACATCTTAGGATCAGGTTAAGTTTAATGAGCTTTGTAGTTCATCCATCCATTCATAAAATGACATAGTGCCAGGTTGACCTGAAAATATTAAATTTTTGTTATCTTAAGGCATATACATCACTTCAGCTGAAGTAACAATATTACTGGGAGTAGCAGATACAGTGAGTGAAGATGGACATGTTCTTTGGGGGCTTTAATTTTTCCCAGCTGAAGTCTGTTCCCTGCCGTCTAATTGGGTGGTCAATAATTCATTTTGACTTTCCAGTTTATCCCTTTCGTTCTTTTACCTGACCAGTCTTTCCTGTAAGGCCTTGAGCTCCTCTTCAAGTTCCAACACCTACATCTTGTACCTTAGTCACCCAACACAGTCCACAAAGTTGGATCCAGAATCACAGTACCTGTTGTGTTCTGACTATGCCACTGTTTTATATATACACACGTGGACAAAATTGTTGGTACCCCTCGGTTAATGAAAGAAAAACCCACAATGGTAACTGAAATAACTTTAATCTGACAAAAGTAATAATAAATAAAAATTCTATGAAAATGAACAAATGAAAGTCAGACATTGCTTTTCAACCATGCTTTAACAGAATTATTAAAAAAATAAACTCCTGAAACAGGTCTGGACAGAAATAATGGTACCCATAACTTAATATTTTGTTGCACAACCTTTTGAGGCAATCACTGCAATCAAACGATTCCTGTATCTGTCAATGAGACTTCTGCACCTCTCAGCAGGTATTTTGGCCCACTCCTCATGAACGAACTGCTCCAGTTGTCTCAGGTTTCAAGGGTGCCTTTTCCAGACAGCATGTTTCAGCTCCTTCCACAGATGCTCAATAGGATTTAGGTCAGGGCTCATACAAGGCCACTTCAGAATAGTCCAGTGTTTTCCTCTTAGCCATTCTTGGGTATGTTTTTAGATGTGTTTTGGGTCATTATCCTGTTGCAAGACCCATGACCTGCGACTGAAACCAAGCTTTCTGACACTGGGCAGCACATTTCTCTCTAGAATTCCTTGATAGTCTTGAGATTTCATTGTACCCTGCACATATTCAAGACACCCTGTGCCAGATGCAGCAAAGCAGCCCCAGAACATAACAGACCCTCCTCCATGTTTCACAGTAGGGACAGTGTTCTTTTCTTGATATGCTTCTGTGAACATAGAACTGATGTGCCTTGCCAAAAAGTTCAATTTTTGTCTCGTCTGTCCATAGGACCTTCTCCCAGAAGCTTTGTAGCTTGTCAACATGCAGTTTGGCAAATTCCAGACTGGCTTTTTTCAACAATGGTGTCCTCCTTGGTCGTCTCCCATTAAGTCCACTTTGGCTCAAACATGGACGGATGGTGCGATCTGACACTGATGTTCCTTGAGCTTGAAGTTCACCTTTAATCTCTTTAGAAGTTTTTCTTGGCTCTTTTGTTACCATTCGTATTATCCGTCTCTTTGATTTGTCATCAATTTTCCTCCTGCGTCCACGTCCAGGGAGGTTGGCTACAGTCCCATGGATCTTAAATTTCTGAATAATATGTGCAACTGTAGTCACAGGAACATCAAGCTGTATCACATATATATATATATATATATATATATATATATATATATATATATATATATATATGTGTGTGTGTGTGTGTGTGTGTGTGTGTGCGCAGCATCAAAACTGTAACACAGACTAGGAATCATTTAAGAATCAAATAAACCTACCCACAAGTGGATGAATTAACTAGTTTATTACATACAATACCAAGTAAAGATAATGGCACTAACAGGGCCTTAGAGTCAGGCCCTTCATCTTACCAAAAACACCCTAATACACAGGCTATTATCGACAATTTTATTCAACCATATAAAACAGTGACATAAGATGAATAGATCGTAGAAAAGAAAACGTAAAAGACAAGAATAATCTTATACTTCCGCCAACACACACAATCAAATTAGACATAAATGCAACACTAAAACTGTCAAACCTACCATAAACTATGATGAAGAAATTCATAGAGTTCCATCTCATACGTGTACCACACTGCTTAAAACAGCACACCACACAGCATGTACATAGCCACATTCTATAAAAACAACATTAAAGACATCCATTCAAACCAACTGCCCAAATACTACACTGCTATATCGTGCTAACCTTTAAGGTGCGCTCACAGCTTTCCTTAATAGTAGTCCAACTACATTTCGAAGTACTCAGGGCAGACGCGGAACCACCGAGCACACACACGTACACATGCTTTTGTGTTCCTGCACAGCACCATATTTGTACTTCCACCCAAGGAGGCAAATTACCGTACATTAGGAGCCCTTTACAGTAAGATTTAATTAAATACTTAATATCTAAGAAATCATGTATATGACACTGCAGTCCAATGCAGTAAAAGCTTTGTGGTACCAAATTTGCTTTTTGTACTGATTGGTGATACAAATGATTATTATAAAAAGTGACTGCAAAAAACTGTTGTTTTATGACAGTATATTGTTATTGCTTGTATGAATGTTATTTACTTTTTCTTCCACTCCTTCTTTTTGCTGGGTTTTCGCCTAAGTAGCACTGCATTTTTAGATCTCGACACAGAGACTTAAACTAAATAGTACACTAGCAGTACATCAGCAACCACTTATACCATTGCAGCAACCATACCAAGAAACTGATTAAACAATCGCTGCATTTGGATTAAATGGGTTGCATTTTTGCAAATAACACACTGTAATTGATGTTGGTACCCTGGTGTAGGTGTGAAATGTTTTGCAGTGGCGAAAGTGGTGGACCAATCTGGCAATGTGAGAAGAACAAGAAGACAAGTAACTTTCACAGTTTCTGATCTGAATAGCTCCTCAATGCACTGTTGCAGTTCAAACAGAGGTAATTACATATTGACTGTTTTGAATTACATATACATTTTGTTTGGCTACTTATGAACTAATCGTTTTAGTCAGAAGGATGTATCAATATGTATTATCAAAAATGTACAGTACAATTTGGGGGAAAAAATCACATGAATGATAAATTTAATCATTTTGTCATTATTAGTTGTATTAATCTTTTTTCAGATGTTAATGCACCACATCGCATTGTTGTGCCAGTGGATTTTGATAAAACAGAATTCTTTTATGCATTCAGAGACCAATTACCTGAGTTGCCAGAAGAATTCAAAGTCTGCAGAGTGAATGAACAAAGGATGATCATTCCTTTGAGGTTATCAAACTTGTGCCCTAGAGAATTACAAAGCATTACAAAGAACACTTTAAACACATCTTCAAGCTGAACATAATTCTGAGATTGCTATAAATATATATTTTTTAAGAAATATGTTCAATGTTTAATTATTTATAAAAAGACAGGATTCAGAAACCTTTTAGAATCTACACCATTGCTGTAAATGTGGAGTCATTTTGTAGCCATATGCAGCATGTATAGGAATGTGAAATATATAAATGGTACATGGATGATCCTGAGTGCAATAGGTAGCCCATTTCTGACTGAAAGAGATATAAGCATATCTTTTTCAGGGTTCTTCAAGCCAGATTTTACCTACCACTGCCACCTGTCCTTTTGTAGCTCATGGTCATATTCTATCTACTGTAGCCAGCCAGCCCTCTGCAACTCCAGGTCATGTTCCATCTACCACAGCCAGTCAGCCCTCTGGAATTCAAGGTCAGATTTAATCTTCCACCGCTAGCCAACCCTCTGCAACTCCAGGTCACTGTCCATCTATCAGAGCCAGCCAGCCCTCTGCAACTCAAGGTCCGGGTCTATCTACCACTGCCAGCCAGCTCTCTGCAACTTAAGGACAGGCCAGGTTCCATGTACAACTGATACCCAGTCCTCTGCATTGACCGGGCAGGTTCCTCCTACCACTGCCAGTTGGCCCTCTGCTCCTGGTTAGTGTTGGGTAATCCTTTACCAGGTTTCCCCCACTACACCTAGTCAGTCATCTGCACCTCCAGGCCAAGTTATGGCGAACAGAACCTCCTCAGCAGTACCAAACAGTACTCCACTCACCACTGCTAGTCAGTCATGTGCAGCCCTATACCACGTTCCACTCACCACAACCAGCCAGACCTAGTGCAGCCCCAAGCCATGTTCAGCTCATCACCAACAGCCGGTCCTCTACAGTCCCAAGCCATGTTCCACTCATCACCAACAGCCAGTCCTCTTCAGTCCCAAGCCATGTTCTACTCACCCCCAACAGCCAGTCCTCTGCAGCCCCAAGCCATGTTCCACTCATCACTGTCAGTAACAGTTCTGAGGTGAATAGGTTGGTTATGTTTGTTCACCTATATGAGGCTGTATATCTTGTGTCAGACTAGCTTTCAAATTGTTAACTGAACTGTAGTCCAGCAATGAAACAGGTTTTGGTCAATTAAAATAAATAATTCCATTTATTTTTGCTCTATAATTGTAATTGTATAATTTGTGGTACACAGGGAGAACATCTATATGGACTCATCTGAATCTGATGTTGAAGAGGTTCTTCTGGCATCTTCACTCTTTTAAAAAATCCTCATATATTTTATTTTGTGATTACCAGTTGCCTGTTCTGTGTTTTCAGGATGACAAAGACCTAGCTCAAACTTTAGAGAAGTTTCTCTGAGTTTAGAGAAGATCATATTAACCTCAATATGAACACCACTGTCATTGTCAGGCGCATCCTAAAAAGTGCGTGTAATGCTCCGGCTAGAAGCTATTTCGACTGGTATAAAGTTCCAAGTGTAGAATTTGTTGGGGAGATGGCAGAGGACTATGAAGGTCCAAGAATAGAGTTTTTCAGGTCAGTGTCAAATTATGTGTTGTAACGTAAATATGGCAGTACTGAGATGTAATTGCATGTTTTTATGCTAAAGACTCCTTATGACTGAGCTCCAGCAAGGCCTTGGAGTTTTTGTTGGCAAACCTGAACAGTTGCTCTTCAATTATGACCAAAGTGCTTCAGCCCTCAACAAATTCTACACTGCAGGCAAACTCATCGCATGGTCCATTATGCACAATGGACCTGACCTGAGAAGCCTCAATCATGAGCTGTATTTATTGATTTGTGGCCAGAAGCCTGCTTTGTCATCATTTGACTGAAGCAATTTCCAGGATCAGGACTTGCAAATCAACTTAGCAAGGGTAAGTAAATTCTTTGAATATAGAAAAATGTTATTTTTATGCCAGTCGCATCCTGTAGTTCTTTATACGAACTGTAGAAAAAACACAAAATCGTAAATTAATTAATTTATGTATATTAGCAATTACTTATTCATAGTTAAGGCATGTTTTACAACAATCTAAGAATGTATTTGGATATACATTTTAACATACAAAAAACACACAATGATACATTTTCTATAATGACTTAGGTTTCCACATATAGTACTCTTAATGAGGTTGAGGAAATCAGAAGCACCTTGGGAAACTTTATTGCAGAGTGTGGTGTCCCAAACCTATTTATAGCTTCACTGACTGACATGCCTACAGTTTTTGAACAGATAATCACTCATCATCTGTACCACAGGTAAGAAAGTTTAGTACATATGACCTTGTACAGAGGTTTTGAGCAATTTATACTATTGAAAGATATTTATTTTATATATTTTAGAGCACAGTTTCTATTTTTTCATACAATATGAAAAATAAAAAAGGCCAAATAATATATTTATTGTACCATAATTTGTGCACTTTCCAGTTCTCTGTTCATTTCAGTAAATAAACAGTAATGTGTGTTCTCAATACATGTGTATTTACTTTTAAAAATAATTGTTTAGAAAAAGAAAACTTTGAAAACACTGTGCAATAAAGTTCTTAGATCTGGATGGATAAAAAGCAATATATGAAGGTTGATTAATTCAATTTAGATCATTTAAAATGGAATTAAGTTTTGAACAGAATATATATTCTTTAATCAAATATTAATATTTACTCATGCAATATATTAAAATCTACACATTGTAAAACTAAAATGTTTTATGTTTTTTCTGTGTAGTTCTGTATAACATCTGTAACACAGCGCAGCTGTGCGGTGGACTTCTGGGTGACCTGAGCTAGGAGATGCATGGATCACTGCAATTAACTGCACCCGAATGCCTGAAGGTACATAGACTTTATTGGGTGGACAAGTTGGTGGCGGGGGGTTTGTTGGTTTGGGCCTTTTAAATCTCGTCCATTATGGTCCAGAGCACTGAAGCTATGATACAAGAAGTAGGAAGAATTGTCTTCTCATTCTCCTTCTCCGAAGGGTGGTCATGGAGACTGGAAAGAGCATCTGCCTTTACATTCTTGGAACCGGGGCAATGGATAATTGCAAAGTTGAACCTTTAAAAACAAAGCCCAGCGTGCCTGTCTGGCATTCAGCCGCCTGGCTGTTTTCCTGTACTCAAGTTTCCGGTGATCAGTGAGAATGGTGAATGGATGAAGTACCAACTCCTCAAGCACTGCTTTAACTGCGAGCAACTCCCGATTTTACCCACAATGTAGTTTTGTTTTGCAGGCGTGAGCTTGCTGGAATACAAGGTATAGGGCTGGAGTTTAGGGGGCCTGCCATGTTTTTGTGATAGAACCACCCCCATTCCGGTCTTGGATGCATGATTCTCATACTGTGCTGAATACACTAAAATGTCTTCTAAATAAACTGACCAATTTGTTGAGCATGTCACGTAAAACCTATTTCACAAAGGCTTGGAACAATCCGTATGACATCACCAAATATTTATAATGGCCTGTGTAAGTGCACGGGAGTCACGGGAGTCAAGTCAAGGGACGGACATACACTAGGTGAGACATTTCTCACTCCATTAAGCAAGTTAACCTTGTGACCAGGCGAAAACTGGGTTGTGCATAGCTAACGAGGGAAAACCGAGGACAAGAGGGCAACTGGGGGCCTTAATCACGAAAAGGGAAATAGTTTCCGTGTGAAATATGCTGACTTTGAGCACCAGGGGACTTGTGTTCAACAATGTGGACAGAACCTACCGGCTGACTAGCAATCGCTTTAATCTGAAGGGGGACTTTACAAAGGAGTAGGGGAATCTGTAATTCATGGCAGATAGATGAGTCAATGAAGTTACCCGCTGCACCAGAGTCAATGAGGGCCGGAAGGGTGACATAGTGATTAGATGGTAGTTATGAAGGGAGAAACGTCTGCACTCCATGGCTGGGGAAACTCACCCATGCTATGAGAGGGTTTCTAGAACTAGTAGGGCAGTTAAGCTTGAAGTGGCCAATCAATCTACAATAAAGGCATCATCTTTCTTGAAACCTGTGTTGCCTCTCCTCAGCTAGAGAGTCTGGTATGACCTTTCTTCATAGGCTCTCCAGCAGGGGGCGCTGGGAACTGTGAAGGGGAGAAGCAGGGAGTTTAGAGTCATCTGGACCTGACCAGGTTGTCATGTTTAATGGAGAGTTGAATGAGCTACAGTGAGCGATAGGGTGATCTTCTTGTTTCTTCATGCCAGCTCTGACTTCAAGGCTTCATTGAGGCTTTGATAGTAGAAACCTTACGCGCTTTCTCGCTCCAACCACTCTCAGTGGCCAGAGTGAGAAAAGTGAGAAAATGGTCGATGGCAGAGGCGGAACCTTGTCGCAGTAGTAACAGTTGCTCACCAGGATCTTCTCCGCTGGCAGAATGGTCTTGGAATTGCTGCTGAAATGACAATAAAGTCTGTGAATTTGCCTCCTGGGCTCCCCAAACAGCCCTAGCCTAACACAGGCCCTTGGCAGTAAGTAGTGATAACACAGAGGCACTCTTACAATCGTCTGTGGAAAAGTCGCAAGTATACGACTAAAAACCAGAGAGCATCCCTTACAAAGTCCGGGAGCACCATCATACTTGTCGGCGGTGGCTATGTGCACTGGGCAGTACTGAGATTCATTAACTTCGTCAATGCTATGAATGAGCTGCTGGGGATGCTTTTTAATAGTACTGTACATGGATGGCTTACATATGTGTACATTTGCCATGATGTCTACAAAATGGAAAATACCATGTGCATCCATGTGTGCCTGCTGTCTGTTTCTTCCATGAGGCATGACAGATGAGGACCAATTTCAGGAATTAATGCACATAGCTTTAAAAGGAGCCATAGAGTTTGGGAAAGTTTAAAAAGTTCACTAAACCCCCACATAATATAAAAGGTACATCTTCTAACCCATATTAACCTGTAGGAAGACTTGTTTTAACACATTTATTTTTTAGCAATACAAAACTGTGAGCAAAAGAAAATGTACACACACCAAACTATACATTTCTAATTATTATCATCTATTTTTTATTTTTGTGACAAAATGGGACTTCTGAAGATGACCCACCACCATTCAGAGTCACTCCAAAACAGTCTGGCATGACACCATTGCAGTCTTTGGTGACGTTGACGTGTGTTAAGGACCTGCGTGGTGCAGCTGTCTGCCAATGGTGCGGCGCTAAGAGGATGACTCATGGAGGACATCGCTGTTTGTTGAGTGTCCGCAGTCGTGGCTGTTGAGTCAGCCAGGTACAGTGATGAGGCCCATTCCTGCCTATGTCATGTGTACGGCTGAGTGGAACACTTCAATCATCTGCATGTCTCACAATGTCCAACCTACCCACCAAGTTTCATTCCTGTTGGTTGATTAACAGCACATAGGCTCACATTATGACAATAATGAAATATGGCAACAGGCATGAACACCAAACGTCACATATTTAGTTTGCATCACTGTCAAATGTTTACTGGTTGGATTAGACATCATTTTGATCTAAATGATGTCTAATCCAAGTTGTTCTCTGGGATTCCCAAATGGATTAAATCTAGGTACCAGCTTCTCCATGTTTGCGCGGTCCAAACTGATTCTAGAGGGCACACCATATTTGCCCACTACATGTATGAAGCTGTTCATCACAGTGCAACTCAGGTTGTTGTTGAAGGCATGTAGGAAGACAATGAGACGACAGCACTCGTCAATGCCTCCATAAATAACTATCTTCCACCTAAAAAAGGTTAGTATAAAGGAAAAATAATGAAACTAGCTGGTTGTTTGTACAACTTATTTAAAAAATCTATTTTTAAATACAATTTGTGCGCATTTACCTTATCAATTTGTGGTTTCCATCAAAGTGCCAAGCGGAATTTGGTCCAGCCACGCAGTATGCTCTTCGGTGAAGTGTCTGAGACATTTCTCTGTGTGCTGCTGCTGTAGGGTTAACCCATCTCACGCTCGCCTTCACTCTGCATCTCTGCACACAAACTCCTATCACACGTAACTGTGCCCTAACAGCTTCAGGTCCAAGCTGATCATTTCCAGCTACCAGGTCCCTGATCAGGTCATCCAGAGTCTCAGATCTCAGAGGAAATCTTTCAGCTATGCATATTAAGCCTTAAACTTGGTGTGGTTAAACACGTCTTAACTTCCTGGCAATATTGAGTTCATTAATAAACTGATCTGCTGCATAGACATTTATCAGTCCCCCACTAGCCCCTTCCATGCTCCTCTGCATTGTCTCCAATCTACTGTACACAAAGAAATAAATGCTGGAGTCTACCCTAGCAGTCACTGGTTGGAGGGCAGGAAACACCCTGGTCACTTATGTTTTTTTAATCAGGCAATTCTTTTCACTGTCCCAATGAAGCACAAATCTTCAGCCTTTTGGATGCGAAGTGGGGAGGGGGGAGCGCAGTGACACTGTGATTGGCGGCTTTCATGGCTTACAGGCCCCAGCAGTGAACGCGCGGAAAAGAAAAAACTCTAACAAAACAAGCAGAGAAAATGGACTCCAAGGACAGCGATCGTGTCGAGCCAGCGTCTGAAAGCCAACAGCATCCATGGCCTTACTTAAAAGAATTATTCGATCTGGTTGGTTCAACAAACACCTCGTGGCGAATGAGATGCCTGTTGTGTCTTCCAAAGAAGCAAGAGCACATGGCGGAATGGAATTCAATTTAAGAATTCACCGTTAAATTTGAAAAAGCACATTGAGGTAAGTGACTTGTGTATCTTAGGTAGAAGAGTGTTGATGATGCTATCTTAAACTTTGTCATACAAGGCTTGCACCCCTACAGCGTTGTTGAGCAGGTGGGTTTTAAACGTCTTGTGCAACACCTGCAACCCGATGTCATTGTGATGTCACGTGGGACAGTGAAGGCAAAAGTGGAAAAAGCTGTCTTAGACATGAAGAAGAATTTGAAGGCTGTCTTGCATGAGATTGACTATGTTGCCACAACAACAGATTGCTGGACTGTGTTCAGACAAAGTTTTATTGGTGTTACTGCTCACTGGATAAATCCTGACACTCTGGAGAGATGCTCTGCTGCTTTAGCATGCAAACAGCTTAAGGGATCCCATACTTTTTCTGCAATTGCTGGTGCACTGAATAACATACACTCAGAGTACAACATCCGTGAGAAGATTGTATGTACAACTACTGATAATGGCTCCAACTTCATAAAGGCATTTAGGGTTTATGGTGACCTGGATGAAAACAATAATCCAGAACTACCTGAAGCTGCAATGCTACACGAGGGTGAAATGGTAGAAAAAGACGGTGAAGATGATGAAAGGCATACAGGTATAGAGGTACAGTTTGTTGAGGTTGAATCGATATTGGATGAAGGTTATGGCTTGGAATATCAACTGCCGAAACATCCTCGCTGTGCCTGCCATCTCCTCAACTTGGTGTCTACAACTGATGCTTTAGGAGCAAATGCAGATGCAACCTACAAGAAGATCTCTCGCTTTGCATTTTCTAAGTGTTGGACTCTTTGGAACAAAAGTAGCAGATCCACCATGGCTGCTGAGATCATCCTAGATCAGTGCAAGCTCCAGCTCCTAAGACCAAATGATACTAGGTGGAATTCACTGTTCTTGGCTGTGGAGAGGATACTGCATATTACAAGGGAACAAGGAGAAGGAGCCATTAGAGCTGTGTGTAGTTCACTAAAGGTTCCAATGTACGTAACAATTTACAATATCTTTACATATGCTACAGCAGTGTTTCCCAACCCTGATCCTGGAGGCAGACTGCCCTGAATATTTTAAATCTTTCCCTGCTCCCAACACACCTGATTTTACTAATTGAACCAGTAACAAGCCCTTTCAGAGCTGCAGGGGGGTGATGAAGCAGGAACAGCAATAAAATGTGCAGGGCAGTGTGCCTCCAGGACCAGGTTGGGAAACAGTGCGTTAAAGATATTTTACATGTAAATATAGTGGCCTTCATTGTAATCTAGTTTTAAAAATATGTCTTTCTTGTCACTTTTTCTTTTTTTTTTAAGTATTTTATTTTTCCATTTTATATTTTGCATCAACATAGAAACAACAGTTCAAAAACCATACCCAAGCCCAACAACACACATACACATTCAAAGACACAACACAACATACAAACAGAGACTCACATTACTGTCCCTTGAAGTAGTCCAATAAAGGTTTCCAGGTTTTATTAAGATCTTGTGCACCCTGGCCAAGACTGCGTAAGTGCTCCACTGAAGCAAATATGAGCATCTCAGACAGCCAGCGTTTGAAAGATGGAGCGTTAGGCATTTTCCATTCGAGAAGGATCAGCTTCTTTGCCACAACCATACCGGCCATGACCACTTGTTGTAGACGATATGGAAGAGGATCCAGTGACGTAGAGTATCCACAAATTACAGTTATAGGGTCAAAGTTCAACTGTATATTAAGAGCTCTTGAGAGCCAATTAAATACGCTGTTCCAAAAACATTGCAAAACAGGACAAAATACAAACATGTGAGCCAGAGAACCCTCCTCAACTTTACATCTCTCACAAAGTGGGGATACAGTACCAAAAATCTTATGCAGTTTTACCCTTGAATAGTGCAGCCTATGTAATACTTTAAACTGGATCAACCTGTACCGGGAGCTAATAGAACAACGTGAAATCCTTCTGAGGCTTTCCCTCCATACTTCGTCCGTTATCTCCATGTTAGTTTCCCTGGCCCAGGCCTCTCTGTAACGAGTGGAGTCGGGAGTTGAAGACAAAACCAAAATAAATTGAGAGACCAGGTGTCTAGACCGGGGATCCACACAAAAAAACCTATGTATAGGATGATCAATTGGTTTAAATTCAAAATTAGCAATCTTTTCTCTAACATAGTGCCGAAGTTGTAAATAGCGGAAAAAGTGTCGAGAGGAAAGATGAAACTTTTCTTTAAACTGGTTAAATGAAATAAAGTTTCCTTTCGTATACAGATCCCCTATAGATCTCAAACCTGAATTTTCTAACACAGAAAATGTCCCATCCAACTGCGAAGGTAGAAATTGGTGATTGTGAAGAATTGGAGTGTGAACTGATGTATTTGGTGCTCTGGTAAAAGATTTAATTTGATTCAAAATCCTAAGTGAATTATTAATTATGAAATTGTTCTCTATTAAAGTTTTATTAGGTACAACTTTGGAAAATAACAGAACCGGTAACGAGGACTGTGGGATTGACTTAGCCTCAAATTTGATCCACAATGGGGAGGAATCAGCTGCTAGACCTTCTGGTGAACCCAACTGCCAAAAAGAGAGAGCCCTGGCATTTGCTGCCCAATAGTAGTGTTTAAAAATGGGCAAACCGAAACCACCATCTGATGTTGTTTTTTGTAAATGATTTCTAGAAATACGGGGCATCTTGTAAGCCCAAACAAACGGAAGAATAATGGCGTCCAGCTGCTTAAAAAATGAATTTGGCAAGTAAATGGCGAGGTTTTGAAAAAGATACAGAAATCTTGGGAGTGTAACCATCTTGACTGCGTTTATTCGCCCAACCATAGATAGTGGAAGCAATTTCCATTTTTCAATGTCAGCTTTAAGCTTCACAAGTGCAGGCTGGAAGTTTAACTTGAATAACAATTTTGGATTTCTAGAGATCTGAAGGCCTAAATAAGTAAAGTGCTCCCTAACTACTTTAAACGGCAAGGTGTTGAGAAAGTTAGCATCTAAATTTTCGGTTAGTGGCATAAATTCACTTTTGTTCCAATTGATTGTGTACCCAGATAGCCTACCAAAGGAATTTATATAGTTTAGAAGACAAGGAACAGAGGTAACAGGGTTTGAAATACACAGTAATAAATCATCTGCATATAGATTAACAAGGCTTTCCAGCTGTCCAATTTTAACACCATGAATATCAGGGTGTCTCCGAATTCCCAGGGCAAGAGGTTCCAAAGCTATGTTAAAAAGAAGAGGTGACAAAGGATCCCCCTGCCTAACACCACGCTGAAGCAAAAATGGCCCAGAACGATCTCCATTAGTCAATATAGATGATGATGGGTATAGGTAAAGCATCTTGATACAGTCTATAAAAAAGTCCCCAAACCCAAATTGACTTAATGTGTAAAACATAAAAGGCCACTCGATTTGATCGAAAGCCTTCTGGGCATCAAGCGAGACAATGGCGGCATCAGAATCATTTTTGTGTACTGCAGACATAACATTAAATAGCAAACGCACATTACAAAAAGAAAATCTGCCCGGAATAAATCCAGTTTGATCAGGATGAATAATTTCTGTAATGTACTTAGCTAGTCTGAAGGCCAGTATCCTGGACAGAATTTTTTGATCTGTATTAAGCAAGGCGATAGGTCTATATGAGGCGGGATCCGTTTCCTCCTTCCCCCTTTTTAATAAAAGACAAATATTTGCCTGGTATAAAGAGTCAGGGAGTTTTTTATTTTTGATAGAGTCATTGAGCATCCTTAATATAAATGGACCAAGTTTAGCAGAGAAAGACTTATAGAATTCGCAACCAAAACCATCAGGTCCAGCTGCTTTTCCACTATTAAAGCTTTGGATTGCCTCAGCTACCTCAGTTTGAGATATTGGGGAGTCCAATGCGATCTTAGCTGCTTCAGAAAGCCTTGGCAAAGCCAAATCATTAAAGAAAGTCTCTAAATCAGATTCAGTACTCGAATATTTAGAAGAATACAGATCGGAATAAAACTCTCTAAACCGGTTATTAATCTCTTTATGATCTGTGATTATTCTCCCAGATCTTGACTTAATCCTAAAAATTGCTTGTTTAGAACGAATTCCCCTAAGCTGTTTTGCTAAGAGCCGTTCAGGCTTGTCTCCAAGCTCAAACTGACGCTGTCTAAGTTTTAGTAAAAGATGATCAATTCTCTGACTAAGGATAGAGTTATATTCATATTTGAGCTGTAAGATTTTATTATAAACCGAAGTAGAGAAAGAAGCCCGATAATCCTGTTCCAGTAACGTAAGAGTATTCTCAATTTCAACAAGCCTACGATTCCTTTCTTTTTTCTTAGCAGATTCGAAGGACAAAATATGACCACGGATGACGACTTTGAGAGTCTCCCAGAGAGTGGAATCAGAGACATCTCCAGTATCGTTGAATTCCGTAAAGTCCACCAGTCTAGCATTCATATAATTAATAAATGCAGGATCTGACAATAGACTTGGGTTAAATCGCCAAGCATATGCCTGTTTGGGAAGGATGCTATTAAGCTGAAGTGTGACAGGACTATGGTCAGATATTATAGTATTATGATATTTAACACTCTTCACCCTGGGAACTAACTCAGATGACACAAGGAAATAGTCAATTCGTGTATAAGATTTGTGTACATGTGAGTAATATGAGTAATCTTTAGCAGTTGGGTTATGCAGCCTCCAGATGTCTACCATGTTCCCGAGTTTGATTAAGTTATTGAGAGTCTGAACTGAGGTTATAGTGGGTGGCACCTTGGTAGAAAGTCTATCAAGGTATGGATCTAAATAACAATTAAAGTCACCCCCCAGTATAATGTTATCAGAGGAAGTATGTGGGACAGAATCAAAAACTCTACGAAAAAAGTCTGGGCTATCAAAATTTGGACCATAGATGTTCACCAGAGTAAGAGGCAGGGAGTTAATCTGCCCAGAAACAATGATGTATCGACCCTGTGGATCAGCAATCATCTTCTCAAGGTGAAATGGAACACTCTTTTTAAAGATTATTGCAACGCCCCTAGCTTTAGCCGAAAAAGAAGCTTGAAACACCTGGGATATCCAGTTAGCTCTAAGCCTAGACTGACAGTTAGGGCCAATGTGTGTCTCTTGAAGGAAAATTATGTCAGCTTTTAAAGATTTTAAGTGTGAAAATACTCGTCCCCTTTTAATTGGATGTCCCATACCTCTAACATTCCACGATGCCACCGCAACCCCCGCGGCGCAAGTATCACTCATAGATGTAATTTAACCAGTCGCACAAATATAGCCATAGCTGCAAGGGACAGAAACAAAACAAACAAATAGACAACAGATAAACGAGCCAACGGGCACCTAGTGCCGCACTACCCAAACCCATCCCTTATTCAGACTAACTTCCACCCCAGAAGTGCCCAAGAAATACCCAGATTATTAGGGTCGAAAGCCTAGCAGACTATCTATATATATAACTGCTAAACAGCAACTACTACAACAACCACACCGAAGGGGCCCCAGAACTGAACAAAACAGTAAAAAATAAAAAAATCCACTCACTTATTATTAGGTAACTAATTACATAGCGCAACTCTAGTGTTTCAAAGAGAACTGAACACATGAACAACATACACCCACACAAGGTTATAACAGAACAGTTTTTCGAAATAGCTATTGAAAATCTAGCAGAGCAAAAAGCAAAACAAGCATCCCAGTGCCATGGACTACTAGCCTGTGGTGGTTGTGGTGGTACTCTTCAGTACAGAGCTCATGAAAGCCTTTGCATCTGCACTCGCAGTAAAAGTATGTGATTGTCCATCGAGCTCAATGTGAAGCCTTGCCGGATAGCGAAGGGAGTGCTTTATTTTGAGATTTCTCAGCTCTCGCAGAACCTCCACAAACTGTTTTCTTCTTTCCATTACGGAGCTTGTGTAGTCCGGAAAGATCAATACCTTGTTGCTCCGGAATTGAAGGGGACCGTGAAGCCTTCGCAGCTGCATTATCTTCTCCTTAACTTGAAACAGGTGGATGCGAGCAATAATAGGACGAGGTCTGGCGCCGTCGGCCGGACGGGGTTGAAGAGACCTGTGCGCACGATCCACCACCAATGGCAGGTTAAAGTTTTCCTCACCGAGGAGCTTGGGCAGCAGCTCAGCAACAAAATCCGTGGGTCGTGTGCCTTCCGCTCCCTCTGGAACTCCAATTATACGTATATTGTTGCGCCGCGAACGCCCTTCTAAATCCTCAACTTTCTGCTGCAGAGCTGTATTGACTCCTTCCATTTTCTTCAAGGCTGACTCCAACGAGTCGATTCTTGCATCATGAGCCGATACAGCTTCAGTGAGTGAACCGAGAGTTTCTTTAAACTCCTTCACCTCCGACCGGACAGCTGATAAGGTCTGCTCAAAACTGCTCAATCGAGAGGAGATGTTGTTAAGCCCTTCTTGGATAGAGGTTTCGAGGTTTGTTGCCCAAGTTGGAGGAGAATCGCTTACCGCTCGGCCTGACGTGGCAAGGCCGCATGGCGGTGAATCTGAGGTTTGGATTCGCGTTTCCGCATCTTTGGAGGTTTTAGCCGTTTTCGGAGCCATTTCGAAGAAACAAGCGGTGCTAGGTGTTGTCAGAGGTAGGTAAATTAGAAAAATACTCCTTTACGTGATGGAAAAAAGATAATTAACGAGCTTAGTCTGGAGCCCCCAACTAACGCACGTCTACTCCATTTGGTGCTCTCTAGCGCCCCGCCTTTCTTGTCACTTTTTCTAACAGGTTTACACCTGCTGAACTGTCATTTCTTGCAGAGTATGCAAAGACCATGCGTCCAATTGCCAAGGCCATCAATGTTCTTCAGGGAGAAACCAATGTCCACATGGGGTGGCTGGTACCTACAATTACCCTTCTTAAGGTTAAGCTTGACAATCTTTGTCTTTCCTCCAAGTTCTGTGGCTCCTTGTTGGAAACTCTTCAAGCAGGAATTGAAAAACGCTTTGGACAGATGCTTGCTGACCCAGAATTAATTGCCTCAGCTATCCTTCTGCCGAAGTTTAAGACCTGCTGGACAAGTGATGAAGCCATCCACAAACTTGGTAAGAGGTGTAGTAGTTGACTTTAGATCTTCTATTTTTTGCATAATATAAAAATATGCTTTACAATTTAAATTAAGTGACTATGTGCATGAAATGTACAATTTTAATTTACTTTTTTACTGTAGTCATACCTTAAAAATTAGGTCGGTTCTAATGCCAGTCATGTTGGCGTGGCTAACTGCACTTTTAATATAAGCTAAATTTATAGGTCATATATATGATTTGGAATTTCAATAGGTCTTGACTACATAAGATGCCATTTGGAGGACCATCCCATGGTACAGCCAAGCAACAGTGCTACTTCTTCAGAAGAGGAAGACTTCTTCTCCACCATTAAACCGTCCAAAGTTCAAGAGAGCACCAGGCAACTTGAAGCGTATTTGGCATGTCCGTCTGACACCATGGATTCGTTGAAAGCCTTTCCAGCAGTATGTAAGTTGTCTCAGAAGCTTAATGCACCACTGCCTGCCTCAGCAGCATGTGAGAGACTTTTTAGCACAGCAGGACTGATTTTTAGTCCCAAAAGAGCACGCTTCGATTCAAAGAACTTAGAGAACCAGCTGCTGCTGAGATTAAATGAGATATTCTTGCCCTCTCGTTGGATGCTTTTTTGACTCTGTGGACCATCAGACTAAAGCATTGCTGTAATATTGATTGGCGTAAGGCTGTTATAGTTCTAAATCCTAAACATTACTCCGATGTACTAACCAAGAGAAGACCCCTTAAACATGTTAAACAATTTATGGTGAGATTGCACAAACTGTACATAAGTCCATTATTGTTCAGTAGTAGTAGGAATCAGTGATTATACACTGAAAATGTTCTTATTCAACCACTTGTCTTAATAATTTTACACATGCTAGAATTTGTGCACATGTAATTTTTGCAAATAAAGGCCTGTTGATTTAAACACATATCTCTGGATAAGATTGCTGCTTAAAGAACAGTATTTAAATAAAGTATTTTATTGTATGTTATGTTGTAAGAAATGTAATTACAAATGAAAGAAATACTTTTACTTTTTTACTTTAAGTACATTTGGGAGCATGTACTTTTATACTTTTACCTGAGTAAAGAATTTCAGTCATACTTCAACTTTTACTTGAGTATTTTTTTAACTAGATTACTAGTACTTTTACTTAAGTATGGAACTGGTGTACTTCTGTCACCTCTGATGATTCGTGTACAATTCACATCTAACACACTTTATTTGATCAAGAAGACATACATTAGACCAGTCAGGTGGAGTGTACAGGAAGGTAAATCTAGAATTGGGTTTGGAGACCACTGACCTAAAACAAGTGGTCTGACCCAGGTACCCCTGTCCTGCACAGTTTAGTATTCCCATTGGCAACATTTCACTCAGAAGTGACTTTGTCACCAGAGTGGGATCATGTTCACTGAATCAGAACTAGCAGATGGTCTATTCCAAAAGAGTCAATTTTTCAACTCATACTGAACTAGAAATTGGAATCGACTCTTTGCCAATTACTCCAAAAGTCGAAATACACAGGAGTCGACTTTTCCACTCTATTGACTCTGTAAACGCTGCAGCACCAACTAAAAACGAATTACGTTTTTCACTGTACATTGTGGAAAAGAGTACGGATCGGAGATTGCTGTCACGCTTCCGGGTCTTCCCAGCTCCTTTGCTCTCCTGGACTCCACTTTCTTTATCCAGTCCAATCCACACCAATCCACAAAGGAAAATCATTTTGAGTTATATACATTATATATTGTTTAATATATTAATATATTTCTTTGTCCTGTTGTACACAAATCTTTACATCACATTTAGATTGTACCCATGTTTTTCTCTGTTGCTATATGCACAACTGTGTCTTCACATGTGCTACCTCTTTATTTTTAAGATGCTGTTCAATCAGAGTTTTGTCTTTTTTCTTTTCTTTTTTTAAATGCGTTGCCTGTCACCTTCTCATTAGGGAATGTAAACTGTGTGGTTTGAGTTCTTCTCCCAGCTTGAATATACATTATGTTCCACATTATGTTGATGTTATTGTTTATGCCGTACACCCCTAGCTAATCAAAAGGGGACAATTATCTAAATGTAGTTAATGTTACATTCTCAGAATTTTGATTAAAGTACAGATATATTCTTAAACATTTCCTTTCTCTTTTTTTCTTCTTTCACTGTGTTACCTGTCAAATGGAGAGATGCCCTGGAAGTGTACGTATTGTCCTGTTAACTCAGAAAAGTATTATTCCTACTATTTAGGAACTATAGAATAAAACATGTGAGTTACACAAGAATTGAACAATTTTCCTTGTTTATATGAGGAATGTCTTTGTACATTTCAATTAATTAATGCGCTATAAAAGTACACTCATCCTGTCTTTAATCCAAAAGTTTGGATAACCAGCTAAATGAATCAATCACGTTTTGCTGTGTGTCATGTGGGGCAATTGTTCTGAGTCTTGTTTTGAAACTGATTACTTTATTCACCTGCATGCTGTACATTTTAGTAAACTATAAAGTCAGGTGCCCTTTTAAAGACTGTAACTTCGAGACCAGTGTGTACTCTACTTTTAAAGCGCCCAAAAGTCAAGTATAGTATAAAAGGAAGAAGTCAGAATTTATTGGCTGTGTAAGCCATGACAGTGATGCAGTTCAGGAGGAAATGTCACATGTTGAAGATACAGAGAATTTAGAAGAGGTGGACAAAGAACCCAGTGAGCGTGATCTTTGTGACTTTGGAAGATAGCTTGAGCACAACATAGAATCTCTTCTGTTAAAAATGCAAGCAGTTTTGCACATACCAGAGACTTGTAGTGAGTTGGCCGTTTTTGGTTGATAAAACTAAATATCGATTTTTCATATGACTATGAAGTCACCATCAGAAGATGATCTAGTAGCATCTGTTTTTTCTCCTGTCAGTTGACACTGGTTCCCTCCCCTAGATGTCAGGATGTTTGACCCCTGGAGCAAGAGTAGGAAGTGTGCAGTTTTTTATGCAGTCTTGCTTGAACATTTAATACCTCTAATACCTCTAAAACCTCCCCCTGAACTCTAGTCATGTGCCCCCAGTGGCCCTGGAGGCTCTTGTACGTCATGTGCCCAACATCCTGTTTGCTAATGGCCCATAAGATAAGACACGCCTTTTTACTTGGGAAACTAACTGTCCTCAAGAAAAGGGACCCTTTTGGAGGGTCATAAAGTCATAAACCTCTCCAAAGACAGAGCCTTAGGAACTCAAGTAAATTCAACCAACAGACTAAAGGCTTATGATCAAACAATGTTAGAATTGTTGTTTTAAAAAAAATGTTGTTAATGTCTGTTAAAACGTCAGCTTACACTTCAAACCCAGTCATGATCCATTTTAGAACTGTCATTTGAATATGTTCTTCTTCTGTCTCTCTCTTAATATGTTAGCATTCTTAAACGGTGATATAGTTTCTTTAATCAATATTAGTATTGACTTTCTTTATGATTTTACCATTTTATAAGTGGTTTAGAATCTCATATGTAGTTGTAGTTATTGGAACTGTGTTAACTAGATCATGATTTAGAACATGCTCACCCGAATTATGTTTTAGCTCATGGATTTTAATCTACCTTGTTACTAAATGCCATGCTTTATTCCCATGTCACCTCTTAGCAGTAGGATTGTTAAAGGTTAATAAGCGAAGCAGAGTACCCTCAAAAGAGCCCTTCAAAGAAATCAAGATGTAGCCAGCGCGAGGTCCACAGACCTGATTACAGAGTTGCATACCAGATAAGCCAGCACCAACTGCCAGACGCTAGAACATGTGAATAGAGATGGTCCAACACAAATAATTGCAGAGCTAAATTTGCGTCTGGAGATATTAGATATTGAAAAGTATTTTTCTTGAACCAAATTTCAATTTATTATGGCATCTCCACATGCTCACGCGCGGTTCGCGATCACCTGAGTTTTAGTCAGCTGATATCAATCACTGTTTGTATTTAAAGCCCACGTTTTCACATGCTCTTCGCAAAGCTTTGCCTACTCGTAAGCAATTCTAATTCTTCTTTTTTTCAGGAAACAGGTTTTTAAAGGTGATGTTTAGCAATCAAATGTTTCAAATAAACAGAAATGCCCTCAGTCAATATTGGTGCAATAGCTATGTAAATCTGTAGCAGAGGCAATAACAGATGGCAATAATAGTCATTTACATGACATCACTAAAATGGTAGTGGTATGTTATGCAAAAGACACCATGACTGCATTAAATTTCAGGCCCAAATCATTGAACCTATCATCCAATTTAGTTCCTCATTTCCACATTGCCATAGTTAAAAGACTGAATTCGACCCACTTAATTCCTCATAAGAGAAAGTTTTTAGCAACATACTTTAACACAAGCTTTACCTCAAACTTTTCAACCCCTTCCTTTCCCCTCCCCTTTTCAAACCCTTCCTGTGGAAGTATTCTACAGAATTCAGTCACAGTCACTTTTCACACCATTCACACTCAACTGCTCAAGGCCGCACTGAATGAACCAACAGTGTTCTGCATGGAGCTCAGACATACACTTTCATCTTCACAAAACACTGAAAATCATCCCTGTCTGCAAAGCAAATGTGATAATTTTTTGCACTAATTGACTGAACAAAGCCATATGAGCGGTGGAGACCTAGAAAATCTCCAGCTACTTGAACAACTGTTCCATGTATGCAACCACCCAAAACTGGGACATCAATGCTCTTAATTAAAAGTAATGCAAGTTCTTTCGACAAGCAGTTCCAAGACTGAGGTAAACCCATATGTCTTAAAATCTTGAGGATGAAACAGAGCACACAAGTGTATACTGACTAAACATAAATAGTACCTGGGTGAAAATTTTCTGAAAGAAAAATAAATACCCTCAATTTATGTACAATTTAGGTTTATTTTTAGACCCCAATAGATTGCAGTTTCAAAATCATAAAAAAATTGCACTGTAAAGCATTTCTTTCCTCACAGAGAAGGGGATGACTCTTTCAGTATGATGTATCCTTTAAATCAACCTATACACAATCACAAGGTAAATATGGTTGGCTTAGCAAATATCCCTAATATTTGGGTGTTTAGAAATTTACTGTTTTATTTCATAAATAGGTATACAAGCAAACTTACAACAACCTCATCATACGTTCCTGTGGTTCTGTGTCTTCTTTGATCAAACATAATACCAAGTGTGGACCAGCGTTGGCAGCTTCAGTGGTTTAACAGTGTTTGGTAGTTAAATTAATTGAGCTGGGAAAAGGGGGGTGGGATCAGGGCAAGAGAGGTTGATTGTGCAGTGTAACACAGTTTGATTACTGCATTTTTTCTTGCTGTCCTGAAGGGTGCTTTGTTGGTGAGTTTGGATATTATTAAATGGGTGTTATTGTTTGTAGTAGGTTTTAAGGAATTTCAGGAACCTTTTATATTTGTTTTTGATATATTTTAGGGAGAACTCTGGTCGCTGGTTGCCCTCCTAACCTTATTTGACCATTGAGCATAACATACTTGGGTATAATTTAATCAAATCTAAACTATACTAAATTAAACTATCTAGACTTTAACTGTTGTAGGGTTTCTACTTCTAGACCTGACTGGTTTAACAAAAGGTGGTGGCAGCGCCAAACTTACTACAGTTAAGGCAACATTACAGGACCAACAGATCTCCATTCCTGTTATAAATAACTTTTGCTTTGCTGAAGAAATTTATTGTATAAAAAGGGTTTTCAATTTCACTTAAAGACTGCCTAACTATCAACACTATGTTTTTCTGAATGTTTGTGTTTAGGAGCTATCTCTCTAACTTTATCTTGTATTTCATGTACATGTGAACTTCTTCTAGAGAACGAACCAAATTGTTCACTATGCCCTGTCCAACTCCTGCAGCCTGAACCTGCACATCAGCTGAGGCACACATATCTAGAATATTCTTGTTAATAGTTAATAATTAGAATAGAATTAGTGAATAGTTAATTGATATTTTAAAGTAATTTTTAATAGTTAATACAACAAAATTTGACCTGTGAAATGAATTCAGTCACAACACAAACTGAATTATTGAAACTGTGACGATGGACAAACAGATTGTGACGCACGCTAAACTAAAAGCAAGGCACAGTTTATTAAACAGGTTTGTACTAGAACAGCAACACCAAGAACATGTAAGTACAATCAAGGGCAAAACTGATTCAGAGTCAATAAAACAGACAAGAGTCAAACCAAGCAGACAATCAGACCAGGCAGGGGATCAAAATAGAGTCAAAGCCAAAGTAACAAGATCAAACAGAGAGAGAACGCTCAGTACGCAATAGAGTGGCAATACTTTGCAAAGAACCAGTGTGAGAGAGAAGCATTTAAACAAACAGACTTAATGTCAGGTGACTCATCAGTATTCAGGAGAAGAGCGAGGCAACAGGGTGTGATTGGGCAAGGATGGACATGACATCAGGTGGTGGGTTATGGGAAATGGAGTCCAGGAGATCAGAGGTGAGAGAAGAACCAGCAGACATGACACAAATAGAATAGAATAGAATAGAATAGAATCTTTATTGTCATTATACTTGCGGACAACGAAATTTAGTGCGACACTCTCCAAGAGAAAAACAACAATAACAATAGAAAGAGCAGAAATTATACAGGTAAGATATTTACATATTTACCCATGAGAAATTTACATATAAGTAGTGCAAGCAGAGAAAGACATTTAACTGTAGTACAATATAAATATAAATACTTATAAATATGTAAAGTGACTGTGTGCATGGATGTGCAAAAATATGCAGAATATGCAGTATAACAGTGTATGGAGGTTGTTGTTCAATTACTATATGGATTTATTGAATAAGTTCAGTGCTGTATATAAATGTGCATGGTGTATGACAGATGTATCACAGAGGTAGTAATCAGTTCCAGTTCAGTGAGGTGTTGTGGAGGGTGTTGTGAGTGAGACCACAGCGAAGAAACTGTTTCTCAGTCTATTTGTTTTTTGTGCGGATAGCCCTGTAACCGCTTTGTAAGAAAAATCGGTACAAAGGTCAAACGTAACGCTTGGCAGTGTCAACAGGCAGTGTCCAGGTGTGTTGCGTCTCTGCTAAATGCTGGATGGAGGCCTTCTTCTTTAATCGGCTGGTATGGACACTGTCCAGGGCTGGGAAGGTCAGTACCAATCAATCCGTCCGGAGCCACCTTGAACCACGACGATGGCAGGTCCTAAGCCCTCTCTGACTGTGCAGGCTGGAATACCACACGATCATGCAGTGAGAGAGGATACTCTCAATGGTGCTGCGGTAAAAGGTTTAACCAGAAGTTTCTTTCGGGTTTCTGGGGTAGCTGAGCCTGTTTCAGCTTCCTCAGGAAGTACAGTCTCTGTTGGCGCCCTCATGCATAGGTACGAGGTGTTTAGAAGACCATGTTAGATGATTGGTTATGTGGACTCCAAGGAACTTTTACTTTCTCCACACGTTCCACTACAGCTCCATAGATGTGGAGTGGGCGGGGTTCTGACTTCTTTGTTCACCTGAAGTATACAACGATCTCCTTGTTCTTTGGGAGGTGTTAAGTTTACTAAGTCTTGACTTTGCACCATCCATCCAGACATTCCACCTCGTTCCTATAGGCAACGTTCATCACCATCTGAGATAAGGCCAACTATTGTGGTGTGTCGTCTGCGAATTTTATTATGGTGTTTGAGGAGTGAAGTCATTTGTGAAAAGAGTAAAGAGTAAAAGGGCTCAGCACGCAGCCCTGTGGAGTCCCATGTTTCAGGATAAGAGTGGAGGAGGTGTGGTTTCCAATCCTGACAACACTGTGGTCTATCCGTAAGGAAAACCCCAAAACCCAGGAGCAGATGGAGGCTGTCCAGGGGCCTAGGCTCCCCAAATTTACTGACCAGTTTGTGAGGGCTTAGTTGTTCAAGCAAGATGAGTGTTAAAATCAGAACTGAAGTCCACAAATAACATCCTCACATATGTGTTTCGGTCTTGTTTTTCCAGGTGTTTGTCAGTGCCGTATGAAGTGCCATTGAGACGGCATCTTCCGTGGACGACCCCGGTTTGTTCTATAGGCGAACTGATGTTGGTCCAAATCCGGAGGGATGACGGCCTTAATATTTTATATTTTATAATAAATTTATTATTAATAAATTAAATATATGGGACAAGAACCTTGTCTCTCTCAAAGCACTTTCATGATACTATTTGGTGTTAGGTGGCCACTGGTCTAATTTATTGGTGTTTAGTAGTCGTTCAGTCGCATTTCGCAATTTCAACACAGATTTTCTTTGGACCCGGGATGATTGTAGAGGTTTTTTAAAGCATGTTGGAACAAGCAAGCTTGTTTTTAGTGAGAGGTTGAATATGTTTTGTGAAGACCTCCGCAATTAATTGGCTAGCCACAGGCCTTGAGTGTCCTTCCACAAACCCCAGACCTGCTGCCTTGTTGACATTCACACCTCTGCAAGGTGGAACTTCACCTGATGATGCTTTAGAACCAGTGCTCCTGTCCCCAACAGGTGGTGCGGTGTGATGGGTTCCTACCTGTTTTGGTTGTCAAACCGGCAAAGAACTGGTTTCAGCACCTCAGGAAGACTGGTGTCATCAACCTGGCTGCGGAGTGTTGGTCTTGTAGTCAGTCAGTGCTTTAAATTCCGTTCCACATACTACGGGGGGTTGTTGTTTCTCAAAGTGTTCCTCAATACTGTTTGTAGCTGTGCTTGGCCCCTTGGATTGCCCTTTTGCGAGCGGTTCCTTCGAGCTGCTGAGTAAGCCAGCCATGTCTCCCGACCTGAAAGCCCTCAGACTCTTAATCAGAACACTTTTGTTTCACCCTAAGGCTTCTGGTTGGGGAAGACACTTTTTTATTGTTCTTTTTTTGGAAGTACTTCTCAGTGCAGAAATGTATGTACCAGCCCAACTGATTGAGCATATTTCCTCCAAATCTGCCCCCTGTGCAAACAGTTGTGTCCCGTGATGTCACAAGCAGTCCTTCTTGCATCATTGGAGGTAGCATTCCTCAGACCACACTTGTACAGTTCTGACAGCTGGCTTGGTCCTGCAGATTAGTCTGTATGCTGCTGAGTTTCAGTGAAATGGTGGTCTGACAGTCGCAAGGTGTGCAGATGGTTTCACTTTGTATAGATGTTGGAATGTTTGTATAAAACCACCTGAGAATGTTGCTCTCGAGAGTAGGAAAACGCACGTTGTTGTTGTTAAACTTCGGCATGCACTGATTTCAGACAGCGTGGTTGAAGTCCCTAGCTAACAATAAACAACACCATCTCGGTGCGGATTGTGCCGATACTGATTGTTTTATAGCGTCGTGAAGCCTGCTCAGCGCTACTCTTAGCACTTAGCTCATGCATATAACTGCCGTGAGTAGCACCCACTGAATTCCCTCGGGAGAAAGAATGGTCTGCATCTCAGTGTTAGAAACTCCAGATCCGGTGAACAGTGTTGACTTTCTATTGTGTCGGGTCCTGCGGGCTGTGCACCAGCATTTGTTATGGATGTAGATGCACAAACCTCCGGCCTCTGCTCTTCCCCGAAGCCTCCGTCCTATCCGCTCTGTAGACGGAGTGACCGGCTAAACTCGATAGCAGCGTCGGGAACAGAGCGATTCAGCCCAAGTCCTCCGTTATTATCACCACGCAGCTGTTCACTAGTTGTTCGAGGTGATTCGAAGTCCTGATCTCGTCCATCTTGTTGACCAGAGACCTGGAGTTGGCCAGAAAAAGACTTGGAACGGCTGGTCTGTAGGGGGAGCCTGGAGCCTAGCGCGTAGCCCGGCTTCTCTTCCCCCGTTTTCTGCTTTTGCTCCCTGCGTCTCCTGCGGCGCCTCGCCGGGGGGATGATAACCCCATGTAGCTCCGGGGAGCGAAGGATCTCCGGTGGGATGTTTTCTGAATGAAAAGAGTAGTCCTTGTGCTGATCTCCGATACAGAGGAGTAGTGCTCGATCGTATGATCGTCTCTCTAGTCCAAAAACTGGTAAACATAAAACTACAGAAAACAGTAAAAAGTTACAAAAGTTACAAAAGTGGAGAGAGCGTCGAGCCGCCGCGTTTTCACGCGCAGCTACTTTTTAGTTTCTATTTAATGATGACCATAACGCCTCTGACCAAAGACCTAAATGCAGCAGTGTAAAGCATGCCGTCACTGTACTGTACAGCAGAGGAGAAGTGTTCTTTGGAGTGGCAAATCTCCATCTGCCAATCCTATGAACGAGTCTGGGTTTGGTGTTTGCCAGGAGAATAGTACTTGTCTGACTACATTGTGCCAAGTGTAAAGTTTGGCGGAGGGCGGATTATAGTGTGGGGAGTTGTGCTTGACCCCATCTCTTAATGCTTCAGCATGCCAAGAGATTTTGGACAATTTCATGCTCCCAACTTTGTGGGAACAGTTTGAGAATGGCCCCTTCCTGTTCCAACATGACTGCGCACCAGTGCACAAAGCACAAAGTCTATAAAGATGTGGATAAGTTGGTGTAGCTCAGCGGATAACACCACTGCCCGCCAGAGAGCCACCACCACATGTGGGAGACTGGGGTTCGAATCCCAGTCTGGGTGACTACGCTGTGCTACACCAATAAGAGTCCTTGGGCAAGACTCCTAATACTACATTGGCCTACCTGTAATATGATTAACCTTGTAAGTCGCTCTGCATAAGAGCGTCAGCTAAATGCCATAAATGATAAGCAAAGAACTTTGCTGGCTGCACCCCACCCCAATAGAACATCTTTGTGGAATGAATTAGAGTGGAGACTGTGAGCCAGCCTTATCAAGTGTCTTCATCAGTGGCTGACCTCACAAATGTGTTTCTGAAACAATAGTCAAGAATTCCCACAAACATATTCCTAAACTTTGTGGAAAGCCTACCCAGAAAAACTGAAGCTGCTATAGCATCAAAGCATGGACCAACATCATATTAAATCTTATGGATTTGGAATGGGATGTTACTCAAGTTCATATGTGTGTGAAGGCAGACAAGCAAATACTTTTGGCAATATAGTGTATTAATATTATGTGATAGCAGCATGCAAATTAATTATGAAGTAGTGTTACCTCGGGACAGCTTAAAACAACCACACCTGTATGTTGTGAGTAAGGACAAACACTGGCCAGGGTGCTTACTTGTGTGGTGGCTAACTGGGGACACATGAATTATTGGTAGAATAGTGGGTGCCAAATGGCTGAGACATTTGATTAAGGAAGTTGTGCAGGCAACATTGCTTAATCCACAGTGTCACATATGTATGAGAACACGACTGGAGGTGTCTGACTAGAATTGTCCATTTGCACAGACAAGCGACTCACATGCAGATTCAATACAGGAAACCCCAAATGTATAACCTTTCCATGCACCACAAGTTTTTTTTTAGCTTCCATGGGATATAGGAGTAGAAGACCCACCATTGTGCTTTTGGTAAAACTACGACACTGGCTTGTGTGGTGGCTTATTGGTCCCTATAGACCTGGCAACATGTGGCATATCATGGTGCCAATGGTTTTAGGCTGATGGTAGGGTTTGTGTGAGGCACAGACCCCATAAAGTCATGGACCCCAGTTATCAACAAGGCACTGTGCAGACCATGAGTTGGGGTATTGTTTCCTGCCATAGGTTAGGTCCACTCGTCTGCCTAAACATGTCACTGACCAGTGCCTGCTACTTTTCGATGCTTGGTAACCATTTGCAGCCCTGCATGTGTACCCCCACAGTGATTAGGATATTCCAGCAGAATAGCGCATCATGCCATCAGGTCCAAGCTGTCCAGAACTGGTTCCAGGAGTATTCTGGAGGGTTCAGATAAATGGTGTGGTCCACATATTCGACACAACGTGAGCCCAACCGAGGCATTTGACTATAATGCTATGTTTGAACTATGATAATTTGTGTCGCCTTGCCATGAAGAAGCTGGCCACTGTGTTCAACCTCGCTGTTCCTTCGGAAAATGACACTATTTACATTTCCATCTAATGACTTCCCCTGTCAGTGTATGTATACAGAGTCAAAATGTTTGGTTCTTCTATATGTAACGGGTTTACTTCTGTGTTGTGTAGGGTTGGATGATCAACCCTCAAATTGTGAATAAAAGTTACAGCTCTTCTTTGCAAACAACTAAATGCATGCACTGCTGGTTTAATCTGGTCATACTGAGCAAAAGAAATAAGAATATCCTGTGAGCAATTAGCATCCACACTCTAACTGCACGATTAGCATTCCACCTTAACATAACTCGTGGCCAGCAGCGAATAAAAACGTACTAAAACCTTATAAAACAGTGTTTTAACTGCACAACAGCATAACCAGTGTGTGACATATAGTTTTTGTGACAGAATTAATTCAATTTATGTCGAACGTTGGAAAATACAGCGTGTGTTTTAACTCACAATTACGGAGCTGCGCCAGCATACACCTTCTCTCACAGTGGCAATTTCCAAAGAGGACGAAAGGTGGGGCTACAGTTAACTTCGTACTCCACTCCAGTAATGGCTGCTAAAACTCCGCCCATATTGAACTTGCTCTAATAACTCAGACTTCTGTAATAAATATTCCTCAAGCTAAATAACTAAGAAATTTACAGAAAGAATTTTACATTTAACACTCCCCCCTTTCTCTCCTCAATGAATCGCTCCAACAGTTAAAAACCCTTGTCGATTTCAAAATAAAATCCCTGAAGTGAATAATCTAGTGTAACAACATCACACTGTCACATATAGATTAATGTTAGGAACAGGGTGAGCTTTGGCGTGAAGCAGTGGAGTTGGAAAATAAAACATCCTTGGACCAGAAGCATTTACAGATCTTATTATTGTTTCCCTGTTCTCAAAAATTGTACGAGGCTACACTTTATTAACACTGGCACTTTAAGAATTAGTTTGTTAAATAAGAGCAGTTATTTATTTTCAGTTACATCAATGTATCACAGGAGGGCAGTGTGTGCACAGCAGCTTTCACTCACTGTAGGCACACAGGCATATCAACAACAGGAAGTGCAGAGCAGAGGCTTGAACTGTTATTGCTCTTCTTAGTTCCAGTGCTGTTAGGTGGTAATTTCTTGCACCTCCTGTGAATTTGATGAGAACAGAAATTGTACTCACAAAGAGCCAATAGTCAGGGCTTATGGACACAACAAGCAGATCTCCCAGACAGACATGCTGACATGTACAAACAGCGACCGTGATATAAAGAGTCTGCATTATTGTGTGAAAAATACTGAACTTTGACAAGGTGGTTAAGGGTGCTGTGTTAATGATACCTGGCTTTATTAATGATTATTTAGCAGTAATGCTAATGGTTATCATGATAAGGATATGTTGATAAAGGTAGCACATTAGCTCGCGGCTAGTTTGGGCCTAAGATGTTTGATGGAAAGTTAGCATGTCACTTTGCGGTTAGCACGTTAGCTCGGGCTAAGATCTAATGGCAGATAGCATGTCACTGTTACCATGTTACCTTAGGTCTAGGGTGTTTGCACATAAGCTCGGCAAAGGGTGTCTGATGAAAGTTAGTATGTTGGTCCCTGGGTGGGACGTTAGCTCGTACCTAGGGCGCGCAACGGGAGTTAGCGTATAAGCTATCAGGTTAGCTTGCGGTTAGCACATTAACTCAGACCTGGGGCGTTGGGTCGGAGTTAGTGTGTTAGCTCACAGTCAGCACTTGAGCTCTGACCTAAGGCTTTTAATCAAGAGTTATCGCGATCGCTCATGGTTAAATTTGAGAGTTTGGGCTCTGCTTGTTTGCTCTGGGTTGCCTTGTGACAGCATTTCAACTAATTTGCACACACATTAGGACAGCAGCATATGTCAACTCAACTGCACACACATCCCACTTATCAGTAAATCAGTGTACAGTTAAAAAAAAGCAGATGCTGGAGATCAATTCAATACCACAATACAACCAATAACTGGAGAAGGAAGAAGTCTGCATTGCTCTCCAGAACAGCCATATCTGCTTACATGTTGGAGTTAAATGTATACGATGTATATATAAATAATAAATAATATAAATGCATATATAAATAATACGATTAATTAAACAGGCATTAGACACTGTAAACAGACAAGACAGTGCAGCACAAAGCACTCATTTCAGACATGAGGTAGCAGAATAAGGTGCAGAGAGATTTAAAATGCTGTGATCTGTGAGTGATAACTAATACACACAGCAGTTTAAAGTAAGCAGTTTAGAGTAAACACAGTGTTAGCAAATAGAGCTTCAAAGAGGTGTGTGTGTGTGTTTGAATTTCAGTTCAGTCCCTAGATCAGTCCTAGTGAGTTTAAAAACCTGATCGCTTGATAAACAATGATGCGACTGCTCAGGTTGTTCTCCAAAGTCCCCTGTAAAACATGGTGAGGATGGGAGGGTGGAGATGTGCAGGAAGTAGAGGCTCTGCTGGGCTCTCTTGGCTATGGAGTTGGTGTTGAAGTACCAGGTGAGGTTCTCTGTGATGTGGACACAGAGGAACTTGGTGCTCCTGACGATTTTCTCCGCAGAGCCAGTGATGTTCAGTGTCCCTCTTGGCTGACAGCAGGGTGCCATACTGCAACCTGAACATGAGTACACCAGGTGTACTTTGGCGAGGCCTCAAGAAAGACTTTCACCTGTCAGACAAAGTGTCAACACACTTGTACATGCTCTTGAGGGGAAGCACTACCACGATTGGTGAAAGGAACTAAAAGTAGAAATTGTTTTATGCGGACTTGCTAGTGCCACCTCCCAGTCTCAAGGGGCTTCAGAAAGATCGTCACAGGTTTTTTATCATTCCAAATGCCTTTTCAACCACTGACCTGGCTTTGGATAAGTGTCTGTGGTATCTGGCTTGCACTGCATTGACCTTCTAAGTGAAAGCCTTGAGCAGATGGTGGAGAACAGGCAAGGCTAACCTCTGCCTCGGCACAGTGCTCTCTAGTACTTTGCTTGTTTTTGCCTATTTTCTGTGTGTTCTGTTACTCAAACCCAATCAGTCACACAGGACAAGAACTTAACATAAGACAGTTCACTCCAGATAGCTTTTCACCAGTTTTCAGTTTTTTGGAGATTCTTGCAGACGTGAAGTGCCGTCAGCAGGGATTTTGAACTGCGCTCCCAACAATTCATCTGGTGAATCTCTGCTTTCTGCCTAAAAAAATGGACCCGCTGCTTTTTCACCACACAGTAAAGACTTTTGCACGTTTGGTTGTCCTGTGCTTCACCAAAATTTGACTTAGCTAACCTATCCTGAACAGTGGATTGCATCTGCTGAGCTTTCATTTACGTCGAGTGAATCGCACGGTGGAGCTGACGGGGAAAAGGAAAGGCATTTGAATCTGCTTCTACATTAATGAATGTTGATATACGGATTTTATACTAAATATATACTGCACCAAACAGCAAACCATTTTATTCACCATGGAAGTTTTCCTCATTTATCCTAGTCAGTGTTTACATCCCACCACAGGCCAACATGAACAATGCACTGCATAAACTGTCCGACCAAATACCAAGCGTTGAACAGAAACACCCGGACTCGCTTTTCATAATCCTGAGGGACTTTAATTGAGCTAAACTAAACCACGAGCTTCCGAAATACAAGCAGCACACTGACTGTCCCACCGGGGATACCAACATACTGGACACCTGTGCTACACTATTGTCAAGATTGCCTATCGCTCTGTTACCTGTGCACCTGTTGGATACTGTAATCATTGCCTGGTTCCACTTATTCCAAGCTACAGGCAGAAGCTAAAAGCTGTAAACTTATTCCAAGCTACAGGCAGAAGCTAAAAGCTGTAAAACCTGTGAAAAAGAAACAGAAACAGGAGCTGCAAGACAGTTTTGAATGTACTGATTGGTGTGTCTTTGAAACTGTAACTGGCATCCTGGACAAACTGACTGATACTGTGACATCTTACATCGTTTTTTGTAAAGAAGTTTGTGTGCTAACCAGGACCTTCTGCACATACTTCTGAGTTCAAAATAATAACAGTGTGTTTAAAAACATTAAGCACAAAATCTTTTAAATATTTTTTATTTCCATGCACTGGGAACATTGCGCACTATTTTCTAAATCAAAACATGAAGAGAAATGTTTATAATTTTTATGCTTGCACTACCATGCTTCACTGTCTTCAGAGTATACTGTGGCTTGAATTCAGTTTGCCTGCGGCCCTTGGACCCAAAATTAACAAATTTACTTTCATCATTCCACAAAATGTTTCTCAGTTTCTCTTTAAGCCAGCTGATGTGTTCTTTGGCAAATTGTATCTGCTATTATTTTGAACACACCCCTTTCAATTAATTATTCAAATACACGGACTTAAGAGCATGCAAATCATGAATGCTGAATCTGTTGGTTTTCTAATAATCTACTGCACCAACTGGTAAGTTGTTTGTCATGGGGTAATATAATTTATACCAACAACAGTGATTAATCTGGTTAGTCTGGACTGCTATTATTTTGAACACTACTGTAAAGCAATAACAAGCTTTGTTGTGAGAAGTTTAAATACTGCCGGTGTCAGCTGGGCTAATCAATAGACCAAAGAGGTGGACCAGGGAGGAGTGGCGGAGCGGAAGCATGTGGGTGTGACGTGATTGGGCTGTGCACTCTGGGGACTGAAGACCGGAGGAGCCAGACAGACCGTGATAGTGGTGATAAACTTCTAATCACAAGCTGTGGGGGAAGGGGTAACAGTACAGTAGAACAATATACTACCCAAGTAGTTTCAGCCAGTGGGGGTCTGTGGGTTACTGATGAATGGCTACAGCAGAAGATCTAAGTCTTGATCTTGAGGAACCTCTGTCCTACATATTATAGATTTTAATGCTTCTAACACATATAATTGAAGTGAATTATTATAAACGCCTTCCTGAGTTGGTATCTGGCATACTGGAAAAACACAAAAATATGCAGGAAAAACCTCAGTAGCAGAATTGAGAACCACCCTGAGAACCACTCACAGATTAATGAAATTGTGCATGCAAAGGATGCACTGCCTACTGTCTATCTTAAATGCTGAACTAAAGTCGATGAACAGCATTCTGACATATGAGTTTTGGCAGTCCAGGTGGGACAGGACAGTGTTAAGCGCCGCAGAGATGGCATCTTCAGTTGACCTGTTCCGACGGTAGGCAAACTGGTGTAAGTCCAATGCAGCAGGCAGACATGATTTCACATGAGAAGAAACTAGTCTTTCGAAGCACTTGGAGATGATGGGGGTGAGGGCAACGGGGCGGAAATCATTCAGGGTAGAAGCAGTAGAATGTTTCGGCACTGGCACAATGGTGGCGGTCTTAAAGATAGTTGGTACGACCACCTGGGCCAGCGACAGGTTGAAAATGTCTGTGAAGACCCCAGCCAGCTGCTCAGCACAAGCTTTAAGCACACGGCCCGGTACCTCATCTGGGCCTGCGGCCTTGCGAGCACTCACCCTGCGCAGAGTGTGGCAGACGTCAGTGGTGGAGAGAGTGAGTGGCTGCTCACCTGGTGGTAGGTCCATCTTAGAGAAGATCACCTTATTCCCTCTGTCGAAGCGAGCATAAAAATGGTTTAGCTCATCAGACAGTGAGGCACCGTTGGTGTGGGCTGCCTTGCCATTGTGTGTATGCCTTGCCACATACGCCGAGGGTCAGAGGAGTTGAAGTGCTCTTCAATCCGCTGTTTGTAGCAGTGTTTAGCCTTGGAGATGCCTCTTCTGAGGTTGGCTCTGGCTAGGTTGTAAGCCTCTTGGTCACCAGATCTGTAGGCAGAATCTCTTGCTTTAAGCAGAAGGCGAACCTCTCTGTTCATCCAAGGCTTCTGATTTGGGAAGATTTTTATTGTTTTGTGGGTCGTCACTCTGTCCACACAGCTGTTAATATGTTTCAGGACAGAGTTTGTGTAAATGTCAATGTTTGTGTGTGAGTCTGTGGTGGCCTGGGCTGCAAATACGCTCCAATCAGTGTGCTGGAGCTGATGCTGAAGGGATGAATCAGCCTCTTCCCTCCAGATCTTGACAGACCTTGTTGTGGGTCTCACACGTTTGATGACTGGAGTGTACGTGGGGAGTAGGAACAAAGAAAGGTGGTCAGATTGTCCCAGGTGGGGTAGTGGTGTAGCTCTGTAGGCATCAGCCACACTGGTGTAAACATGATCCAAAGTTTTTTTTCCCCTTGTTGTGCAGGAGACATTCTGGTAAAACTTTGGAAGTCCAGATCTCAGATTGGAGTGGTTAAAGTCCCCAGCGACAACAAAGGCTCCGTCCGGGTGCTTCGTTTGCAGTTTGCTAATAGCAGCACAAAGGTCTTTCATAGCCACATTAGCATTAGCATCCGGAGGAACATAAACTGCAGCAACAACGACAGAGTCCGTGCACCATGTTTTGTTTACATAAATGCAAACACCACCGCCGCAGCTTTTTCCCGAAGCTATGGCTGACCAACAAAAAATATGTTGTTTCAAAATTTCATGGCATCAACAAATCCCAAAAAAGTTGGGACAAGGCCATTTTTACCACTGTGTGGCATCCCCCCTTCTTCTTACAACACTCAACTGGGGACAGAGGAGACCAGTTTCTCAAGTTTAGAAATAGGAATGCTCTCCCATTCATGTCTAATACAGGCCTCTAACTGTTAAATCGTCTTGGGCCTTCTTTGTCGCACCTTCCTCTTTATGATGCGCCAAATGTTCTCTATAGGTGAAAGATCTGGACTGCAGGCTGGCCATTTCAGTACCCGGATCCTTCTCCTACGTAGCCATGATGTTGTGATTGCTGCAGAATGTGGTCTGACATTATCTTGTTAAAAAATGCAGGGTCTTCCCTGAAAGAGATGACGTCTAGATGGGAGCATATGTTGTTCTAGAACCTGAACATAGTTCTCTGCATTAATGGTGCCTTTCCAGACATGCAAGCTGCCCATGCCACAAGCACTCATGCAACCCCATACCATCAGTGATGCAGGCTTCTGAACGGAGCGTTGGGTTATCCTTGTCCTCTCTGGTCCGGATGACATGGCGTCCCAGTGTTCCATAAAGAACTTCAAATCGTGACTCATCTGACCACAGAACAGCCTTCCATTTTGCCACACTCCATTTTAAAAGACCCCTGGCCCAGTGCAAACGTCAGAGCTTGTGGAGCTTGCTTAGAAATGGCTTCCTTTTTGCACTGTAGAGTTTCAGCTGGCAACGGCGGATGGCACAGTGGATTGTGTTCACTGACAATGCTTTCTGGAAGTATTCCTGAGCCCATTCTGTTATTTCCTTGACAGTGGCATTCCTGTTTGAAGTGCAGTGACGTTTAAGGGCCCGGAGATCACGAGCATCCAGTAGAGTTTTACGGCCTTGACCCTTACGCACAACGATTGTTCGAGATTCTCTGAATCTTTTGATGATGTTATGCACGGTTGATGATGATAACTTAAAAGTCTTCTCTATTTTACGCTGGGTAACACCATTCTGGTATTTCTTTCTGCGCAACAATGGTGGAATTGGTGATCCTCTTACCATCTTGGCTTCAGAGAGACACTGACACTCTGGGAAGCTCTTTTTATACCCAATCATGTTGTCAATTGACCTAATTAGTGTTAATTGGTCTTCCAGCTGTTCGTTATATGCTCAATTTCCTTTTTCCATCCACTTATTGCTACTTGTCCCAACTTTTTTGGGATTTGTTGACGCCATGAAATTTTGATACAACATATTTTTCCCTTAAAATGATACATTCTCTCAGTTTAAACTTTTGATCTGTGATTTGTGTTCTATTCTGAATAAAATATTAGATGTTGGCACCTCCACATCATTGCATTCAGTTTTTATTCACAATTTGTTCCCAACTTTTTTGGAATCTGGTTTGTAGTATGGTAGTATGGCAGATCAAGAAAACTTTCTAAGGGATTGCTCATGGGGTTGCTGGAAAAGCAAGATAATTTGCTGCAAAAAAATGACTGTAAACCTCCCCGCAAAGATGCAGTGCAGTGATGCCTGTACAAATATTACAAATATATTAATATTAAGAGCCTGCTAACTGACTGGATTAATTGAGAGCATGCACTGATGGATTCTTTTGGAGTGCACATTGGTTGGTTTTATTTAGAGGCTGCATTGAGGTTGAGTTTTTTGCATTCATTCAGAGCAGGTCTTGAATGGAAAGTAAGATTTAATCCATACTATACTTCTTTTTCTAATTAGAAGATGAGTTGTTATTATGATTGGAAGTAGTCATTGTTGTACATACAGTTTTCTGATGCAGAAAGAAAATCTGTTCCAGATGGAGATAAAACAAATAAGGACTGGTCTTGAGGAGGACTCAAAGCAAGACTGGCTCAATTGTTATCGTCTCACTTTCATTAGGATGTGTTCTGCCTCACTAAGGAGGGGAGTAAGTATGTGTGGCTGTATGTGTGAGGGCTGCAATTGCTTGTGTGCATGTGTATAATCTTAATGATTACAATACATAGCATTGCTTAGCTAACCTAGGTACATCATGACTAGTTTGCTGGTAGCTAGTTTACAGTAAACATCTGTGATTTTAACATGTCTCTCAAGGAATCAGTCCCAATATGATGCTTTTAAATTATGTGAGATTTAACATGTGGCTATTTAATATTGTTAGGATGCATAAGCCAAGTAGTAAGAAGAATAAGTAATGGTAGTAAACAGTAATAGGTAAAGTGATCCTATTACAGTTTAAGACAGAATTCATTTGTAAATGAGTCTTTTCTTAAGTAAGTAGTCTGCCAGTGGTCAGTGATAGGTCATCTAATTTTTTGAAACACAAACAGTTTTTTGTTTTGGAGCAGATTGTGTGTAACTTTTGAAAACTTCTGAAAGTTTGTGAATGGGTTAAACTCATGTTAGTTTAGGTCTGTATATTTTTGCCCCAAGCACTCCATTTGGCTTGTCTCTAAAATGTACATACTGCAACAGGCTAAATAATAGTAATACTGAACCTACGAGCCTGGGTTGAGAGGTATATTGACAATTGTGTAATCCGTACTGTTTCAAGCAGATTCAGAATATGGGAATATTAAGTCACCAGTGCTTTGACTTCCACCACCCCCTAGCTCACAGTCTAGATACATATATGTATAGGTATTGCACCTTCATTTTGATTATTTTGATTAATCAGGGCATGTTATCTGTGTTAAAATGTCAGTAATCTGTCAAGAACTAATCATATCTTTTGATCTATTTTCTCCCCATGACTCTTCACATAAGATTCATTTTGTAATGAGATATATCATTAAAACTAAGAAATGGGTTTATTGGTGTCCCCTATAAGTAAAAACATATACTTTACCTACAGTTGAAACCAAAAGTTTACATACACTATATAAAAAGACACATATGCATTTTTTTCTCACTGTCTGACATGAAATCAGAATAAACTTTTCCCTTTTTAGGTCAGTTAGGATTACCACAATTATTTCTATTTGCTAAATGTTCGAATAATGAGAGAGGAATTTTTTTAAGGCAATTTTTATTACTTTCTTCAAGCTCAAAAGTTTAAATACACAAAGATTACTATGCCTTTAAACAGTTTGGGACAGCCCATATGATGATGTCATGTCTTTGTAAGCTACTTATAGGTTTATTGGCAACATCTGAGTTAATTAAAGACACACCTGTGGATGTATTTTAAGGCACACCTGAAACACGCTGCTTCTTTGAGTAACATCATGGGAAAGTCGAAAGAAATCAGCCAAGATATCAGGAAGAGAATTGTGGACTTGCACAAATCTGGTTCATCCTTGGGTGCAATTTCCAGATGCCTGAAGGTGCCTCGTTCATCTGTACAAACAATTATACGCAAGTACAAAAAAGATGGTAATGTCCAGCCATCATACCGCTCAGGAAGGAAAAAGGTTCTGTGTCCCAGAGATGAACGTGCTTTGGTTCGAAGTGTGCATATCAACCCAAGAGCAAAAGCAAAAGACCTTGTGAACATGATGGCTGAAGCTGGTAAGAGTGTATCATTATCCACAGTGAAACGAGTTCTGTATCGACATGGGCTGAAAGGCCACTCTGCCAGGAAGAAGCCATTACTCCAAACGAAACATAAAAAAGCCAGATTAATGTTTGCAAATGCACACAGGGAAAAAGACCTTAATTTTTGGAGACATGTCCTGTGGTCTGACAAAACCAAAATTGAACTGTTTGGCCATAATGACCATCGTTACGTTTGGAGGAAAAAGGGGGAAGCTTGCAAACCTAAGAACACCATCCCAACTGTGAAACACGGGGGTGGCAGCATCATGTTGTGGGGTTGTTTTGCTGCAGGAGGGACTGGTGCACTTCACAAAATAGATGGCATCATGAGGAAAGAACATTATGTGAAAATACTGAAGCAACATCTCAAGACATCAGCCAGGAAGTTAAAGCTTGGGCGCAAATGGATCTTCCAAATGGACAATGACCCAAAGCATACTGCCAAACTGGTTACAAAGTGGCTTAAGGATAACAAAGTTAATGTTTTGGAGTGGCCATCACAAAGCCCTGATCTCAATCCTATTGAAAATTTATGGGCGAAGCTGAAACGGCATGTGCGAGCAAGGCGGCCTACAAACATGGCTCAGTTACACCAGTTCTGTCAGGAGGAATGGGCCAAAATTCCTGCCAACTATTGTGAAAAGCTTGTGGAAGGATATCCAAAACGTTTGACCCAAGTCATACAGTTTAAGGGCAATAGTACCAAATACTAATGAAATGTATTTAAACTTTTGAGCTTGAAGAAAGTAATAAAAATTGCCTTAAAAAATTCCTCTCTCATTATTCTAACATTTAGCAAATAGAAATAATTGTGGTAATCCTAACTGACCTAAAAAGGGAAAAGTTTATTCTGATTTCATGTCAGACAGTGAGAAAAAAATGCATATGTGTCTTTTTATATAGTGTATGTAAACTTTTGGTTTCAACTGTATATAGTATATACAGTAAATGTATACTTTGACAGTATATTAAAACTTTAGTGATAAATCTAGTCTCTCATTTCTATTGTTTACTGGAAGCTAAAAGACTAAGAAAGTAATATATATATAATATAATATAATATATAAGATATATATAATATCTATATAAAGTATTTAACAAATGCAACAATTGCATGGTTGCGCATTACGATGGAAAAGCATTGCACAATTTAAAGAAATGTGTCTGTGTGGTAGAAAGACATCCCACCTCTCATGTGCACACCCAAATTGATATATTTATATTTTTTCTTAGTGAATTGTACTATAGTTTATATTATTATATTATGTATAGTTAATAGTTAATAGTTAATAATTAATAATACTGCTAAGCCACTACCTACCCATTTAGGTTTTCATACTGCACAACCATATTTTTTGTTTTGTATTTGTTTTACTGTTTTCATTATACTTCGTTACACTTTTTCTCTGACATTCATACATACATATTTATGTGCCTGAGAAAGAGGCATTCCACCTGTCTCAGACACACCCTTAACTAAACCTCTAGAATAACAGACAGAACTGCGATTTATTTGGCACAGGCTTGTGGCACGAAATTGGAATAAGGTAATGGAATACAGACAATTAAACCACACACATTCTTTGGGATTATTTTCTATTTGTTTTACAGAGACTTCAGAATTTTTGTTCTAATGTAAGCTATGTAAAATGTACATTTGGAACAGCAGTAATATTCCACCAAGGCATATGATATTGATACTATTCTGTCTTCTGTTTTGGACTACACCCAGACCTCAAATATACTGTTATTTTTGCTTTTGAAATTCATTTAAAATTGTTCATGTGTCACTAAGTGAGAGATATTTATCAGGTGCTTAATGTGTGTGAGTCAGAGAGTGATTCATACTGTAAACACACCCTCCACAAAACTAGTATAGCCACTAAGATTTATATGAGATCAGTCATGTTTATGTCCAAATAAGAGAGATTATTTGGTTGACTGATTAAGGTGCTTATCAACCATTTTAAGACACTTTGCCTTAAAATGTAAAATTATATTACTTGATATGTAAATCACTCCAGAAGCATTTGATATAATATATTTAATATACTATTAATATAATATGACATATGATAACATATTATATCTTAATATGATTACAGCATAATACAACATATCATATTAACAAACAATAAACTAATTATTGACTATATTTTAAATGATATTACTTTTCAAAGTATTATGAAGGCAGTGTATACATTAATGACTTGGCCTCCAAGAAAGTCCTTTAGACCCACCACATGTTCTGAATCATAGTGTCATAGTTTCTTACCGGGATTTCTAAGATAAATATACATTCACTACAACATGCACAAAACACAGCAGGACAGATCCTAATAAAAACAAGAGAGCTCATATTACTCCTGTTTTTAAAGATCTGCACTGGCTACCTGTATCTTTTAAAATAGATTTTAAAATTCTACTACTATTTTTTGAAGTTATTTAGCAATTAATGTCAAAACCACTGGCAACAAAAGTGAAAACAGCCACATTGTGCCCAAAGTGTCAATATTTTGTGGCCAACATTATTTTCCAGAACTGCCTTAATTCTCTTGGGAATGGAGCTTACTAGAGCTTCACAGATTGCCACTGGAATCCTCTTCCACTCCTTCATGGCGACATCACGGAACTGGTGGATGTTACCATGTGCTCCTCCACCTTTGGTTTAAAGATGCCCCACAGATGCTCAGTAGGGTTTAAGTCTGGGACCATCAGTTTCTTTAGCAAGGCAGTGGTCATCTTGGAGATGTGTTTGGGGTCGTTATCATGTTTGAATATTGCCTTGCGGGCCAGTTTCCAAAGGGAGGGTATCATGCTCTGCTTCAGTATGTCACAGTACATGTTGGCATTCATGGTTCCCTCAATGAACAATATCTCCCCACAGCTGGCAGCACTGGTAAATACACACACCGGGGACCAGTTTCCAACTTATTATTATTAGTATTAATATCATTATCATTATTATTATTATTATCATAAGGCAAGATTTAAAATCACAATCTACCTGAGCCTGTTGACAGGATGGTAGTAGAAGCTTTTGTTCCGCCCAAACATGTTCCACAAGTCTGAAACTTGTTTTGCTGTGAAGATTGTTACATCACAAAAACCCAAACCTTAAAATAAATCCAAGAACATCATGTTGTAACAACATTATTTGGTGCTTTGTGTTAAAAAAAACTTGGCTGTGTTAAAATACAACATTTGTTAAAGTTCAAAACTATAATAAACATTTTAAGTACAGATTCTTCTTAACTTGAAGTTTTAGTCAGATCAAGCTCCCCACAGAGTGATGTGCCACCAACAACGTTAGCAAATGTTAGCAAAACCAAAGAGCTGATCATTGAATTCAGGAGGTGGGATAGAACGCACAAACCACTGAACATCGGAGACACGTTGGTGGAAAGAGTGAGCAGATTCAAGTTCCTTGGCGTCCACTTGGCCGAGGATCTTACTTGGAAGCTTAACACCTCACACATTGTCAGGAAGGCCAATGCTGTCTCAGTACTACTGTTAGAACAAAACCTTTTCTAATACCCTATTCGCAAAAGGAACGTTTAAAATAAGTTTAACATTATTCAGTACATAAGGATCTTATGCTTATCATACAACTGTGGCACTGAAAATATTTACCTTGTTCCCTGTTTATTAATTAATATTTATTTTCCAAAAATGTTCCAAACTTGATACCATGAGTACTATTTTCCTCCAAATGTTGCTGTATCCTCTAAATTACAAGGTTGTTAAGGACTGGAAAAACAAAAAATATCACATGCAACTTGATATACAGCTAGTGTATATAATAATTTTAAAGCAAATTACTGGTCTTATATAAATTCAATGTCATTTCAATGCAACCTGTTTAGTAATAGAATTTATGTTGAAATATTTATTATTATTCAGCTTATTATTATCATTAATTCATATCTTAAATTTATGATGATGCATTGCAAAAAAATGTCTAATCTATTGATCTAAAGTGACCTTGGATAAGCATCTGGGAAGAAAGGTACACATCTGAATATTTTATACTGCATGCTTTTTTATTAAAACATTGCAACATTGGCTGTGGTACAGTAAACAATAAAGGTTTAGTATTTAGCCAAATGGTTCAAAGCTCTAAAATAAGGTTACACCTCATTATCATCTACCAATGTAATACCAATATTGCTTTTAATCATGGAAAAATCCTAAGTACCTGTAATAATATAATGTGTACACCAGATGAAACTGGTGTTTCCTATTTGTGAATGTATTGTTGAATGTTAAACAGAGTGCTAGTGAGTATTGTTCACTCGTGGCATTTGGCTTTAAGTCAGTAATACTGGCATGTTTGGAATTTACTTAGTAATTATTATCAATGTACACCCATTATTGTTGGCAGTAATAAAAGGAAAGATTTGCGCATGTGAGAGGGAGTGATTATCATAGGGATGCCTACACCCAACATTATTTGGTGCTTTGTGTTAAAAAAACTTGGCTGTGTTAAAATACAACATTTGTTAAAGTTCAAAACTATAATAAACATTTTAAGTACAGATTCTTCTTAACTTGAAGTTTTAGTCAGATCAAGCTCCTCACAGAGTGATGTGCCACCAACAACGTTAGCAAATGTTAGCAAAACCAAAGAGCTGATCATTGAATTCAGGAGGTGGGATAGAACGCACAAACCACTGAACATCGGAGGCACATTGGTGGAAAGAGTGAGCAGCTTCAAGTTCCTTGGCGTCCACTTGGCCGAGGATCTTACTCGGATGCTTAACACCTCACACACTGTCAGGAAGGCCAATGCTGTCTCAGTACTACTGTTAGAACAAAACCTTTTCTAATACCCTATTCACAAAAGGAAAGTTTAAAATAAGTTTAACATTATTCAGTACATAAGGATCTTATGCTTATCATACAACTGTGGCACTGAAAATATTTACCTTGTTCCCTGTTTATTAATTAATATTTATTTTCCACTCAGCAGGGTCTATTAGTGTTATGTTTTGATTTTTATATATTTCTAACACTATGGTAAACAAAAATGTTCCAAACCTGCTACCATACTACTATGTTCCTCCAAATGTTGCTGTATCCTCTAAATTATAAGGTTGTTAAGGACTGGAAAAACAAAAAATAATAAGAGGAAAGATTTGCGTATGTGAGAGGGAGTGATTATCATAGGGATGCCTACACCCAACATTATTTGGTGCTTTGTGTTAAAAAAAACTTGGCTGTGTTAAAATACAACATTTTAAATACAGATTCCTCTTAACTTGAAGTTTTAGTCAGATCAAGCTCTTACAGAGTGATGTGCCACGAACAACGTTAGCAAATGTTAGCAAAACCTCATTATCATCTACCAATGTAGTATCAATATTGCTTTTAATCATGGAAAAAGCCTAAGTACCTGTGATAATACAATGTGTACACCAGATGAAACTGGTGTTTCCTATTTGTGAATGTATTGTTGAATGTTAAACAGAGTGCTAGTGAGTATTGTTCACTCATGGCATTTGGCTTTCAGTCAGTAATACTGGCACGTTTGGAATTTACTTAGTAATTATTATCAATGTACACCCATTATTGTTGGCAGTAATAAAAGGAAAGATTTGCGTATGTGAGAGGGAGTGATTATCACAGGGATGCCTACACCCACACCTCATCACTCTTTAATAAATAACCTTCCCACAGTGACATTTCTGACATACAGAATTCCAGAAAGGTACAGCGAACTTATCAGCACCTCATATTGGATAGTTATGACTGTGAAGAATAAAATAAGGTATGTTATTTAAATATTTTTCATATATTGTTATAGAATTGCTTTTATGGTTCTTAGAATGATTTTTAAGGTGAATTTCATTTCTTTTATTATATATAATTTAGCTTAACGTATTACTTATTTCTAATCACTTGGTTACATTTTATTTGCTGCTTAAATTAACATACAGCAAAAATATAATTAAGTGTTTAAAGTCTTAGGGTATCTCAGAATTTGAGAATGAAAATTATATCAGGCAGTAAGAAGAATTTGAGGAAGAAGCCACAGTGCCCAATTTTCAAATAGTGTCCTTCAGCAGTTAAGTGTAAAAAAGGTCACTGTCAAGAATTGCTACATTGAAAAAAAATTTCAGAAATCTATTAAAACATTTTTTTGATCAATAGGTCTGGTCTCTGTAAAAAGAATGGCAGCAGAAAAAACAAGTTCCTTGCAATCTGTAAGTAAAAGTGGAATAAAGAATTTTTATGTTGTTTATCAAAAATAACCGATCAACATTGCTTTCAGTCATCATACATAGAAATATAGATAATTAGAAAGATTTTTAAATATGATGCAAACATTCTTCATATTTCTACAGTCTGTCTGTGGTGTGTACTTACTGGGAATGAAATCCAAAGGTAAGAGGGCATTTAATTTAGAAGTAAAATTGAAAGAAGCTGAATCAATGGGAAAAAAGTTTATTTATTCTTCTTTAATAAAATAAATAAACCTACAGCAATAATTTCTTTGTAGTAATCTTTACATAACTTTCCATTAAATATTCCTGTTATCAGCGCATCCACACAGGATACTACTCCTATCACGCAGACAACTTCTGAGACAACTTATCAACCAACAACGATTACTTCTGAAATACCCACAACAACTAGTACACAACCAATTACTACAACTACAGCAACAGATTTGCCTACCACTAATGCATTGATTACAGACTCCACAATGGAGTCTACTACATTCGCATCGCCGACACATTCTGAGACAACTGGTCTAGCAACATCAATTTCTACCGAAGTATCCACAATATCCAGCGAATCAGCAATGTCCTCATCTCTAACAACAGAATGGGCTACCACTGGTGCATCAACAACTGAACCTGCAACAACCACAGTACCACCTACAACTGAAACAACCGCATTACTCACAACTGCAACATCAGACACTACTACTGAGGTACCCACAACTACAGCCCTAACAACAGATGTTCACACCACTAGTGTATCCACAGTGGAGTCTACTGCATTTACATCGCAGACACCTGCAGAGACAACTGGCCTAGCAACAACAATTTCTACCAAAGTATCCACAATAACCAGTGAAACAGCAATGTCCACAACTCTAACAACAGATTTGCCGACCACTACTGCATCCACAATTGAACCTGCGACAACCACAGCACCAACAATAACTGAAACAACCAATTCACTCATAACTGCAACATCAGGCTCTACTACCGAGCAACCCTCAACTACAACCCTAACAACAGATGCTCCCACCACTAGTGTATCCACAGTGGAGTCTACTACATTTACATCGCAGACACCTGCAGAGACAACTGGTCTAGCAACAACAATTTCTACCGAAGTATCCACAATAACCAGTGAAACAGCCATGTCCACAACTCTAACAACAGAGCTGCCTACCACTACTGCATCCACAATTGAACCTGCGACAACCACAGCACCAACAATAACTGAAACAACCAATTCACTCACAACTGCAACATCAGGCTCTACTACCGAGCAACCCTCAACTACAACCCTAACAACAGATGCTCCCACCACTAGTGTATCCACAGTGGAGTCTACAACATTTACATCGCAGACACCTGCTGAGACAACTGGTCTAGCAACAACAATTTCTACTGAAGTATCCACAATAACCAGCGAATCAGCAATGTCCACAACTCTAACAACAGAGTTGCCTACCACTGGTGCATCAACAACTGAACCTGCGACAACCACTGAAACACTAACAACAACTGAAACAACCGCTTCACTCACAACTGCAACATCAGACACTACTACTGAGGTACCCACAACTACAGCCCTAACAACAGATGCTCCCACCACTAGTGTATCCACAGTGGAGTCTACTACATTTACATCGCAGGCACCTGCAGAGACAACTGGTCTAGCAACAACAATTTCTACTGAAGTATCCACAATAACCAGCGAATCAGCAATGTCCACAACTCTAACAACAGAATTGCCTACCACTGGTGCATCAACAACTGAACCTGCGACAACCACTGAAACACTAACAACAACTGAAACAACCGCTTCACTCACAACTGCAACATCAGACACTACTACTGACGTACCCACAAATACAGCCCTAACAACAGATGTTCCCACTACTAGTGTATCCACAGTGGAGTCTACTACATTTACATCGCAGGCACCTGCAGAGACAACTGGTCTAGCAACAACAATTTCTACTGAAGTATCCACAATAACCAGCGAATCAGCAATGTCCACAACTCTAACAACAGAATTGCCTACCACTGGTGCATCAACAACTGAACCTGCGACAACCACTGAAACACTAACAACAACTGAAACAACCGCTTCACTCACAACTGCAACATCAGACACTACTACTGAGGTACCCACAACTACAGCCCTAACAACAGATGCTCCCACCACTAGTGTATCCACAGTGGAGTCTACTACATTTACATCGCAGACACCTGCAGAGACAACTGGTCTAGCAACAACAATTTCTACCGAAGTATCCACAATAACCAGTGAATCAGCAATGTCCACAACTCTAACAACAGATTTGCCTACCACTAGTGCATCATCAACTGAACCTGCGACAACCACAGTACCACCTACAACTGAAACAACCGCATTACTCACAACTGCAACATCAGACACTACTACTGAGGTACCCACAACTACAGCCCTAACAACAGATGTTCACAGCACTAGTGTATCCACAGTGGAGTCTACTACATTTACATCGCAGGCACCTGCTGTGACAACTGGTCTAGCAACAACAATTTCTACTGAAGTATCCACAATAACCAGTGAAACAGCAATGTCCACAACTCTAACAACAGATTTGCCTACCACTAGTGTATCAATAACTGAACCTGCGACAACTACAGTACCAACAACAACTGAAACAACCGCTTCACTCACAACTGCAACATCAGACACTACTACTGACGTACCCACAAATACAGCCCTAACAACAGATGTTCCCACTACTAGTGTATCCACAGTGGAGTCTACTACATTTACATCGCAGGCACCTGCAGAGACAACTGGTCTAGCAACAACAATTTCTACTGAAGTATCCACAATAACCAGTGAAACAGCAATGTCCACAACTCTAACAACAGAGTTGCCTACCACTAGTGCATCATCACCTGAATCTGCGACAACCACAGTACCAACTACAACTGAAACAACCGCTTTACTCACAACTGCAACATCAGACACTACTACTGAGGTACCCACAACTACAGCCCTAACAACAGATGTTCACAGCACTAGTGTATCCACAGTGGAGTCTACTACATTTACATCGCAGGCACCTGCAGAGACAACTGGTCTAGCAACAACAATTTCTACTGAAGTATCCACAATAACCAGTGAAACAGCAATGTCCACAACTCTAACAACAGAGTTGCCTACCACTGGTGCATCATCAAATTGAAACCTGCCGAGGCAACCACAGCACCAACAACAACTGAAACAACCGCTTCACTCACAACTGCAACATCAGACACTACTACTGAGGTACCAACTACTACAGCCCTAACAACAGATGCTCCCACAACTAGTGTATCTACAGTGGAGTCTACTACATTTACATCGCAGACACCTGCTGTGACAACTGGTCTAGCAACAACAATTTCTACTGAAGTATCCACAATAACCAGTGAAACAGCAATGTCCACAACTCTAACAACAGAGTTGCCTACCACTAGTGCATCATCACCTGAACCTGCGACAACCACAGTACCAACTACAACTGAAACAACCGCTTTACTCACAACTGCAACATCAGACACTACTACTGAGGTACCCACAACTACAGCCCTAACAACAGATGTTCACAGCACTAGTGTATCCACAGTGGAGTCTACTACATTTACATCGCAGGCACCTGCAGAGACAACTGGTCTAGCAACAACAATTTCTACTGAAGTATCCACAATAACCAGCAAATCAGCAATGTCCACAACTCTAACAACAGAATTGCCTACCACTGGTGCATCAACAACTGAACCTGCGACAACCACTGAAACACTAACAACAACTGAAACAACCGCTTTCACTCACAACTGCAACATCAGACACTACTACTGAGTCCGTACCCACAAATACAGCCCTAACAACAGATGTTCACACCACTAGTGTATCCACAGTGGAGTCTACTACATTTACATCGCAGGCACCTGCAGAGACAACTGGTCTAGCAACAACAATTTCTACTGAAGTATCCACAATAACCAGTGAAACAGCAATGTCCACAACTCTAACAACAGATTTGCCTACCACTAGTGCATCATCAACTGAACCTGCGACAACCACAGCAGTACCCAACTACAACTGAAACAAAAACCGCTTTACGCATACTCACACCTGCAACATCAGGACACTACTACTGAGGTACCCACAACTACAGCCCTAACAACAGATGTTCCCACACTTAGTGTATCCACACAGTGGAGTCTACTACATTTACCAATCGCAGACACCTGCTGAGACACAACTGGTTCCAGCAAACAACAACTTTTCTACTGAAGTATCCACAATAACCAGTGAAACAGCAATGTCCACAACTCTAACAACAGAGTTGCCTACCACTAGTGCATCATCACCTGAACCTGCGACAACCACAGTAACAAATACAACTACAACTGAAAACAACCGCTTTAAACTCACTAAAACTGCAACATCAGAACACTACTACTGAGGGTACCCCACAACTACAGCCCTAACAACAGATGTTCACAGCACTAGTGTATCCACAGTGGAGTCTACTACATTTACATCGCAGGCACCTGCAGAGACAACTGGTCTAGCAACAAACAACTGTCTACTGCCGAAGTAACCCACAATAAAACCAGTGAATCAGCAATGTCCACAACTCTAACAACAGATTTTGCCTACCACTAGTGTAATCAACAACTGAACCTGCAGACAACCACACAGTACCAACAACAACTGAAACAACCGCTTCACTCACAACTGCAACATCAGACACTACTACTACTGCGGTACCCCCAAATACAGCCCTAACAACAGATGTTCACACCACTAGTGTATCCACAGTGGAGTCTACTACATTTACATCGCAGACACCTGCAGAGACAACTGGTCTAGCAACAACAATTTCTTACCGAAGTATCCACAATAACCAGTGACGATCAGCAATGTCCACAACTCTAACAACAGATTTGCCTACCACTGGTAGCATCCACAACTGAACCTGCGACAACTACAGTTACCAACCAACAACTGAAACAACCGCTTCACTCACAACTGCAACATCAGACACTACTACTGACGTACCCACAAATACAGCCCTAACAACAGATGTTCACACCATTAGTGTATCCACAGTGGAGTCTACTACATTTACATCGCAGGCACCTGCAGAGACAACTGGTCTATCAACAACAATTTCTACTGAAGTATCCACAATAACCAGTGAAACAGCAATTTCCACAACTCTAACAACAGAGTTTGCCTACCACTAGTGCATCATCAACTGAACCTGCGACAACAACCACCAGTACCAACTACAACTGAAAAACAAAACAACCGCTTTACTCACAACTGCAACATCAGACACACTACTACTGAGGTACCCACAACTACAGCCCTAAACAACAGATGTTCACAGCCACTAGTGTATCCACAGTGGAGTCTACTACATTTACATCGCAGACGCATGCACCTGCTGAGACAACTGGTCTAGCAACACAACAAATTTCTACTGAAGTATCCCACAAAACCAGTGAATCAGCAATGTCCACAACTCTAAAACAACAGATTTGCCTACCACTAGTGCATCAAATCACAATTGAACCTGTGCAACAAACCACGTTACCAAACAACAACTGAAACAAACCGAAATTCACTCACAAACTGCAAAACATCAGGACACTACTACTGAGGTACCCACAACTACAAGAGCCCTAACAACAGACAGATGTCACCACCACTAGTGTATCCACAGTGGAGTCTACGACATTTACATCGCAGAGGGCACCTGCTAGATGGTGAAAACAACTGGGAGGTCTAGCTAACAACAATTTTCTACTGAAGTCATCCACAATAACCAGTGAAACAGCAATGTCCACAACTCTAACAACAGAGTTGCCTACCACTAGTGCATCATCAACCTGAAACCTGCGACACACCACTAGAAACACAACAACAACTGAAACAACGCTTTACTTCACAACTGCAACATCAGACACTACTACTGATGTACCCACAACTACAGCCCCTACACAACAGATGTTCACAGCACTAGTGTATCCACACATATGGAGTCTTACTGACTTACATCGCAGGCAACCTGCAGAGACAAACTGGGTCTAGCAACAACCAGATTTCTACTGAAGTATCCAGCAATAACCAGTAGCGAATTCAACATTGTCCACAACTCTAACAACAGAATGCCTACCACTGGTCAAATCAACAACTGAAACCCTGCGACAACCACTGAAACAACTAACAACAACTGAAACAAAACCGCTTTCACTCACACTGCAACATCAGACACTACTACTGACGTACCCACCAAATAATGCCCTAACAACAGATGTTCCCACTACTAGTGTATATTCAGTAGAGTCTGACACCAGCTTATCATCACAGATAACTGCAGCGACAATCCAGTCTAATTGTCAACAACAACTAACTACAGAAAGGATCCGACAAACGACCAGTGCAACATGCAATGTCCACAACTCTTAACAACAGATTTGCCTACCGAACTAGGTGAATCAATAACTGAAAGCCGGCTTACAACCTATTTTTGTTTTTAGAACATACACTTGAAAAACCAACCGACGGATTAGCAAACAACGGCCAACATCAGACACTACTACGGAGCACAAGGTACCCACCACCGAACAGCCCCTAAACAACAGAGGTTCACACCCATCAGTGTATCCACAGGGATTCTACTACATTTACACGCAGGCACCTGAGAGACCAAACTGGTCTAGGCAACAACAATTTTCTACGAAGTATCACAATAAACCCCAGCAAATCAGCAAGTCCACAACCTACAACAGAATTGCCTACACTGGTGCATCAACCAACTGAACCTGCGAAACAACTGAAAACACTAACAACAAACTGAAACAAAACCCGCTTCACTCACAACATGCAACATCAGACACACGACTGCGGTACAATACTACAGCCCCAACAAACAGATGCTCCCACCACTAGTGTATCTACAGGGAGCTTACTACATTTACATCGCAGACACCTGCTGTGAAAAACTGGTCTAGCAACAACAATTTTTATGAAGTATCCACAATAACCAGTGAAACAGCAATGTCCACAACTCTAACAACAGAGTTGCCTACCACTAGTGCATCATCACCTGAACCTGCGACAACCACAGTACCAACTACAACTGAAACAACCGCTTTACTCACAACTGCAACATCAGACACTACTACTGAGGGTACCCACAAATACAGCCCAACAACAGATTTCACAGCACCACTAGTGTATCCACAGTGGAGTCTACTACATTTACATCGCAGGCACTCTGCAGAGATGACAAAAACTGGTCTAAGCAACAACAATTTCTACTGAAAGTGATCCAGACAATAACCAGTGAAACAAGGCAATTGTCCACAACCTCTAAATAAACAGATTTGCCTTCCACAGTGTCATCAAAAACTGAACCTGCGACAACTACAGTAACAACAACAACTGAAACAACGCTCACTCACAACTGCAACGTCAGGATCTACAATTGAGGTACCCACTACACAGCCCAACAAACAGATCTTCCACACTACTAGTGTATCCACAGTGGAGTCTACTACAATTACATCGCAGACACCTGCGAGACAACTGGTCCAGCAACAACAATTTTTTACCGAAGTATCACAATAAACCCAAGTTAATCAGCAATGTCACAACTCTAACAAAGATTTGCCTACTAGTAGCGTATCAAAACTGAACCTGCGACAATACAGTGTTACCAACAACAACGAAACAACCGCTCACTCACCAACGCAACACAGACACTTACTACTGAGGTACCACACACAGCCAAAACAACAATGTTCACACCATTAGGATCCACAGTGGAGTCACTACATTTACCACGCAGGCTCCGCAGAGACAACGGCGCAACAACAATCTATGAAAGTACACAAACCAGTGAACAGCATCCACACTCTAACAACAGAAATGCTACACTGGGCACAACACGAACCGCGACAACCACGAAACACTAACAAACCTGCAACACCCTCACACCCG
>JAMWET010000240.1:0-32217 GCA_024036415.1 Prochilodus magdalenae
TGGTGTTAAAGGGCAGCCATCATAACGGCCTGTGTGCATGTAGTCCTGCATCGTGCAGTCATCTGCCAATAGTACTGGCATGAACAGTATGACTCACGGAGGGCATCACTGCGAGCTGAACGTCCACAATCATGGTACGGCAAGAAGGCCCATCCTTGTTTATTTTACATGTGCGGTCGACTGTGAATCAATCGCACCAAGCTTTATTCCTGTCAGCTACTTCCTTCCAAGTGCAACTAGTTTTCTGATATGTGTAGTTTTGGTGCCACAACTGTGTCATTTTTTTGTTGGCACTTACAACAGGCCAATTCTTGCCCTATATCTCAACCACTGGATTATAGAGATTTTGCAGCAGCAATCCTCTCAATAATCATAATCATTATCATTGCTGTCCTTTTTAGCCCACCCTTTCACTTTCATTGTACTATGTGTACAAACTAAACACAACACTGACACTCCCACATTCCGGGATGAAGGTGAAATCCGAAGAGACGTTTGTAAGCCTTACTTGACAAGATCCATCTGTTGTTAAGGCAAAAAAATAAATAAATAAATAAAAACATCTAACAACGTACTAGAAAATAAATAATGCATGTGACACATTTTCTGGATCAGATTCTGAGCTTTATTTTTGTGCATGCTGAAGAACATGCATGGGCTCAGCTTAGTTATCAGGCTGTTACCAGTCAACACATTCTTACATGAAATACTTGGAATCAGGGGCAGGAGGTGAAGGTGAGGTGAAGACGGTCTGAGGTAATAGGCGGGTGAGGATTTTTTAGCACATGAGGAAAGAGACAGATAAAACGCTGACACAGTAAGAGAATAACATACACTGGAAGAAGAAAGACAATGAAGCAGGTGGAAGAACATGTACTTTCTCTCAGTAGTTTGAAGACATCAAATAAATATTTGTAAAAAAAATGGCTGATGTAACTATACTATGCTGTAAACTGTGTATGTAAACTATGAAAACACTTTAGGCGTCATTCTTGACACGGCAGACACAACAAACTCCACTAAAATGAATCAGCCAGCAATTCATACTTATTAATAAGAGACAAAATACATTATTACTCCCCAATTACCCACAGATATTTCTAACAGTGGACTGCTGCTGGTTATCTCCTGGAAGTCTGGAAAACTGTCAGTGCATCTCTTGTGATCTGTCCCGATGACAGTGGTCGACGGTCATCACCAGATCTCAAAGTGTTTATCTTTTAGGAAGGGCTCTGTGTCTGTGATTCTGTTGTTGAAGAGTCTGTAGACACAAAAATACACTATTATCACAAAGATCAACTAATGCTTCTGTACGAACATATTCATTGGCCACTTTATTAGAAACCCCTCCCTTGTAGCTCCACCTTCCTGGTGTACAGACAGTAGCACATCTCTTAAAGCATAGTCTATATTAGCCATCCTCTAGGCTTGTATCTGACTGCTGAGTACAGATGGCTGACATGGCAAAACTATAAATTGACAATACTAGAAGATGTTTTCACGATATGAGATATACACCAAATTTTTCGGTTCATATTCAAGTCTGAACAGACAATATTACTGTAGGCTGTTTGTTGTTTACAAGGTCTCTACGATTGTTTGAAATCTGTCTTTTTATAATGAAGTTAGAAGCACTGTTAGAAGCACCAACGAGGCACATGACATACTCAGAAAAGCGTATTGTGATGTCAGATCACCTACTACTGGATGATTTTAGATGGACCACTCTCCCACAGGCAGTAACACTGATGGGTGTGAGTGATCCTGCGATCAGAATCTGGGTATTGATGAATAAGGTAGAGAGGGACTGAAACTGCAAGCAACAGTAAGCCTACAGTCTGCAAGTGTACACCTAGAGTTCAGTGCAGAAGGTTTGTTTGTTGGTTTTCTAATTGAAAATGAGTGAACACATCCTCTACAGAAAACACATTTAAATACGTAATTTTTTCTGTCAAATTGTAGCAGTTTATATTTATTTTCTAGTTAGTTTAGTTTAATAGTTCTATGCTGTTTTTTGTTTTGTATTTGTTTTACTGTTGTACTGGGCTGTTTTTGTGAAATTGCTACTGGCTGCTAAATTTCCTTCTAGATCAATAAAGTATCTGTCTGTCTATCTGTCTAGCTATTCGTCTAGCTATCTATCTTTGATATTCAAAGACAACTGGCCCTTATTCACTAATAACATCCAGAGTCTTCTATATATTCTTTTATATACTTATATATACTAATACTATATATTCTTTTATATACCCATTCACCAATAACATCCAGAGTCTTCTATATATTCTTTTATATACTTATATATACTAATACTATATATTCTTTTATATACCCATTCACCAATAACATCCAGTCTTCTATATATTCTTTTATATACTTATATATACTAATACTATATATTCTTTTATATACCCATTCACCAATAACATCCAGTCTTCTATATATTCTTTTATATACTTATATATACTAATACTATATATTCTTTTATATACCCATTCACCAATAACATCCAGTCTTCTATATATTCTTTTATATACTTATATATACTAATACTATATATTCTTTTATATATTCATTCACTAATAACATCCAGAGTCTGTTATATATTCTTTTATATACTCATTCACCAATAACATCCAGTCTTTTATATATTCTTTTATATACTTATACTATATATTCTTTTAAATACTCATTCACCAATAACATCCAGTCTTTTATATATTCTTTTATATACTTATACTATATATTCTTTTATATACTCATTCACTAATAACATCCAGTCTTTTATATATTCTTGTTAGAGATGGGACCGATCCGATACAATATCGGTATCGGGGCCGATATTAACGTAATTTAACGTATCGGATATCGGGCGAATGCGGCCGATCCACTTAGCGATCCATTTTCCAGTCCACAGCTTGAGCTGGCCAATAAACGCGCCGTAATGTTAACACTAAACGCACCAGTGATCCGGATTCCAGTTCCACAGTTTACCTTGAACCCCCAGCAGCTTCAGTCTGCAGCTGGCTGAAAAATGTCCGTTGTGTGGAGATTTTTCTCTTTGGAAACGCCGAACAGCAAAAAGGCTACATGTAGTATTTGTAAGGTGGATGTCCCAAGGGGTGGAACTACTCCAGCATCTTATAACACAACAAATTTACTCAAACACCTGCAGAGGTTTCACATCGCAGAATACGAGGAGTTTGTGCTAGCAAGCAGACAGAAGGACGCCACAACGCAGCAGACTCTCACTGAGGCACTTCAGAAACGTGCTAAACTCCCAGCAGAGAGCCCAAAGGCTAAAGGTATCACAGAAAAGTTGCTCAACTTTATCATACTCGACGACCAACCACTCTCTGTAGTGGAAAATGTCGGATTTCGCAGCCTGATGGAGCACTTAGAGCCCAGGTATAATCTGCCGTCCAGAAAGTACATTTCAGAAACGGCAATACCCGAGATGTACAAACTAGCATCGAAACAGTTAGCAGCACAATTAGAAGATGTTGAAGTAATGAGCTTTACGACAGATATTTGGACCTCAGATGTGAGTCCAGTGTCTCTCATAAGTCTGACTGTACACTGGGTAAACTCGGAAACATATGCACTGCAGAGTGCAGTGCTTCAGGTGAAAAGATGTAGGGGATCACACACAAGCTCTTCAATTGCAGCCTCCATCAGAGAAATGCTTAGCGACTGGAAAATTCCGCTAGCTAAAGTGCACGTAATATTGCGAGACAATGCGAATAATATGAAGAAGGCTATGGAAGAATTGGCAGTCCATTACATGTTACATTAACTGACTGAAAGCACTTTAAACTGGGAAAGTATTTACCTTTATTTTTTGGAAAGGAAAGGTTTTTGATACATAAGATTTTTATTTCTGTTTTGTGTTTTGAATATTTCATATGAAAGAAAACTATTGTGTTTCTATATGCCTTGGAATGCATATATAATATTAAATGCATGTGTGTACTCCTCTAAGTGCTGTGTCTATTTTAGCCTCATTATGTAAACTTAAACATAGTACCAACGATAATAAACTAAAGAGCCCTTATATCGGTAATAGTATCGGTATCGTATCGGTATTGGCGGTTATATATCGGTATCGGATCGGAACTGAAAAACACTGGATCGGCCCATCACTAATTCTTTTATATACTTATATATACTTATGCTATATATTCTTTTATATACTCATTCACCAATAACATCCAGTCTTTTATTTATTCTTTTATATACTCATTCACTAATAACATCCAGTGTCTTTTATATATTCTTTTATATACTTATACTATATATTCTTTTATATACTCATTCACTAATAACATCCAGTCTTTTATATATTCTTTTATATACTTATACTATATATTCTTTTATATACTCATTCACTAATAACATCCAGTCTTTTATATATTCTTTTATATACTTATGCTATATATTCTTTTATATACTCATTCACCAATAACATCCAGTCTTTTATATATTCTTTTATATACTTATTTATACTTATACTATATATTCTTTTATATACTCATTCACCAATAACATTCAGAGTCTTCTATATATTCTTTTATATACTTATTTATACTTATACTATATATTCTTTTATATACTCATTTGCCAATAACATCCTTTTATATATTCTTGAAAAAAGTTAGAAGAAAAACGACTCTGCCAGATTCATGATGTGGTCTTAAATTGCTGAACTGTTCACACCTATGAGCTTATGAGTGCATAGATTCAGTTTCTATCCAAGAAGTCCCAAGAAGCATAACACGGGTATATGTTCCTGAACCTTCCTGAGAACAGTGTAACAATGGGTTTTTCCCCCAAATAAATACATTTGATCATGCACATTGCAGGTTCTGTGTGTGACTGCATGTCATGTAATGTACCTGTAAGGCTAGTGGAGCCCATGAAGTGGAAGAACAAGTCTGTAATAAAGTAGGTATATACGACATACAAGCGATATCCATGTTAGTGCCAGACGCGCACCACACCTACCGGACTAGCTGTATATTGCTGCTCATGGAGACAATGCTGTAGATTCGTCTTGCTGAACTGTCACTGATGTCATTGTGACTCAGACTGAAAAATAAATAAATCATTAATGTGGGTTCAGGCAGGACTATACACGCATGAGCACACATACACAGCATACTCACTCCAGCACGTCTATTTTATGCAGGTGTGGGAGAAGCAGCTCCAGGCAGTGGTCAGAGAGCTGGCAGTGGCTAAGGTCCAGTTCTGACAAGCCTTCAGTGTGTTCCAGAAACAGTGCTAGTGATCTGCAGGCCTGCTGGTTCAGCTGGGTCCCACTGAGGTCCATTTCTCCTTCCAGGGCCTGACACAGAGCTACAGCCCGGAAATCAGTTCTCACATGGACCAGAGCCAAGAACTGAAGCAGCAGAGCTTTAGTGCAGCTGAGAGAGAGAGGGAGGGGATATGTTATTATTATCAAGAAATCATGTTTTGGTAACAGATGCAACAGTATGCTCCTGTTAACAGGTAAGAGTTTCCACAGACACGGTGATAGATGTTACACTGGACAGCCCAAAGTTCACCTAAAACTGAACTAAATCATATTCAAATGAAAATATCTGAAACAAGGTATTAAAAAAAGTTATTATAGTGACCCTGCTGCACTGAGAGTGCTCCCTCCAACAACCAATCAATCAATAATTATTTGTATAGCGTTTTTAAAACCAACACCGTCTCAAAGCAGATTCACAGAAAATGAGTGTGTTATAAAACACGAAGTTAATGAGTTAATGTATAGACATAGTAGGGGGAGTCTGGGTCCAAGCCCCCTTTGAGCAAGCCAGAGTCAACAGTGGCGAGGAAAAACTCCCTTGAGTAAGGAAGAAGCCTTGAGAGGAACCAGGCTCAAGGGCGGAACCCAACCTCCTCAGGTCAACAAGGGACTGTTTATGTTGTTGTGTGTGTTTGTCTCCTGGTTTAGGTTATATGTACATGTGTTGTGTGTTGTTTGGTGTCGGGACGTCATCTGGCAACCGTCACTGTAATACAGCCTGTGACTGAAACACATGTGCACCATATAGCACAGGTTGTTGTAGCCACCCTGCATGCTTATAAACCCTACTCTCAAATTTACTCAGCTTGTTGTTTAAAGCTAAAGCTGGATTTTGTTCTTGAGCTCAGTCCTATATGTGCATCTCACCGTAGTCTGACCATGTGCAAGACGGAGAAGAGAACATCCACTCCAGCATCCTGTATCTCACAGTCCTCTATATTGAGCTCTGTGTGTTTCTGAGCGTTCAGGATGACTGTGCTGATGACCGTACAGTCCTCAGCGGTCAGATGTAGAATGTTGTCCTGGGTTTGTGCAGTCAGGTCCAGACCGATGCGACAGGAGAAGTCCAGTCTGTTCTGCAGAGCGGAGAGCACTGCTGCTACTGGGCTTTCCTGGAGCTCAGTGACACTGCAGCAGTGGAAAAGCTTCAACAGCAGGAGCCTGTCAGCACTGACAACAAATCACAAACACTTACAGAGGCTAATTCATACACAGCAATGCAATAGATGACCTTCATAAAGACCATATACTCATATTTTTTGTACATTTAAACATTTTAAAATTAATTTTAGTCTTTTAACAGTACAGGAAAGTTTAACGTTGACATTCATGGTTTTATGTTACAGAGGCAGATGTATAGTGTTAGGAGTCTTGCATTTTCCTGCACCCATGTAGTAATTATCTGTCTATATTTCACTAAAAGAGAACTACAGTATGAAGCTGACAATGACAATTTCTTTTATTTTGCTGTTAATTAATAAATCTACTTTTTTTCTGTTAATATAAGATATAAGTAATTCCCATCTTGGGTGTTGACAAATGGCTTCTAATAAAATGCCTTCATTACCATTATCATCATCCTTTGAAACACTATTACCATCATCACATAAAACATGTATTTCGCTCTATTAGTACAGAATTACCTGAGATGAGAAACTCTACTGAACAGAGGCAGAATGCTCTCTAACTCCCCCTCTGGTAAGGAGGTCCACAGCAGGCTGAGAGAGACAGCGGTGCAGTGCTGAAGGGTAAAGCGCAGGGCAGCACAGTGGACAGAGTCCAGCTCATTGCCGTTCAGGTTGATGCGATTCTCTATGGAACTCAAAAGGCTGGAAACACAGTCAGCTGAGCAAGTCTCATAAATCTCTCTGATGATGAGCAACACAACGTTGGAGCTCAGTCTGTGGGGATCACATCACACATTCATAAATGTGGTATATTAGCATTTCAGTTATACACTGACCTGGCACTTCAGTAAGTACACGCACCTAATCTGCACTCACTGTCCATTTTCTCAGCTCCACCTACCATGAACACACATGGGAAAAATTGTTGGTTCCCCCTTAGTTAATGAAAGAAAAACCCACAATGGTAACAGAAATAACTTTAATCTGACAAAGGTAAAAAATAAATCAAAATTCTATGAAAATGAACAAATGAAAGTCAGACATTGCTTTTCAACCATGCTTCAACAGAATTATTTAAAAATAAACACATGAAACAGGCCTGGACAGAAATGATGGTACCCTGAAAAATGGGGGGACATGTTAAATCAAGGTGTGTTCACTAATTAGCATCACAGGCGTCTACAGTCTTGTAATCAGTCAGTGGGCCTATACTGTATATAGGGTTACAGGTAGGCACTGTGCTGTTTGGTGACAAGGTGTGTACCAAACTCAACATGGACCAGAGGAAGCAAAGGACAGAGTTGTCTCAGGACATCAGAAAGAGAATTATAGACCAGCATGTTAAAGGTAAAGGTTATAAGACCATCTCCAAGCAGCTTGATGTTCCTGTGACTACAGCTGCATATATTATTCAGAAATTTAAGATCCATAGGACTGTAGCCCACCTCCCTGGACATGGACGCAGGAGGAAAATGAATGACAGATCAAAGAGACGGATCATAAGAACGGTAACAAAAGAGCCAAGAAAAACTTCTAAAGAGATTAAAGGTGAACTTGAAGCTCAAGGAACATCAGTGTCAGATCGCACCACCCGTCCATGTTTGAGCCAAAGTGGACTTAATGGGAGACGACCAAGGAGGACGCCATTGTTAAAAAAAGCCAGACTGGAATTTGCCAAACTACATGTTCACAAGCCACAAAGCTTCTGGGAGAATGTCCTATGGACAGATGAGACAAAAATGGAAATTTCTGGCAAGGCACATCAGCTCTATGTTCACAGACGGAGAAATGAAGCATATCAAGAAAAGAACACTGTCCCCACTGTGGAACATGGAGGAAGCTCTGTTATGTTCTGGAGCTGTCCCTACTGTGGAACATGGAGGAGGCTCTGTTATGTTCTGGGGCTGCTTTGCTGCATCTGGCCCAGGCTGTCTTGAATCTGTGCAGAGTACAATGAAATCTCGAGACTATCAAGGAATTCTAGAGAGAACTGTGCTGCCCAGTGTCAGAAAGCTTGGTCTCAGTCGCAGGTCATGGGTCTTGCAACAGGATAATGACCCAAAACACACATCTAAAAACACCCAGAATGGCTAAGAGGAAAACACTGGACTGTTCTGAAGTGGCCTTCTATGAGCCCTGACCTAAATCCTATTGAGCATCTTTGGAAGGAGCTGAAACATGCCGTCTGGAAAAGGCATCCTTCAAACCTGAGACAGCTGGAGCAGTTTGCTCATGAGGATTGGCCAAAATACCTGCTGAGAGGTGCAGAAGTCGCATAGACACACAGGAATCGTTTGATTAGATTGATTGACTCAAAAAGTTGTGCAACAATATATTAAGGGTCCCATCATTTCTGTCCAGGCCTGTTTCAGGACTTTACTTTTTTTTTTTTATGATTGACAATTTTTATTGAACTTTCTTTTTCCAAACAAAACATAAAAATGGTTTGACACAGGATAGTTCACAACAATGTGACCAATATTATAATCACACCAACAGAAACAATCCAGATGGAAAGACAATGACACAAACAAACACAACAAACAAACAAAAAACAAACAAAACAAACAAACAAACAAAAAAAACTCCTGCTGCAGACCCATTGCTCCAATATTACCTATAATGCTTATACAATGTCTACTGATTCATCATCTTAGCAGGATACAGGCCCCTCATTAATTTTGGTTTTATGTACCTCCCAACACCACTTTAAAATAATCCAGGAATTTCCCCCATTTATCGTAATATGAATCCAGCCTATTCAGTAGTCTGAAAGAAAGTTTTTCGTAGGCTGCTACCTTCCCAAGTTCCAACAGCCAGTCTTGGACTGACGGCCCGACTGGAGATTTCCAGACCCTCATGATAATTTGACGACCCAGCATTATGGCAGTTTGGATCCAAAGAGAATCTGATTTGCTAAGATGAGATAGAGGGGAAGAATCCCCCAAAATATAGAGACTCGGACACAGGTCTATCTGCTCTCCCATCAAGGACTTTACTTTTTAAAATAATTCTGTTGAAGGATGGTTGAAAAGCAATGTCTGACTTTCATTTGTTCATTTTCATAAAATTTTTATTTATTATTACTTTTGTCAGATTGAAGTTATTTCTGTTACCATTGTAGGTTTTTCTTTCATTAACCGAGAGGTACCAACAATTTTGCCCACGTGTGTAGATGGTATAGACAGTCCAACTCTGTCTATACGTAATGGAAGCCCCCCTATACGTAACGGAAGTGCCAAAACCAAGATTTTACAGTTAAGTGTGTCCTAAACTCTGGTTTAAGTGCATCACACACACACAAACACACCACATAATGATGTGACTGTCTTACCTTTTGAAATGAACGCCAGCAAGTAAAGGCAGAAGCTGCCTGACGTGTTTATAAGTGATTCTGCTCTTCATGACGTTCACCCTGATGCGACAAACTCCTAGTTGGACAAAATAAATAAGCTCCTCCCAGCTGAGAGAACAGGAGGTCATGTCTCCTCCCATCTTTTCCAGGAAGAAGCAGGTTAGCTTTTTATCCTTCACTTCATAGACCAAATCAGCAAACTGCTGGAGAGACTCTTTAGACAATCTACACACACACACACACACACACACACACACTTACTTTGAAACTGAACGTTTGTCTTCATTTTTGTATCTATAACATATTTACAATTGGCTTTTATAAACATACCTGATGGTCAGACGTCCAGGATGACACATAAGACCAACGAGAGAATGAGCGTCCATCTCACACTCTGTGAGGTTCAGACACTGAACTGTCCAGCATTTCAGGAGGGAAGCCAAGCTGCTCAGGACCCTGGATAGCTTCTGTGCTGACTGAACTCTCACAGACATCTCCTCAATGACCAATGGAACACGAGCTCTATGTGCTTGAAAGGCTTGGGCCATCCTTTTTACCACACATTCATTTAGACTGACAAAAACAATCAAAGTCCACATTAACAACAGCATGTAAAGACAATTTACAGTAGTGTGCCAACTTCAGAGACCACTTCATTTAATGACCAGGCTAAACAACACACAAGTGTTTCCAGACCACCAAGTCTTTCAGCCCAACTAGACCCATTCAACAAAGCTGAGGCCTGGAAGACTGTAATGTATAAATACCTTTGTGTGGTTTACAGTACATGTCTTGCATACTGTAAATTACATAAATGTGGTAATGATTTACTCAGTTAGACCCACAAATAACTACAGAATATTGTTATAAAACAAAGAGATACATGCATATAAATCACACTATGTAAACACTTTGACAAAGCAGGAAATATTTAACAAGAGCAACGAAATATCAGTACAGAAAAAAGAGCATCCGAAGTTAAGAATTAGAGAGACTCAGTAAAATAACTCGATCTGGCAACCTGGGCGGAACTGAGAAGAAAAGAAAAAAGACGTGCAGAGAAGAGGAGGAACGGAGCAAGCAAGAGAGTGCTGCTGCGAAGCTTCATAACGTGGTTCAAAGCCCAATTATACTTTGAAAATAAACTGTGCAAAACTGAATTCATCTACATCCCGGAGTGGCAGCCGGTAAGAGTGGAAAATTACTGGTGTCGAGCTGCGTGGACCGTACTGGATTTGCGCATGTTGTCGCTGAGCTGCTAGCTTGTGTTTAGCTAAATGGCTAGTTAACTTAAGAGTTCGTTCAGGCCGGATACATTGCTTAATGTGTACATATTAGCTCGGTTTTAAGTTAATGTGTTCTTATAGCTTTTCCTTAACATGTATTAGCATCTAATGTTACTGAAAAATGTATGTGTTTGTTTCTCTTCTCTGTATCTCTGTTAAAGGTTTTTCACCTAACGCTAACGCTAAAGCCAACCCTACTATCACTACCCGACCTAGCTACCCATTCGCCCGTTGAATTATTCACCTAAATGAAAGTAAACGTGGACAAACTGACGGTGATATGGGAAAGTCTGCAAATTAAAGGAAAGGAAAATTGAAGACATGGTGTCGGCTTGGTCAATTGAGTGAATTCCAGTGAATACTCCTTGTAGATGGTTTTATCTCTTTCAAGTGGGGAAATTGCACAGTACTAAGACGACTTGACAATGACAAAGCTGAAAAAGCTGTTACACTTACAACTGTACATCCATCGAGTTCTACCTACCAGAGCTTATGCAGGTGTGTTATGTGTCTGAAGAGAAGAGTGGCTCCTCTAAGAGAGATGGCTTTGGGATCCAGAGTGAGGTTGAGTTGGGAGGATGTGAGGCCCAGCACTCTTTCCACAGCCCTGCACTTCTTACTGGATAAAACTCCATTTACAGTGAAGGTAAACTTCATAGCAGCAAGCAAAGCTTTTACTAACTCTGTCTCTTCTGCACAGCTAACAACCAGCTCGCTTAAATATGGGACAAGAGATTCTGCATATCTGGAACGAAAGGAACAGAAATAAAAGTAAAACAAGTATTAGTTTACAGACATGATAAAATACTTCATCCAACAAAATCAAAAACATTCTCTTATCTTTAGCATCTGCACAAATGACTGTCCAGATGAATCACAAATGCCCTGTGCTTAGTCCAACAATCAGACTGACACTGCTGTGTCTGATCCACTCACACCAGCAACACACACTAATGCACCACCACCATGTCAGTGCCACTGCAATGCTGAGAATGATCCACCACCCACATCATACCTGCTCTGCGGTGGTCCTAAGGTGGTCCTGGTAATTGAGGAATAGTGTAAAATTACAACCAACTATTAATTATACAGAAGACATTACAGTGTAGAACTAAAGTACATAAATGGATGATGTATGTAGATACAAGGCATGCCAGAGGGCCCTTTGATATTATGCTCTTCAGACTATCCCAAATGAATCTGGAAACAATCTGGATATGTCAAAAATTAGATTAGGGCTGGCAGTTTTTATAATCATTGTATTTTGTATAAGTGTATATATGTTTACCATGTGGGGAACAACAGCATCACCAGAACATAACTTTATGCAGCTACGACAGGACGCAGTCCCTGGGAAAATGTTGCCCTCGGGGTTCTACAGGTCATAGGTCAAACACCACTTATCGACAGATGACCATTTGTTGACACTAGATAAGATCACACCTTCTTTTTATTTAGGTTAAACAGTGTATAAAACCCGTGTGACAAGGGTCTCTCTTCAGACTGAGTCGGACTGAGTTCGGACTGGACTGGCCTGTCTTTGGACAGGAGCTGTGAGTGAACTGCGATCGCCTTGAAATAAACTACTCCAGCATCTCCTGCCTTCAGTCTCCTGCCTTTACCCTTCTGTGCAAGCAAGAAATAAAACTACACAGTCTAAACTAAACAGCCTATTTGTGAAGTTAGCTCCACACTTCAGACTGACTCGTGTTAAGACAAATCTTTATTAGTGATTGTTTCTGCAGTTTAAATTTCACTCCCAAAGCTAACTTAGACGTTTAGTCAGCAGTGCAGCAAAAACTCAGCAGAACTATTTAATGTTAGGGTTGATGTTAGTATAGATAACTCCAGTGTTGAGGTGCTCCGGAAAAGTTATACCAGTTACTGATTACACCTCTAAAAAAAATTACTTCCTGAAAAAATACTCAATACTCTTTACTTTACTTCTAGAACACCAAATACCAAATCTTTTCACAATACTGCCAGACGTTTTTGGCTGGTTTCCAGGTATTTTAGTTTAAATAAGCAAAACCACCGACCAGTATACCGCTAACTGTATGTACTGAAGACAGACATGTCAAATAATATAAATATTGGCATATAATCAACACCATTACTAAATCGTTACCATGTACTTTATCTTACTCAAATTGCTTAACCAAAACAGCACAACATTCTTACAATAGTCTAACCTAATTTAAATCTGTCCCTCCAGGGTTCTCCATTCCTATCTTTTATCTAGAGCCCTAGAAAAACTCCACTCCTGTGTCTCATATGACAGAACCAGGATAATTTCCTTCATGTTGGTCGTGATGGACAGTTTGTACTCTATAGTCTCTGTTACCAGGGATGTTTAGAGAAGGTACGAAATCCCAACCAATCATAACAGGATCTATCAGCTGTGCTGCACAGAGCACTAATTATACAGCATGTCTAATAAATCTGCAGCATTAGATCAAACCTGAGTTGTGAGATGTAGGGCAGACACTGCAGGAAGCTCCCCACTTCACTCTCTTCATCTGACCAGCCTCTCAGCTCCACTGGTTTCTGCACTGGTTGTAGTTTCAGCACTTCTAGGAGGAGGGAGGCTTTTCTCTCTGAGAGGTCTATGATCCACTCTGCAGGAACTGACCGGTAAACTGGCAGTAATGCTGGAAGAACATTCCTGCCTGTTTCAGTCTCATACTGCTTCACATGTGAGTACAGATCCAGCAGGACTTCACTCTGACTGTAACTGTCTGTATCTCTATAAGGGAAAGAGCTGTATGTGCACACTGATGCTAACAGCTCCAGCATCTTCTCTCCAGTCCGTCTCTCACTCTCCGCTGCTTCATGGAACAGACTCACCAAAAACTTGGCAACAGTGTGAGTATTATGAATTAAAAACCTAAAACAGAGCAGAATAAATATGTCCATAAAAAGTCCAAACAACTTACATGAAGTGTTCTATTAAATTTCAGCTGCAATTTTTATTTTTTTCATGAACAAATAAAGAGGATATGATATTTCAGTGAACACACCAAGCTGTAAAAGAGACATGTAGAATGTTTCTCTGTTTACGATCATGCTAAATGAAGAGAGGAAATAGTCTTAACATGACAGCTCTCTAATAAAGAGGCAGTTTTCTACTTCCTGTTCTCTCTAACTGAACCATTAACTCACTATTTCCTATCAGCACCAGTGAACCACCAGTTATTCAAAACTGGATAACAAGTGATCAGACACTGAACTGTATAAAATACTGTATGTACCAGTGGAGTAAATATATAATATAATATATTATATTATATTATATTATATTATAATATAATACAGAACATAACTTGGATCAGTATGTGTTTATTTTTCAGCCTCTGTTTACAGTAAAATTATGACATGACAAATGTAATAAATAAAAACTGTGTCAGGCTGATTCGGGTTAAGACAAATATTTTTAAAAATTACATTTGTTTCTGCAGTTCATATTTCAGGACAAAGTGCTTGATCACAAACTAACTTTCAGTCAGAACGGAGTGCAGCACAGCCGCAGCAGAACTCACTAACGCTAGTGTTAAAGTGCCCAAACTGAGACACTTTTGTAAAAATCTGATTGGATTCATATTTCATGCAACCAGATGTGGTTTGGATCTGATTGGCAGATTTCATGTGTTGTTTTTCTCTCCAGGCTAAAATCTAAAATCAGTCTGGATACAATCTGGATATGCCATATATCAGATTTGGCCTGGCAGTCTAAACACAGCTTTAGTCTTAAACCTACCAAGCATTACAAAATCTTTTAATGGAGTTTTAGCACTAAATTAGCTCCACATCTCAGACCGACTCGTGTTAAGAGAAATATTTTCAGAGAATTAACTATTGTTTCTGCAAAGCTAACTATGGGAGTGAAATGTTTTTAAACAGTACAAAGTGCAGGGCTCTCCATTCCTGTCTTTTATCTAGGGCCCCGTTTCTTAAATCCAGTGCTGTGTCAAGAGTCCTGTGTTACAACACTAAGGTGTCTGGGCCTTACATCTATATACTATGATTTTAAACTCTATGCTATGCTTATGCATCTGGAGATTCACCAGTTTCCCTTTTGTTGGTATGGTATAGATCTGAAAAAAATGTCTCTCTCTGAGAAGCAAGCAGAGGGGACCATTTACATATAAGGGATAAGAATTTCTATAAATGGTACACAATACCCAGCCTATATAAGGGTAACCACTTGATGTGGATGGGAGAGGCCACAATGGAACAGGACCTCTCACAAGCAGCTCGAGTGCTTGTAAAATGCTATCTTTAAAACATGAAATAAAGCATTATCATATTTAACCAAAACAGTGCTTGACGGAGTCATCTCTTCAACACCTAAACACCATCGCACTCTTCTTCATGTTTACAACAACACTCAGTACTCAGCTAAACTGTCTCATATGACAGAACCAGGATATTTTCCTTCATGTTGATCGTGATGGACAGTTTCTTTCCAGTGATGTTTAGAGAAAGCAAAAATCACAACCAATCATAGCACAACAGGATCTATCAGCTGTGCTGCACAGAGCACTAATTATACAGCATGTCTAATAAATCTGCAGCATTAGATCAAACCTGAGTTGTGAGATGTAGGGCAGACACTGAAGAACACTCCTCACTTCACTCTCCTCATCTGACCAGCCTCTCAGCTCCACTGGTTTCTTCACTGGTTGGAGTTTCAGCACTTCTAGGAGGAGGAAGGCTTTTCTCTCTGAGAGGTATATGATCCACTCTGCAGGAGCTGACCAGTAAACTGTCAGTAATGCTGGAAGAACATTCCTGCCTGTTTCAGTCTCATACTGCTTCACATGTGAGTACAGATCCAGCAGGAATTCACTCTGAATGTAACTGTCTGTATCTCTATAAGGGAAAGAGCTGTAAGTGCACACTGATGTTAACAGCTCCAGCATCTTCTCTCCAGTCCGTCTCTCACTCTCTGCTGCTTCATGGAACAGACTCACCAAAAACTTGGCAACAGTGTGAGTATTATCATGAATTAAAAACCTAAAACAGAGCAGAATAAATATGTCCATAAAAAGTCCAAACAACTTACATAAAATGTTCTCTTAAATTACAGCTGCAATTTTTATTTTTTTCATGAACAAATAAATAGGAAGTGATATTTCAATGAACACACCAAGCTTTAAAGGAGACATGTAGAATGTTTCTCTGTTTAAGATCATGCTAAATGAAGAGAGGAAATAGTCTTAACATGACAGCTCTCTAATAAAGAGGCAGTTTTCTACTTCCTGTTCTCTTTAACTGAACCATTAACTTACTATTTCCTATCAGCACCAGCGAACTACCAGTTATTCAAAACTGGATAACAAGTGATCAGACACTGAACTGTATAAAATACTGTATGTACCAGTGGAGTAAATATATAATATAATATAATATAATATAATATAATATAATATAATATAATATAATATAATATAATATAGAATTTGGATCTGTATGTGTTTATTTTGCAGCCTCTGTTTACAGCACAATTACTAAAAGCAGAAAATGACAAATGTAATAAATAAAAACTACTGTAGGCTGATTAGAGTCAAGACAAATATCTTTATAGCATAACTTGTTTTAGCAGTTCATATTTCAGGGCTAAGTGCTCACTCGCAAAGCTAATGTTCAGTCAGAACAGAGTGCAGCTCAGACTCAGCAGAACGAATTAAGGTTAGTGTTAATGTTAGTAAGGGTTAATGTATAGGGAAGTGTAACGGTCACTTTAGGTGCCAGCATTGAGCGCATGCACGCTGCATGTCGTGAGCGAGAGAGGGAGTACAAAGCTAATGGTTATGTAAGTACGGCAAGCGGAATGGTTACGGGGGTTTTTGTAACCTGTATGTTCTGCTGCAGTGTTGTCTGGGATTGTAACCACGAGGTGTGGGTGCTCCTCTGCCCAATTAATGGTCCAGTACTCAGAACGGCTGTGTCTCGCCTGGATTTCTTTATGGAGGTCGGGGAAAGCAGCTAACCCCCTGTTGCATCTCCCTCCCCGGGAGCCTTCACCCAACTATTGAGTGTGTTACAGAAGGTAGGGAAATCCTAACCAATCAAAACATGACAGGATAATATGTAGGGAAATCCCATCCAATCCACCAAAAACCATGACAGGATCTATCAGCACAGATCACTAATTATACAGCATGTCTAATAAATCTGCAGCATTAGATCAAACCTGAGTTGTGAGATGTAGGGCAGACACTGCAGGAAGCGCCTCACTCCACTCTCTTCATCTGACCAGCCCAGTGTCTTAAATCCAAGTGCACTCATGTGTCACGAGTCCTGTAGTTTACAACACTAAGGTGTCTGGGCCTTACATCTATATAACTATGATCTTCTAACACTCTATGGCTATGCTGATGCATCTGGAGATTCACCAGTTTCCCTTTTTGTTGGTATGGTATAGATCTGAAAAAAAATGTCTCTCTCTGAGAAGCAAGCAGAGGGGACCATTTACATATAAGGGGATAAGAATTTCTATAAAAATGGTTTACACAATACCCAGTCTATATAAGGGTAACCACTTGATGTGGATGGGAGAGGCCACAATGGAACAGGACCTCTCACAAGCAGCTCGAGTGCTTGTAAAATGATATCTTTAAAACATGAAATAAAGCATTATCATATTTAACCAAAACAGTGCTTGACGGAGTCCCATCTCTTCAACACCTAAAACACCATCGCAACTCTTCTTCATGTTTACAACAACACTCAGTACTCAGCTAAACTGTCTCATATGACAGAACCAGGATATTTTCCTTCATGTTGATCGTGATGGACAGTTTCTTTCCAGTGATGTTTAGAGAAAGCAAAAATCACAACCAATCATAGCACAACAGGATCTATCAGCTGTGCTGCACAGAGCACTAATTATACAGCATGTCTAATAAATCTGCAGCATTAGATCAAAACCTGAGTTGTGAGATGTAGGGCAAGACACTGAAGAACACTCCTCACTATTCACTCTCCTCATCTGACCAGCCTCTCAGCTCCACTGGTTTCTTCACTGGTTGGAGTTTCAGCACTTCTAGGAGGAGGAAGGCTTTTCTCTCTGAGAGGTATATGATCCACTCTGCAGGAGCTGACCAGTAAAAACTGTCAGTAATGCTGGAAGAACATTCCTGCCTGTTTCAGTCTCATACTGCTTCACATGTGAGTACAGATCCAGCAGGAATTCACTCTGAATGTAACTGTCTGTATCTCTATAAGGGAAAGAGCTGTAAGTGCACACTGATGTTAACAGCTCCAGCATCTTCTCTCCAGTCCGTCTCTCACTCTCTGCTGCTTCATGGAACAGACTCACCAAAAACTTGGCAACAGTGTGAGTATTATCATGAATTAAAAACCTAAAACAGAGCAGAATAAATATGTCCATAAAAAGTCCAAACAACTTACATAAAATGTTCTCTTAAATTACAGCTGCAATTTTTATTTTTTTCATGAACAAATAAATAGGAAGTGATATTTCAATGAACACACCAAGCTTTAAAGGAGACATGTAGAATGTTTCTCTGTTTAAGATCATGCTAAATGAAGAGAGGAAATAGTCTTAACATGACAGCTCTCTAATAAAGAGGCAGTTTTCTACTTCCTGTTCTCTTTAACTGAACCATTAACTTACTATTTCCTATCAGCACCAGCGAACTACCAGTTATTCAAAACTGGATAACAAGTGATCAGACACTGAACTGTATAAAATACTGTATGTACCAGTGGAGTAAATATATAATATAATATAATATAATATAATATAATATAATATAATATAATATAATATAATATAATATAGAATTTGGATCTGTATGTGTTTATTTTGCAGCCTCTGTTTACAGCACAATTACTAAAAGCAGAAAATGACAAATGTAATAAATAAAAACTACTGTAGGCTGATTAGAGTCAAGACAAATATCTTTATAGCATAACTTGTTTTAGCAGTTCATATTTCAGGGCTAAGTGCTCACTCGCAAAGCTAATGTTCAGTCAGAACAGAGTGCAGCTCAGACTCAGCAGAACGAATTAAGGTTAGTGTTAATGTTAGTAAGGGTTAATGTATAGGGAAGTGTAACGGTCACTTTAAGTGCCGGCATTGAGCGCATGCGGGCTGTATGTCGTGAGCGAGAGAGGGAGTACAAAGCTAATGGTTGTACAAGTACGGTACACAGAACGGCTACGGGGGTTTCTGTAACCTGTATGTTCTGCTGCAGTGTTGTCTGGGATTGTAACCACGAGGTGTGGGTGCTCCTCTGCCCAATAAATGGTCCACTACTCCGAACGGCTGTGTCTCGCCTGGATTTCTTTATGGAGGTCGGGGAAAGCAGCTAACCCCCTGTTGCATCTCCCTCCCCGGGAGCCTTCACCCAACTATTGAGTGTGTTACAGAAGGTAGGGAAATCCTAACCAATCAAAACATGACAGGATAATATGTAGGGAAATCCCATCCAATCCACCAAAAACCATGACAGGATCTATCAGCACAGATCACTAATTATACAGCATGTCTAATAAATCTGCAGCATTAGATCAAACCTGAGTTGTGAGATGTAGGGCAGACACTGCAGGAAGCGCCTCACTCCACTCTCTTCATCTGACCAGCCCCACAGCTCCACTAGTTTCTTCACTGGTTGTAGTTTCAGCACTTCTAGGAGGAGGGAGGCGTTTCTCTCTGAGAGGTATATGATCCACTCTGCAGGAGCTGACCGGTAAACTGGCAGTAATGCTGGAAGAACATTCCTGCCTGTTTCAGTCTCATACTGCTTCACATGTGAGTACAGATCCAGCAGGACTTCACTCTGTCTGTAACTGTCTGTATCTTCATAGGGGAAAGAGCTGTAAGTGCACACTGATGTTAACAGCTCCAGGGTCTTCTCTCCAGTCCGTCTCCCACTCTCCGCTGCTTCATGGAACAGACTCACCAAAAACTTAAAACCCTCTTGAGTATAAAGAGAGGAAAACCTAAAAAGAGCATTAAATATAAAGTCAGAATAATAAACATAATATAACTGTATCTGTAGCTGAGGAACCTGTCCCACCCCATGTACCACTCTCTGGAAGCACTGGGCAGCTCCTTCAGTACCCGGCTACTGCACCTTCGGTGTGTGAAGGAGAGATACCACAGATACCCTCCTTCTGGCCAGTGTCAGACTGTATAACAGCCGCTCCCCTCAGTAGTCTATTTCTACACTAGTCTATTTCTATTATAGGCAATAAAACCCAGTAATCTCTCTCTATTCTACTATGTGCAATAAAACTGCATAGCATAAACCTGTCTTCTGGGTTTACATTTTTAGTATATTATTTATATACTAAAAATTCTGTGCTTAAAATAAAAAATCTGTACTTTTTGTATATAAAACTTATTTATTATTTGTATATTTCCTGACACTTCTGTTCTTTCCTCTGTGCTGCTGTAACATTGCAAATTTTCCCACAGTGGGGTCAATAAAGCATTATCTTACCTTATCTACAATTCAGCAGCTTTTTGATTTTACTTGAAGAAATGAAGATGAAATGGTATTTAAAGTCAGAGTAAGACAGTGCTCAGCCTGCTCAACCATTAATACACTACTCACTGTCTATCAGCACCACTGAACTGCCAGTTACTTAATACTGGAGAAGTGATTACACACTGAACTCAGTACAGTGTAGATACAGTGTCGTATACTGTAGTTGGGTGTATTAATGGAACTGCAAAATATAAAATATAATTATATTAAATATAAAATGTGTTATGTATAAAATGTAATAAAGTAATAAATGAAAACTGTAATAAATGAACGTTAACCTGATTCAGACAATGATTCGAGTTTCTAAGAAATATTTCCAGATCATTTATAATTGTTTCTGCAGATCATATTTCAGGCCAAAATGCACACTCCCAAAGCTAACTTATAACTGAGTGCAGCACAGACTCAGCAGACTCTACATAAAGCTAATGTGAATCTGAGTACAGCTAATAGATAATCACTTAATGTAGTAGAAGTAATTACTCTGAAGAGTAATCCATTACAAGTTACTAATTACTTCTCTCACACTGTAATGAGAGTGTGTTACATAGTACTGACTGAAAACTCCCATTACTCCCAGTCGCATGGGTCAACGGAGGACCACCTCGCCGACCAGGCCAGCCTGCACAACAAGGTTCCAAGGTGACACAAACCAAAATGCACTTCTGTGGTCCAGTCCTTGGTGCTGTATTTATTTCATAATATCTCAGATTAATAGGTGCACTCAGATTTACGCTCCAGCTCATTCAGAGTAAAGTTTCAGTAAACATATGTAGTCTATTTGACTGAATGTGATGAATCTGGACTACCTATTATGCATATATAAACTCTATTTATCATTTAATGTTCATTTAACTTGCTATTTAATGTGCTGCTGTAAATAAACTGCTTTCCTTAAATCTAGTCTGGATATATGACTCAATGTTCTGACAAGCGTGCAGATCACTAGATGCCTCGTAAAGAACGCTTACCCTGAGATTGGATCAGATGGCAATAATTGTTTGTGCTTTAATTAAGCTACACTATGCCCTCTAATACCCTAATAATTAATAATTACTTAATTAATTGGCTAATTTATTATACCCATATCGCCGCTACAGTTCTATTTGGGTGTCCATCAGGCTAAACATCATTTTATATAATCAATATTGTTTATATCATCAATATTGTATATGGCACCAATGTCTCCAACAAGTTCTCTCTCTGCGAATAAAGGTCAAACATGAGTCCAGTTTAGCACTATAACTAAACAAACTAGTAACATCTGAAGACAGTATTCAAACAACATACAGCTGTGATGACTTCACAGATTCTTCAATAACAAAACAGAACATATTTAAACACAAACCCAAAATACACCTGCTATCCTTTAGCCCTATCCAAACCATGCGTACACTGCCGAGCAAATGATCAACAGACTCAAACTGGGAGTGAAGGAGGATCTAATCACACAGACAGCTGCTGATGCTGTGGCAGTCAGACTCAATAGTCACTCTAAGAAATCAGCTTTGATACAGTGTGGTTAGCAGAGCTGCTCAGTACTCAGCATGCAGCATGTTATATTAATTGAAACAACTTTATTTGAAACTGCCTGTAAACAGAGCTGAGCTATCTGTAGTTGTTACATTTCACATAGTATAGACTGAGCATTTTCATACAGTGTGAAAGAAAAGGATTTGTAGAATCTCACAGTCTATGTCTGGCTTTAGAGCACATTCTCCAGCTCATTCAGACAAATGCATACTGGAAATATTCATTTTTTACATACAAACATGTTTGTCACTCAGAACATTTAGTTTAGGAATAAAAACATATTTTAAAAAGTCTTTACTGTTATTTTTCTTCTAAAGGAAAAATCGTGATAATATCATAAACCATAATGTCTGTTAAGGTCCCAGAATAATTTTTAATACCAGTGCAGGCCTCACTGTACTTAATAAACAATGTGCTAAGAAAGTGTGAAGCGCAGGGTAAACTACTAAAGAGCTACGTACTAATAGAAAACACGTGAATAAACAGACACTACCTGAGCTGTGAGATGTAGGGCAGACACTGCAGAAAACTCCTTACTTCATTCTCTTCATATGACCAGAATCTCAGCTCCACTGGTTTCTTCACTGGTTGTAGTTTCAGCACCTCTAGGAGGAGGGAGGCTTTTCTCTCCGAGAGGTCTATGATCCACTCTGCAGGAACTGACCGGTAAACTGGCAGTAATGCTGGAAGAACATTCCTGCCTGTTTCAGTCTCATACTGCTTCACATGGGAGTACAGATCCAGCAGGAATTCACTCTGTCTACAGTGGTTTGTTCCTGTATACGGTAAGGTGCTATATGTGCACACTGATGTTAACAGTTCAAGTGTCTTCTCTCCAGTCCGTCTCTCACTCTTTGCCACTTGTTGAAACAGATTCACCAGAAATGTAACATGCTGTGTACCTGCAAATCTAAATGAAAGTACAAAACAAAAAATACATAGTTATCACAATGAATAAAACTTTGAAAAATACAGTTTCACAACTGTTAAATCAAAGCTAATGCAAACTGAACAAAAACATTCAAAGCACAAGAAAATCAATTATGATCAATCAATTACGGGGAGAATAAATCACTTCAAAGGAAAGATTAATATTGTAGTTTACAGGACAGGGCAGGAAGTGCACACCAAGGTTGCCCCATACAAGCATTGTCAGTGGGCAGCATGGGACTACAGTCTGAAATTGTAGAACTACAAGGCACACCTATGTGGTAGGCGGAGCTGATAAAATGGATAAAGTGTGTAGATACATTGAGGTGCATATATATATATATATATATATATATATATATATATATATATATATATGAGTGTGTGTGTGTGTGTGTAAAATCATATAAAGACAGGAGCAGCATTTATATCAGCATTTACCTGAGTTGTGAGATGTAGGGCAGGCACTGCAGGAAACTCCTCACTTCACTCTCCTCATCTGACCAGCCTCTCAGCTCCACTGGTTTCTGCACTGGTTGTAGTTTCAGCACTTCTAGGAGGAGGGAGGCTTTTCTCTCTGAGAGGTCTATGATCCACTCTGCAGGAGCTGACCGGTAAACTGGCAGTAACGCTGGAAGAACATTCCTGCCTGTTTCAGTCTCATACTGCTTCACATGTGAGTACAGATCCAGCAGGAATTCACTCTGATGATCAGATTTATATGGCATGATTTTCTTTACTGTTGTCTGGACATTTTCTATTTGGTGAAGACCTGCTTGCAGACACAGATTCAATTTAAATGACCCCACTTTCTTTTCCCATTCTTCACAGGATTCTCTCTGATTCTGTTGGGGAATAAAACTGCAGAAAAAAGGGATGATGTTATATGACTACAGAGAAATTTAGCCCTTTACTATATTGTTCCCACTATGCTCTTCAGTACACAACCACAGTCAGTAAAGTAGAACACTGTTTTAAAATAATAAGGGCCAAACCTGTAATTACAGAAACAGCAAACAAACAAGTAAACACATAAATAACATAACACTAAACAATTTATTTGCCTGACAGAATAATTAACTAAGAATGGCACAGCAGATTAGCCAACAGCTCTAGCTCATATACATCAACACATGACAGTTCACAGTTTAAATGTTCCTGTCCCAGTTTTCCCTAAGAGAATTATTTGCTCTGCTGTTCAGTTTTGACTGCTATAATGAAAATCAACATTAAATTCTTCTGAGGAGTGATTCCAACCATGTCCATCTCAAATTCACAAAAGAAAATCAAATATGTAACAAGTATGAGTGCATTTTTATGGTTGATGGGTGAAGTCCTAGTATAAACCAGTATCAATGATCAGCCCTATTTTTTAAATAAATTATTTTTTAAAGAAATGCTTTTACATTTTTACTTTAGGTACATTTTACATTTTTTATACGAGTATATATATATATATATATATATATATATATATATATATATATATATATATATATATATATATATATATATATATATATATCAGATAATAACAGCAGTTCAAACTAAGGTCTTTCAGAGACAGGGGTACATATACTACAAAACACTGCTTAGAAATACAAAACTACAGATCACACACCTAGTAAGACCGAGTTATAAATAGGGTGAATGATGAGAGGTTACTAGGATCTGTATCTCTCCCACCACCCTTACTTTTAAATGCACCTTTTACATTCAAGCCCAGTGTATTTTATGCAGAGGAGCCTTTGATACTATTACAGATACTATTACACTATTAGAAAAATTCTGAACCTCCAGTTTTGCAGTGTTCAAGTGTGAATGACAGTGTATCATGTGTCACCAGAACCTGAAAGAGACAGAAAGTTAACATGTTCATTACTTACCTCAGCCATGAGATGTAGGGCAGACACTGCAGGAAACTCCTCACTTCACTCTCCTCATCTGACCAGCCTCTCAGCTCCACTGGTTTCTGCACTGGTTGTAGTTTCAGCACTTCTAGGAGGAGGGAGGCTTTTCTCTCTGAGAGGTCTATGATCCACTCTGCAGGAGCTGACCGGTAAACTGGCAGTAATGCTGGAAGAACATTCCTGCCTGTTTCAGTCTCATACTGCTTCACATGTGAGTACAGATCCAGCAGGAATTCACTCTGATGATCAGATTCATATGGCATGATTTTCTTTACTGTTGTCTGGACATTTTCTATTTGGTAAAGAGCTGCTTGCAGACACAGATTCAGTTTAAATGACCTCACTTTCTTTTCCCAGGATTCTCTCCGATTCTGTTTGGGAATAAAACTGCAGAAAAAAGGGATCATGTTATATGATTACAGCATGATAGGAGAAATTTAAGCCTCTACCATTTAGGTTCTGCTATGCTCTTCAGTACACAACCACAGTCAGTAAAATAGAACAATGTACAACTGTATTTACAGAATCATCAAACAAACAAGTAAACACAAATAACATTATGGTAAACAATTTAGTTGCCTGACAGAATAAATAACTAAGAATGTCACAGCAGATCAGCAAACAGCTCAAATACATCAACACATGACTGTTCACAGTTTAAATGTTTCTAAGACTGTTTGTTCTGTTTATGCTTACAACCCGTCAACTGAACGACAAACTCTATTTATATGGTCATAGTTGAATAAAGAGAGTTCAGTACATAGAATTGACGTACAGTGAACCTCCAACACTGTTGTTCATCCTTCATATACAAATCCTGCATTTACAAGAACACCAGCCGATTAAAACATGGTGATTCTAAAATCCAAATCACACATACCAGCTCACGTTCCAGTCATCTTTCAGCAGGCACGGATGAAGTTTACCTTTAAACTGGGGCGAAGCTGACTTTCTGTCCGCTAGCATCTTAATCAAAAGTTCTGTTCCACCTTAAATGTTGCAGCTTGCACAGGCTCCAGAATGTAGCTGCTCCACCATTTAGGGTAAAATGGAAAAACTAACTGCTGAATAGGAAACCAAATTCAGCTCTCAGAGCTTTAACAAGATTCTGGACTGATTAGACTTTAATTCCAAGAATTCAGTTCCACCTTTATTAGTATCACAACAGCAACCTGTAAGTAGCAGCCACCCTGTAAGACTTTATCCACTTTTTGGTGGTTGAAGCAGACCATCTTAAATTGAAAGGTTCACAGTGAGCAACAACATTAATTTACTTTGTGCTGAGGTTCATTTAACTTTCCTGTCTGGGTCTATTTTGACATGTTACTTCAATGTGATCATTGAGATGTCTCACTGTAAACCACCTGATCAGAGCAGAGGTCATCAATCAATTCAGGAGCTCACCAAAAACGGCTTATTTCATTCCAAGACCAAATCATGGCCATAACCAAAGTCACATACCATCTAAATAGTCAGCAAAGAGTTTAAAATACACTGCTCAAAAAAAATAAAGGGAACACTTCAACACAATGTAACTCCAAGTAAATCAAACTTCTGTGAAATCAAACTGTCCACTTAGGAAGCAACACTGATTGACAATCAATTTCACATGCTGTTGTGCAAATGGAATAGACCACAGGTGGAAGTCATTGGCAATTAGCCAGACACGCTCAGTAAAGGAGTGGTTCTGCAGGTGGGGACCACAGACCACTTCTCAGTACCTATGCTCTCTGGCTGATGTTTTGGTCACTGTTGAATGTTGGTGGTACTTTCACACTCGTGGTAGCATAAGACGGACTCTACAACCCACACAAGTGGCTCAGGTAGTGCAGCTCATCCAGGGTGGCACATCAATGTGAGCTGTGGCAAGAAGATTTGCTGTGTCTGTCAGCGTAGTGTCCAGAGCCTGGAGGCGCTACCAGGAGACAGGCCAGTACACCAGGAGACGTGGAGGAGGCCGTAGGAGGGCAACAACCCAGCAGCAGGACCGCTACCTCTGCCTTTGTGCAAGGAGGAACAGGAGGAGCACTGCCAGAGCCCTGCAAAATGACCTCCAGCAGGCCACAAATGTGCATGTGTCTGCACAAACGGTTAGAAACCGACTCCATGAGGATGGTATGAGGGCCCGACGTCCACAGATGGGGGTTGTGCTCACAGCCCAACACCGTGCAGGACGCTTGGCATTTGCCAGAGAACACCAGGATTGGAAAATTCGCCACTGGCGCCCTGTTCTCTTCACAGATGAAAGCAGGTTCACACTGAGCACATGTGACAGACGTGACAGAGTCTGGTGACGCCGTGGAGAGCGATCTGCTGCCTGCAACATCCTTCAGCATGACCGGTTTGGCAGTGGGTCAGTAATGGTGTGGGGTGGCATTTCTTTGGAAGGCCGCACAGCCCTCCATGTGCTCGCCAGAGATAGCCTGGCTGCCATTAGGTACCGAGATGAGATCCTCAGACCCCTTGTGAGATCATAAGCAGATCCCTCAGGAGACCATCTGCCACCTCATCAGGAGCATGCCCAGGCGTTGTAGGTCATACAGGCACGTGAAGGCCACAAACAACACTGAGCCTCATTTTGACTTGTTTTAAGGACATTACATCAAAGTTGGATCAGCCTGTCGTGTGTTTTTCCACTTTCATTTTGTGTGTGACTCCAAATCCAGGCCTCCATTGGTTAATAAATTTGAATTTTGTGTGATTTTGTTGTCAGTACATTCAACTTTGTACACAACAAGTATTCAATAAGAATATTATATTCATTCAGATCTAGGATGTGTTATTTGAGTGTTCCCTTTATTTTTTGAGCAGAGTACTAAAACAATGCATTCTATGGGAACTTCCATAAAAATTATGAAATCTTTTATTCAGAAATATAAAATGAATATGCTGATTGAGATCACAAGAACATTTAAAGTGAACAGAGTCTCTTTACAACCACTCCAGGCATTTCTGTTCCTTTTTATTCTACTGCTTTAACTGACTATAAGACCTACCTGTTTCACTCAAAAAGGAGAACAGCCTCTCAGAATAAAGAAGGTACAAAAATATATTTACGTAGGTTTTGGTGCACTTCTTGGGGGTTTTACCCTACAGATTACAGATTTACCTAAGGATGTGGAGCACTCCCTCAGATATAGATATATAAGATAATAACAGCATATCAAACTAAGGTCATTTAGAGACAGGGGTACATATACTACAAAACACTGCTTAGAAATACAAAACTACAGATTACACAGCTAGTAAGACAGAGTTATAAATAGGGTGAATAATGAGAGTTTACTAGGATCTGCATTTCTCCCACCATCCTTCTATTTAAGTGTACCTTTTACATACAAGCCCAGTGTATTTTATGCAGAGGAGCCTTTGATACTATTACAGATACTATTACACTATTAGAAAAATACTGAACCTCCAGTTTTGCAGTGTTCTAGTGTGAATGACCGTGTATCATGTGTCACCAGAAACTAAAACAGACAGGAAGTAAAAAAGTTCCTTACCTCAGCTGTGAGATGTAGGGCAGACACTGAAGAAGGTTCCCTGTTTCATCGTCATCATCTGACCAGCCTCTCAGCTTCACTAGTTTCTTCACTGGTTGTAGTTTCAGCACTTCTAGGAGGAGGGAGGCTTTTCTCTCTGAGAGGTCTATGATCCACTCTGCAGGAGCTGACCGGTAAACTGGCAGTAATGCTGGAAGAACATTCCTGCCTGTTTCAGTCTCATACTGCTTCACATGCGAGTACAGATCCAGCAGGAAATCAACCTCCTCGTCACGTCCATGTGATATCACTGTTCTTACTGCTGTCTGAACATTGGCTTTTTGGTTCAGAGCTGCTTGTAGACACAGATCCAATTTATATAACCTCACTCTCTTTTCCCCTTGTTGGGATGAGTCTCCTTGATTCCATTTAGGAATAAAACTACAAGAAAAATGCACAAACCTTTTTAGAAAACAAGGACAATAAATAAAAACACAACATGTACATGAAAAACCCAGTAACTCATAGGTCTGTTTGACAGGTGTGTAAATCATATCTGATCATATTTCTATCTCTGATAGAAGACATTCTTTAAGACAAAGTGCCATCGTCAAAGTAACCTCTGCTGAACTGTTACTTATACTTCTCAGTTTTATTTTGCATGTGAGAAAACCCTTTCAGAGATTCTCACAGGTGAACTGGGAGGCTTCACATCTACATCTTTTTGGAAGGGCAGCTCTACCCTACAGCTGTACAAACAGGCAACCAGTGTTTTAAACAAAGAAATGAACAAAAAAACAACTAATAAGTGCTAAAATGATTTAAATCAGGCTAGAAAACTGTATTCTGTTTAATACAACAGATTTTGAGAATCTGTGACGTATCACCGGACAAGAACACTGTAAATACACGAGAGTTCATTGATACATCCTTTGATTAAGCAGTCTCTACCTGATCTAATTTTGGACCAGTTATGACACATGTTAATCACCTTGTGGAAGTGTATTTGAAAAACCATGTTCATTATTGTCTTCTGTAAAGAACGATGTTTATAATAGAATAATATTTAAAACTGTTCACATGATGATGCTCACCATGTATTATAAATTAGATCAGGTAGAGACTGCTTAATCATTACTGTATGATCTGCACTGGAGTTCTGCCTTAAAACAGTGAGACCTTCACCAACAGCTGTGAAACTGCTCCAACATAAAGCACTAAACATACTGAACTAGTCCCTGTAATGTACCGCTATCGGTATAAAAAGGTTGAAGATACTGAATACGGCAACTCTATATTAAAAGCTTATTTGGGAAACTTAAGGAATTAGTGGAAATCCTCTAATTTCTCCACAAGATCAGCTGTATGGGTTACTTACTGGAGAGAGCTGATGAATGGCAGCCATGTGGAGATGGTCCTGCAGAGTCCATCTCTGAGCTGTTGGTGTAGGTCTTTATCACAGTGGACATGAAGGATGATTTGTTCTGCACATTGGGTTATGATTTCTCCAGCTTGTTGAAGTAGACCTTTCTGAATGCTAACTGGAAGATGAATCTCATTTTCACACAATTTCAGAAGGTTAATTAAATAACTCTGCTGCTCACATTTCAGAGAGGCTTTCCACATTTGGCAGAGAGTTGTTGACAAATCCCTGAAGACAAAAGAAAATACATGTTCATGCAGTTTGAATGTAATTTACCAACATATAATTTAATATCTTACTGAATTATTAATAATTACTGAATTAAAAGTACCTGAGGGTTTGTGAATGACTGAGAAGTGTCTTCAGTCCTGAGAAAGAAATAACACTGTTCTCCAAATCAAGGTGAACAGGTCTCTCTCTGGATTGGCTGATCACATAGGACACTGCACAGCACTGATGAGGGTCAAGATGTTCATCCCTCAAATCCAGATTGTACTCTACTCTCTCCAGGAAGATGTAGGAAGCCTCTGATGATTGGAATTCAAACAGGCACTGGCAAATAAAGGCCACATCAGCAGAATACCCTCCATCTGTTTGATCCTGGAGAAATGTGTTTAAGATCCTCTCAAAGAACCCATCAAATGTCCCTTTCAGCTTGTTGGGCGGGAAGAGGCACTTTAGAAGAGGAAAGCTGGTTTCTGATTGAAGCCCACACAGAAAAGGAATCAGATATTTCAAGTGCTTACTCTCTTCAGTCTGGCAAAGCTGGAGTACCTCATCCAGATGTTCAGGGTTTTCCAGAAGCCACAAAGCAGAGAAGAATTCCTGAATTGTGTTGTGAAGAAATGCACAGTAAGTCTTGGCGAATCCTGGTGACGTGACTGACAGTGATCTCAGGAAAATACCAGCAATGCAGCTGTCACTACAGTCAAACTCCATGTTGATGGTCTTAGACTTGGTTGCACTGAACGCTGTCTCTGCCAAAAGTAAGACTGAGTCCCTGCAGCTCTTTATATGTCCATCTAAGTGCCTTAGTTTCTTATTTCCATGCCTCTGAACGCAATGACGGAAAATCCGTATATACAGCTCAGTAGCTGTGCACTGTCCACTAGCACCTTCCGATGTATAGCAGGAAAAGCAGGTCGCTACCATGAAGGCATACATTGGGACGTGGCAGAGACTGAACAGTGCTGGATTGCTTACCACACTGGTAACCAAGTCTGGATCAGGATCTGGCATTTGAGTAAAGTAATCATAGATCGATTCTTCATTGAAGCCCTGCACATACACTTTGCATGTTGGCCAGTCAAAGAAGTCATCATCAGTTTCCGGCCTGCATGTTACCACAATCTTAGCTTCAGGTAGAACTTTTTGCTCTATAATCCCAAGTAAAAGGGAGTTGTCATCAAAGTCACTGATCCCATCAAAAATAATAGTGACCTTTTCAGAGTATTCTTGGAGATACTGGGTAATTTCTCCAGCCTTTTCTCTTATATGTGGATGCTGCATTACAAACGTGTCTAAAAGAAGATTTTCCAGGTTAGGAGTGGCTGGAATATTCATCAGTGTGTTTTTATCCAAATAGAACATGAAGTCAAGGTCCTTGTCTTGTCTCTCTGCCCACAGATACAGCATTTGCCTAACAGCTGTCGTCTTCCCAATTCCAGGTTTTCCTACCAATAGGATGCTTTTCTCCTGGCTATCGAGCAGATCCTCCGGGGACTTTCTGAGCGTGTCCTTGGGTATGTAAGATCTCATCTTTTTGGATCGGGGTTTCTTAGATTTCTTGCTCTTGAATATGATTTTGTTATGTAGGTTGTTCTTTTCTGTGTCCGTATCCAACACTAGAGGAATGTAAGTGAATTTTTCTTGGGCTTTCCCTCCAAAAAAATGTGTGCTCTGTTTCCACTCCTGATTATGGTTTTGTTTAGCTGTTGCCTTTAAAAGAGTCTGAAACTCACGACATGAGTTGGGTCCTAAAACAACGGGAACAGAAAGAAAGTAAATACTGAGAATCATTCACATAAAATCTTATGATATCTCTCAAACACCAGGACATTTCTCGTGTTAAAAGTTTTAACTGTGTTAAAAAACAAGGCCACAGACACCCAAATCTTTCTCAGAAATGCATCCTCAAACTACTCTGATCTAATTTTAACTTTGTAGCTCAAAGTAGCTGTCAGCTATTTTAGCCAGGTCTAAATTTGTCTACATTTCGCCAACACGCATGCACAAGAAACAGTAGGCCAATCAAATAATACAAGAGAAAGAAAGAATACACAGACTGTGATGTCATACAGTTCAGATAAATGGTGGGATACTTAACGTGGTTG
>JAMWET010000241.1:0-5000 GCA_024036415.1 Prochilodus magdalenae
CTCTCTCAGAAACATCAATCTACGAATATAATCCCTCAGAAGCCATGCATGTAAAGTGCACGTACGCGGCTCTTCAGAGTGTCTTCAGTCATGCATTACACACATAAATCATACTGATGTCATACAAGCAAGGCCTTAAGATATGAGACATTATATCTGAAATCTTAATTGCAATCGACTCGTTCCTCAGGTCAAGTGGAAAGCACTGCCAGTATCCTGGACGTTATCTGTCTTACCTTGTGAGGGACACATAGAGCAGCAATTATTGGTTAAGTAAATGTCAGGTTAAGGAGTTATTATGGTCGAAACAACCAAGACACAAGGCTCTATCAAGCCCAGTGACGACCGCCGAGACGTGTAGAGGTGAAGGCTGCGACTTCTGTTGTGCGATAGAGAGAGTGTATCTCTAGGGGATGTGCCTGTTTTCTTTTGCACGTGACCTCTGTCTCTGTACACAAGGCCTAATCAGTCTGATTACAGAGGAACGTGCTTTAGCAGGCAGTCTACATTGACGCTGTAAGACAGTACTCCACGTTAGTTCAGATCCAGTCATGAGTAAATGAGCTATTAAATAATGGACAAACTAGACGCAATCGGTAAGATGCTAAATTAAGAACTTAACTCATCGCGACTGTTAGGAATTATCAATATAGCCTTCTATGGCGGGTCGCAATACATCGTGCTTGGCACTGTCTCTTGTAACTACCGCACAGTTATTCGTACGGCCATTCGAACTCTTGTAAAGGTATCATGAGCAGCTCCACGGACAATAGGGAGCAGCTTTGTAAGTCTAACAATTAACAGACTGTAGGGGCCCTCTGTTTCTCTGTAATATAAACCTCTTTTAACCTCTGGTCAGTCGACCCCCATAGGACCGCCAGGGGTGATCACTTCTCTCTCCTCTCTCATTCTAGCACTGGCAGTGACACTGGACGGTGGTGGGTGTTGGTGTGTTAAGTGTGTGTAGTGCTGGTTTGATGGATCCAGATCACTTTCACGGCAGGGCTGGCTGTAGGTGTTTTGACCACTACGTTCCCTCACTGTCCCTCTCTATTAGACACTTCCCTACTCTCTTTCTTTCTTCTTCTCGCTGGTCCCAACCTCTGTAGATTGGGAGCATGTCACGAGATGATAGCTCATCTGCTGCTGGGGCACAGTGCAGTGTTTTGTCAGCCCTACATAGTCCTTCGCGCAAATTGCGATCAAAGAATGCTGCCCCTCACAGGATGCTTCGCCCACAGGACGCTGCCCAACTCAGATGCGTTTATCTGCCGCTCCACTCTCTGTCCGTGGCGCTTCATCCGCCTCCCAATTCTCAGGTGCTTGCTGGCACAACCCCTCCAAGACGCTTGTCGAATGCCCACGGTAGGAACGCTGTACCCCTACGGGTGGTGTGGAGGACGCTGCCGCCCACAGGGATCAACGTCTTGCCGCACACCGCTTTCTCGACTCTCATCTTTTCTCTCTTGCTTTCCCTTGTCGCTCCGCTCCACAGTCTCTTTCCATCTTTCTCTCTCTTCATGCTACTTTCCTGTCGTTGTGTTCTGTGTCTGCCTACTGGATATCTCCCCTCCATTCTAGGACGCTTTGCGGCACCCCACCTAGGTTATTGTGCTTCCTGGTGTAGCTCTGTGGTCTCTCCTGTATGTGCTTGTTTCTCTCCCACAGGATGGCTGCCCACAGGACGCTGCCACGACCGGGCACTGCGACAAAGGATACGGGCAGGCACAAGGGACACGGCCCACAGGAGTGCTTCTCCGCTGGCCCACAGGGGGCGGCTTGCTCACGCCAACAGGAAGGATGGAGGCACAAAGTCTGTAGCGGAACGGTCCACATACGGACGCGGGTGGGCACCACGAGAGTGGGGGGTGTGGTCGGGAGGGAGGCGAAGCAAGAAGGGGGAATACAGGTGGCAGGTGAACAGGAAGAAAGGAGGTGTGTATGAATCCACATCACACAACCAGCAAAGGAGGGGGAATCGGGGGGGGGGGGGGGGGGGGAAGGGGAGAACAAAATCACCTCCCATACCACAGTACTACATGCTCTGTGGTGGTCCTCTGGTGGTCCTGCCCATGAAGGACAGGATACAAATATGCAAGTAGCAGGACGAACCACAAGTCTGTGTGCAGTGCTCCTGGATAGTGGCTCACGAGTGTACATTGGTGTCATGTGGAGGTGATAGCCACCTGATTCCATTGACGCTCGCCCAGCGGCTCCATGTGGCACCTAAGAGCTTGGTTTGCGTGGTGCTAGTCTTGGCGGCTCGTCCTGATGTGTGCCTCGTTGCTTATCCTGGGCTCCGACCTGCGAAGGGGGTTGCTGCTAGCACGTGCAGCAACTGGCCCATAGGATTACACATGCCCTGGAAGAAAGGTTCGGTCCCCGTGCCACCTCTCTCTCTCTCTTTCTCTCTTTCTTTTTTCTCTCTTTTTAGTCTCCCTCTCACCTTTTTTTTATTTCTTTCTCATCTCCCCTCTCTTTATCTTCTCTCTCCTCTCTCTAGCCCATCTTCCTCTTCTATCTCTATCTCTTTTTCTTTTCCGGATCTCTCCCTCTCTGTCTGTCTCCGTCTGTCTCTCTGTGCCTCTCTCTCTCTCCCTCTCCCTCTGTCTCTCTCTCTCTCTCTCTCTCTCTCTCTTTGTGTGTCTCTCTCTCTCCGTCACTCTGTCTGTTTTCTCCTGCAGATCTGCTGAATTCAGCGTTTGTGTCACGCCGGCTCGGCACACGAAGTCGAAAGTCAAGGAAAAATTTAATTGGGTTCGTTCCAACTCCTCTCCGTTCGCCTTCAAACCTCCAGCATTAATCAGCTTTATCTTCAGTAGTTTCCTGCTTTCACCGTCGCGCAGCGCATGCTAGCGTCTGATTCCCACCAGCACGCAAAACCGATAACTAGACCGGACCTGGAACGCCACTACGCCGCCCTCCGACACTCAGAGGCTCGTAATTAAACGCATGCATGTACCAGGAAACCCAGAACGGATACGGTACGGAACATTTCCATCCTCCTTTCATCCCTCTGTTCCTCTGCCTTCAAGACTGATACACACAATGCGGCCAAAGGTTTGTGGACACCGGACAGTCACACCTATCTTCAGCATCAATTCACTCATCTTCAAAACAATAGCTGCTCAAACAGCTGCACCCAGAGGGAGTCAAGCCACAGGGCTGAAACTTGGTGTGTGGGTCGGACATGGTGAGACATGCTAATGATTCCAGTTTCACATTCAACCGCACATGTGACGTAACCCAGGGCGGGTCTTATCTCTGTACCTGACTGACCCAACACCCACCATTACAGACGTCCAGTGAGCAGTGGTGTCCTCCATGAGTCCTCCTGTTAGTGCAGCACCATCGGCAGACGGCTGCACCACGCAGGACTACATGCACACAGACCGTTACCACGACTGTCCTTAACACCACGTCACCGTCACCAAAGACTGCAGTGGTGTCGTACCAGACTGTCATGGAGTGACTCAGAATGGCAGCGGGTCATCTTCAGTGACGAGTCCCGCTTTAGTCTTGGTGGAGACGCCCAACGAATCCGTGTGTGGAGGCACCGTGGTCAGCACCGAGATGAACGGTTGACCTTTGAATGGTGACCCTTAGCCTGTTAGCTAGCTCACCAGCCGAGTTCTAGATAAGTAAATAAACTAATCAGCCCATCAGTTTAAACAGAACTGGGTTCTCACTTCACCAGTACCCTCGGTGCTCCACGCGAGCAGCCCTGGAGTCAGAGACTCCTATCCACCGCAGGATCGTTAGTGACACACTCAGTAATACAGAGGTCAGGTGTTGCGAGGCGGTCATAGGTCACAGCTCAGCCAATCAGATTTTAGGACCTGGATTTATATAATAGCCCTTTTTACAACCCGCTGGATCGACCTGATGTAGCCCCGGCGTGCTGACGTACGCTGACGGGTTCTGTGTGTTGGTGTGTACCAGGGTGTTAGACACATTAGCTGGAGGTGTGAGTTCACAACAGAACCTTCACCTCGCTCACGCTTCAGAAAATCACTACGGCTGTCGAGGTAACAAGCGAGGCCTGACAGCGTCTGCACATCCGCGCCGCCGCTCCTCCATCCAGCCACGCATAAAATTAACACTGCGCTCCGTCACGTTCAGGATCCCTCAGTAAACTCGCAGCGTTAACCCGCACACGGAGGTACGGAGCGCCCGAGGCTGGCTTAGTTCTGCACCTCTCCCTTTAAATGACTCCCCTAGCGCTCCATTTCCCAACATTCCCTCAGACTCAGACAATCCCCCACCCTCGCCAACTCCCCGCTCAGGCCGATGTGATTAATTAGGACACTGACCGTCGTCTCGTCTGATTGGTCATAATGAGGAGCCTTTAATGAAACCGACCAATCAGAGAGATGACCGAAGAGCAGACTTGAGTCGAGCGGACGTGTTGAACACAAACGCATTAGCATATCAGCGCGAGGACGTCTCTCTGCTCGGAAACAGACCAGAATGTTTACACTTCCTCTACTGTGCCAACGTTAGCGCCGCGTCATGCTACAGTCAGCCAGCTTATAGTCTTCCCATTCCACCTTAAATAGAGCAGCAGCTACTGGCACTGGAGGAGTTCTAATCAGTGCTGCACCATTTAAGGTAGAACAGGAAAATCCCAACAGCAAGATGGGGAACAGGAAGCAGGCTAATCAGTACCAAACTCTTCTAATGCTAATTAGTACTAAATGCTCTAGAAACGCCATTAAACCATTTAATGCTAATTAATGTTCAAACTTTCCAGTGCTAAATGGTACTAAACTGTTCTAATGCTAATTAGTATTAAACTGTTCTAATGCTAATTAGTGCTAAACCATTCCAATGCTAATTAATATTAAATCATGGAAACGCTACATAACATTGAACTGTTCTAATGCTAATTAATGCTAAACCATTCAAATGCTAATTAATATTAAACAATGGAAATGCTACATAACATTGAACTGTTCTAATGCTAATTAATGCTAAACCATTCCAATGCTAATTAATAT
>JAMWET010000241.1:10000-17500 GCA_024036415.1 Prochilodus magdalenae
TTCAATTACCTGTACAGCCTCATTCAATTACCTGTACAGCCTCATTCAATTACCTGTACAGCCTCATTCAATTACCGGTAAAGCCTCATTCAATTACCGGTACAGCCTCATTCAATTACCTGTACAGCCTCATTCAATTACCGGTACAGCCTCATTCAATTACCGGTAAAGCCTCATTCAATTATCGGTACAGCCTCATTCAATTACCGGTACAGCCTCATTCAATTATCGGTACAGCCTCATTCAATTACCGGTACAGCCTCATTCAATTACCTGTACAGCCTCATTCAATTACCTGTACAGCCCTGCCTGTTCAAATACCTGTACAGCCTCATTCAATTACCTGTACAGCCCCGCCTGTTTAACTACCTGTACAGCCTCATTCAATTACCGGTAAAGCCTCATTCAATTATCGGTACAGCCTCATTCAATTACCTGTACAGCCTCATTCAATTACCTGTACAGCCCTGCCTGTTCAAATACCTGTACAGCCTCATTCAATTACCTGTATAGCCCTGCCTGTTCAAATACCTGTACAGCCTCATTCAATTACCTGTACAGCCCCGCCTGTTAAACTACCTGTACAGCCTCATTCAATTACCGGTACAGCCTCATTCAATTACCGGTACAGCCACATTCAATTACCTGTACAGTCTCATTCAATTACCTGTACAGCCCTGCCTGTTCAAATACCTGTACAGCCCGGTTCAATTACCTGTACAGCCCTGCCTGTTCAAATACCTGTACAGCCTCATTCAATTACCTGTACAGCCCCGCCTATTTAATTACCTGTACAGTCTGATTCAATTACCTGTACAGCCCCGCCTGTTTAATTACCTGTACAGCCTCATTCAATTACCTGTACAGCCCTGTTTAACTACCTGTACAGCCTCATTCAATTACCTGTACAGCCCTGTTTAACTACCTGTACAGCCCAGCTCAATTACCTGTACAGCTTCATTCCATTGCCTGCAGTCTGTTTAACTACCTGTACAGTTCTGTTCACACTAACTGATTACCTTGCACACACCATTCAGCCACCTGTACAGCCCCTACCTGTAATCACCCGCACATGTCGTTTAACTGCCCGCACATGCCACACACACCATTTTACTACATGCCAGAAGCTGGAACCCTGGAGTCCCCATCCAAACTCAGGAGACACGAGGGTTCACTGGTGGTTCAGATTGTGGATTAAATATTATTAATATGTTACAATGTTTTTACGTTGTAGGTCGCCACGGTAAAGCACCGCATTCACACCGCAGTAACGGTGAACTCCGGAACAATGGTGGGGTTCCTCTCCGGGTCTATTTCACTGGAGGTCGACATTACCGTCGCGATCAGCCTGATGGGTCCCTCTGTAGGAAAACCAGACCCTGAAATAATCAGCTCCGCTCTCACTGCACACTGCAGTGCTTAACAGCGAGCGCTGTGATGTTGGCATGGCCTGGAGAATATGAACTCGCTGTGTGCGGAGTGTGTGTGCAGGTAGTGAGCTTATTGCCTGTGTGTGTGTGTGTGCGCGTGTGTTCAGTCAGCCGTGATGTTATGCTGGGTGCCAGCTGAGGCAAAAATCAAACTGCTCCACCACAGCTGAGCAGAACATTACAGCACTCCTATGTAGCGCACAGACGTGCCGCACACGCGCCGCACACTCCTTTCTGTGTCATTAACCATATACAGTACTGCACAAACGCCGGAGGCCGTTTATTTAAAGGACTCGTGTCAGGAAAACTGAACCTTAGTGACGCTCAGGTCTCGTTATCAGGAGAGCATAACACACCCTGACTAGCCAAGTCCGGATCGCGCCATTCCGCCATGGAAGTGCCGGGGTACGGCCGTGGTGCACCGGCTCTCCAGGGGCCAGTTACAATGTGCATGTCCTGGGATGCCGCCCTGTAGCAGGCTGGACCGGAACGTGCAGCATCCTGTTACTGGCTCGCTGTGCGGTGGAACTGCCCCCCAGATATGGAATGACCTTCCAGTTAGTGTTGGAGACACTCCACAGCCCCATTCCTGAACCCCACCTGTTCAGTAGAATCTGTGGTAATAAGCGTCTCTGCTAACTGCTAACACCACACGGTGGTCCCAGCCTGTCTGTCACAGCTAACTGTCTGGGTGTGCTCTTTGCCCAAACTCTGTGGTCTGCGGAGCTACGGCCCAAACTGGGCTCTCTGAGTCCGCGTCTGCGTCTGTCTCGGCTAGGAGCCACTGCCTGCCCGCACTGCTGACCCGTTAGCCTGCCATGGGGCTTCATGTCCTGTGCTGTGAGGGGCTACAACGTACTCCTCCTACAACGCTCAACACTCCTCCTACAACGCTCAACACTCCTACAACGCCCAACACTCCTCCTACAACGCTCAACACACAACACTCCGCCTACAACACCCAACACTCCTCCTACAACGCCCAACATTCCGCCTACAACGCCCAACACTCTTCCTACAGCGCTCAACACTCCTCCTACAACGCCCAACATTCCGCCTACAACGCCCAACACTCCTACAGCGCTCAACACTCCTCCTACAACGCCCAACACTCCTCCTACAACGCCCAACACTCCTCCTACAACGCCCAACACTCCTCCTACAAAGCTCAACACTCCTCCTACAACGCCCAACATTCCGCCTACAACGCTCAACACTCCGCCTACAACGCCCAACACTCCTACACTCTCAACACTCCGCCTACAACGCCCAACACTCCTACAACGCTCAACACTCCGCCTACAACGCCCAACACTCCTCCTACAACGCTCAACACTCCTCCTACAGCGCTCAACACTCCTCCTACAACGCCCAATATTCCGCCTACAATGGCCAACACTCCTCCTACAACTCTCAACACCCCTACTACAATGCTCAACACTCGTCCTACAACGCTCAACACTCCTCCTACAACGCTCAACACACCTCCTACAACGCCCAACATTCCGCCTACAACGCCCAACATTCCGCCTACAACGCCCAACACTCCTCCTACAGCGCTCAACACTCCTCCTACAGCGCCCAACACTCCTCCTACAACGCCCAACATTCCTACAGCGCTCAACACTCCTCCTACAACGCCCAACACTCCTCCTACAACGCCCAACACTCCTCCTACAAAGCTCAACACTCCTCCTACAACGCCCAACATTCCGCCTACAACGCTCAACACTCCGCCTACAACGCCCAACACTCCTCCTACAACGCCCAACACTCCTCCTACAACGCCCAACACTCCTCCTACAACGCCCAACACTCCTCCTACAGCCCTCAACACTCCTCCTACAACGCCCAACATTCCGCCTACAATGGCCAACACTCCTCCTACAATGCCCAACACTCCTCCTACAACTCTCAATTCCGCCCAACCCCTCCTAACAACAACTCAACACCCTCCTACAATGCTCAACACTCCTCCTACACACGCCTCAACAACTGCCTCTACAACGCTTAACACACCTCCTACAACGCCCAACATTCCGCCTACAACGCCCAACATTCCGCCTACAATGGCCAACACTCCTCCTACAATGCCCAACACTCCTCCTACAACTCTCAACACCCCTACTACAATGCTCAACACTCGTCCTACAACGCTCAACACTCCTCCTACAAACCCCACCTCCTGCTCAAGCCCAACACTCCTACAACGCCCCAACATTCCGCCCTACAACGTTCAACATTTCCGCCTACAACGGCCCCAACACTCTCCTAACAGCAGCATCAACACTCCTACTCTCAACGCCCCTACACAATGCTCCTCCGTACAACGCCCAACACTCCTACAGCGCTCAACACTCCTCCTACAACGCCCAACACTCCTCCTACAACGCCCAACATTCCGCCTACAACGCTCAACACTCCGCCTACAACGCCCAACACTCCTACAGCGCTCAACACTCCTCCTACAACGCCCAACACTCCTCCTACAACGCTCAACACTCCTCCTACAACGCTCAACACTCCGCCTACAACGCTCAACACTCCTCCTACAACACCCAACACTCCTCCTACAACGCCCAACACTCCTCCTACAGCGCTCAACACTCCTCCTACAGCGCTCAACAATCCTCCTACAACACCCAACATTCCGCCTACAACGCCCAACACTCCTCCTACAACGCCCAACACTCCTCCTACAGCGCTCAACACTCCTCCTACAACGCCCAACACTCCTCCTACAGCGCTCAACACTCCTACAACGCCCAACACTCCTCCTACAACGCCCAACACTCCTACAACGTTCAACACTCCTCCTACAACGCTCAACACTCCGCCTACAACGCCCAACACTCCGCCTACAACGCCCAACACTCCTCCTACAACGCTCAACACACCTCCTACAACGCCCAACACTCCTCCTACAACGCCCAACATTCCGCCTACAACGCCCAACACTCCTCCTACAGTGCTCAACACTCCTCCTACAGTGCTCAACACTCCTCCTACAACGCCCAACATTCCGCCTACAATGGCCAACACTCCTCCTACAACGCCCAACATTCCGCCTACAATGCCCAACATTCCGCCTACAACGCTCAACACTCCTCCTACAACGCCCAACACTCCTCCTACAACGCCCAACACTCCTCCTACAGCGCGCAACACTCCTCCTACAACACCCAACACTCCTCCTACAACACCCAACACTCCTCCTACAACGCTCAACACCCCTACTACAATGCTTAACACTCCGCCTACAACGCCTAACACTCCTACAGCGCTCAACACTCCTCCTACAACGCTCAACACTCCGCCTACAACGCCCAACACTCCTCCTACAACGCCCAACACTCCTCCTACAACGCCCAACACTCCTCCTACAACGCCCAACACTCCTCCTACAACGCTCAACACTCCTCCTACAACGCTCAACACTCCTCCTACAACGCTCAACACTCCTCCTACAACGCCCAACACTCCTCCTACAACGCCCAACACTCCTCCTAAAATGCTCACTATTTGACCGCACAGCGCCCTGCAGCATGTATCCCTCCACCATGAATGGAGTTTAAGGCTGAGATCTTCTCCACACTATCATAAACAGCGTCTCAGACATCAGGCAGCGTATTCAGAACCACCTCATGTAGGAGCTTCCTGTGAGGGAGCTTTTAGAGGGGACGTCTGGTTACCTTCACCATCACTGGGAACCGTTCTGCCTATATCTAGTGTTTAATTGGTGACATCACATTAAAGGTGGTTTCTGCCTTTCGCACGCCGCTGTATGAAGCCCAGTCCGCTGGCACATACCTTCAGATGCGCCGCGTGTAGACACATGGTCACGCACATGGGTACACACACACACACACACACACACACACACACACACACACACACACACACACACGCGTGGCCACAGTGGTCTGGCCTCCCTGGGGCAGAGAGACCAGATGCAGTCTCACAATGCAGCTAAAAATACAGCTCAGGCTAAGAGAGGAGATTAATTAAAATGATCACGCTTCACAGACTACCCCCACTTTACTCCTCTCCCTCTCTCCTCCTAATCCTCCTCTCCGTCTCCACGTCTCAGGCGGAGCCGCATCCACCGAGTCGGATCCGTCTGAGGGCCGGCACTTCGAGAAAAACACAGTGTGTCCGGCCATGACCGTCTGCATACACAGGGTTTACTGTACGGAAGGGAACCTCCACCCAAATTTCTCTCTCCGAATTTCTGAGTTACGGAGCGGTTGAGACAGTTCATAGGGGTTTGGCATGACTTCTTATGAATCCTGTATTCATAATGCTGTTATAAGGGGCCAGGTACCTTCTATAATACCTCCACTTGGAGCACGCTAAGACCACCTATAATGCTCTATGCTGAATAAATTTCATAAGTCCCTCGCTGCGCTTAAAGCCTGTAAGGCTCTCGCGACTGCTTAAGAGACACTATGCCAGCTTATTCCAGGTATTATAAGATGTTATGTATGCTACATAGTGTTTCATGAATGTTTTCACACTGCATTAAGCTTCATAGGAAGTGTTACCGTGAAACCCTGTCAGAGCTGTTCACAGTGGTGGTGAAGGTAACCAGACGCTCCCCTCTACGCTGCCTGATGTCTGAGATCAGACACGTGTAGGGGTTCCCCTCTAGGGGTTGCATGATGCACTGCTAGCCTTGAGCTAACCAGAGACTCGGACCCATGCAGGTGCGCATCTGACCGCACCCGAGCAGACCTCCCGAGATGCTTACCCGCAACCGGAGAGCTGGAGAACCACAGAGATACTGCTGGTAGACCCGCATGACCGTACGCTTCCATACACCTGCAGATTCAGCTACTTCCTTCACACTATGGTCTTTGGCCACGCCCACATGCAGGCCCTCATTTTAGCCAATCATTAACATCTGCTCTGGAGCCATTTTCCACACATGGAATGAGACATTCCCTGCACTGTAGCACCTCCTCCCAATCTATGGACCCGTCACTCACACTCCACAGGGATGTATAGCTCCATCATCCTCATGCAACGCCACCTGCAGGAGCCTGGAGGTACCACCACCTTAACCACACCAGGAGACTGAGTTTTTGTTTGTTGAGTGTATGAGATCAGCTGATAAACAAATGGTGGAAGTGTTCACATCGATCGGGCTTCAGAGAACAGTTAGGCTCTGAACTGAAAGGACTTCCCTACGAGCCACAGGATACAGGAGTCCGGTCCGATGGCGACCAGGGCGCTTTATGAGCTCCGCTGTTAAACTGATAATAAGTCTGTGATAGAGGAAAAGAGGGATGATGAAGACTTCCTCAGTTTGGGCTGTGATACGGAGTTTAAAGGTGCAGGAGTTACTGTGCCAATAAAGATGTTTATAATAAAGTCTCTCGCTCCTCATAAACCTGCAACAGCATCCTGTTCCCAGCACCGGTTCCTGCAGGAACATGCACGCGGGCTGAGCGGCTCAGAGAAGTGATGAGGGACTAAATTAAACCCAGAGACTGAGCAATAAACAGAGAGAACTCCGACAGAGAGGTGCTAGTGCTGCTGAGGTTCAGCCAGAGGGAGGGGCTACGTGTGCAACACGTTCAGAGAGGGGAGGGGCTACAAGTGCTACATGTTCAGAGGGGGAGGGGCTACTGGTACTACATGTTCAGAGAGGGGAGGGGCTATGGATGCTACACGTGCTACATATTCAGAGAGAGGCGGGCTACAAGTGCTAGACATCCAGAGATGGGAGGGGCCACAGTGCTACTTGTTCCGAAAGAGGAAGGGCTACAGGCACTAGATGTTCAAAGAATGGAGGGGCCACAGTGCTACACATTCAGAGAGGGGAGGGGCTACGGGTGCTATACGTTTAGAGAGAGGAGGGGCTACCGTTACTACATGTTCAAATATGTGAGGGACTACAGGTGCTATACATTGAGAGAGGGGAGGGGCTATGTATACTACATGTTCGGAGAGGGGTGGGGCTACAGGTGTTCTATGTCCAAAGAGTGAAAGGGCTACAGGTGCTACATGTTCAAAGAGGGGAGGGGCTACAGGTGCTACATGTTCAAAGAGGGGAGGGGCTACAGGT
>JAMWET010000241.1:22500-26235 GCA_024036415.1 Prochilodus magdalenae
ACACCCTCCGTCTATAACAGCGGCCCAACACCCTCCGTCTGTAACAGCGACCCAACACCCTCTGTCTATAACAGTGGCCCAACACCCTCTGTCTATAACAGTGGCCCAACACCCTCCGTCTATAACAGCGGCCCAACACCCTCCGTCTATAACAGCGGCCCAACACCCTCCGTCTATAACAGTGGCCCAACACCCTCCGTCTATAACAGCGGCCCAACAGCCTCCGTCTATAACAGTGGCCCAACACCCTCTGTCTATAACAGTGGCCCAACACCCTCCGTCTATAACAGCGGCCCAACACTCCGAAACACCGCATCCGTCTGGGAACAGCGGCCCCACACCCGGCCACCCGAAACAGCCACATCAGACACTTCGCCGTCTGGAACAGCGGCCCAACACCCTCCGTCTGGAACAGCAGCCCAACACCCTCCGCATGTAACAGCGGCCCAACACCCTCCGTCTATAACAACGGCCCAACACCCTCCGTCTGTAACAGCGACCCAACACCCTCCGTCTGTAACAGCGGCTCGGCCCAACACCGGGCTCCGTCATGTAACAGCGCCCACCCAAACACCCTCCGTCTGGTGTAATCGCTGCCACATACAACGTCTGGTTTGGCGCGGGTGATAGTACATCTCGAGCTGTAAAACACGGCGGCCCAATCGGAAGGCCTTAAAACAGTACAGGTACTTAATGATCATATATATTTATATTAGTGCGGCCGGCACATCAGGGCTTACAGTCATCACCCACATTTTAATTTATTCTAATGACCAGATGATACAAACAACATAACACCCAACATACAGGTTTCCCTCAGACCTTGTTTACAAAGTGTTTATCTTTCCTAGACCGACGAGTCTAGCTGTCAAGCTTGTCTTTATTTGCTTGACAGGAAACCTATCATCGTAGCAGTTTGCTACTCATAGCTTAACATTTCTGAGTGTCGTGGTGTCTGACTACATTTGCAAGACAGCCATGTTTTCTAGACGATGATACTAAGGTTCAGAGAATGGTACATACATGGCAAGTCTGTACTCTCTCCTTTCTACTGCTCTACCTATGAAAGTGACATCCTAGTCTTAATGTTTAGTAACATGTTAGACAATAGCGCCACATACACATATAGGCTAGTTAATACATCTCTTCAGATTGCTCATAGCTAGCAATAAACCACACTATACAACTGCCGTCCTATTTCACTGTTTCATCCTGTAAATGCGACGATGATAACACTAGGTGTTGTAGCCTCTATGTTATTGCACATGCCACACAGGGAATGGCATATCATGCCTACTTATGACGTTGCTCAAAACAGAGAAGAGGGAGAGAAGAAAACCCCCCCCCCAACTTAACGTTATTGAGGCAGCGTCCAAAAGTCAGTGAACTCTTCCAGATGCGACAGTGTTATTTCGACGACTCGCGTCGGCCTGTTGCGATGATCAGTAGCTAAGAGGAACCCAGATCAGAGCAGTCCAGGGAGTGGCCAGCACGGGCCGCGATATGGCTTGAAGACTCCAGGGTATAGGTTTCTCGACGCAGTGCTTTGGGCCAGCTTACTGGCCAGTGGGATTGGCTAATGCAGCTGACTAGGGTTCACCTGCTTGGATTTCGGTGTTCAGTGAGATGGTTTGTTCTTCCGACATGCCCCGTATCTAGCGCCTGCAGATTCAGTCTCGGCATGCCTAGCAGCCGGGATAGCAGTGGGAGTGGGGAAGGGGGCAGGGGGTGGAGTGGAAGTGGTGGGCATGTGTGTGATAAAGTATTGTGTAGTGTTTTACATGCATGTGCCAATTATAAATGCATTACACGGTTATGCCCGGTGGATGTTTGGGGTCGTCTGTATATCTAGCTCCTAAGAGAAGACCACTTAAACACTCATCGAGTCTGTGGATGTTTGGGTGGTATAGTTTAGTTGCTTGTATCAACGTTGCGATGCAAACAATCACAGCTGTACGCTAGCTTAGTTGTTGTCTTAAAACTAGCTTCACTTCATTATTGCAACTTATCACAGCTAACTGAATCTCATTGTGTGTGTATGCTTGAAAATGTGGAAAGTCAGGCGTTATGACACAGCTGATGTTTGTACCCTACCTTTCCACCCTAATGATAGCAATGTGCTGTTTTTAGACATTAGTGTTGTTATATGGTGCATTCTTTTTTTTGATTTGTGTCTCCCTTTTTTCTCTTTCCTTTTTTTTTTCCGGTCAAATTGGAGAATAAGGCATTTGTTGATTAATGATGATTATCATTTTTGAATCTTAAAGGTTCAGAAAAAACGTAGTCTACGCGCGTACGTGAGTTACTATAATAAACTGGACTGCGCTGATACACTCATGTCATGTAGCAGATAGTTGTTCACGTTCCTTGTTTTTTTATATTGTGAGAGACAAACTAGAATGCTAAGTCATTATTTCAATGACAACTGTGTGGCAACTTGCATTTTGGCAGTTTGCTTGCTGGGCAAATTCAGCGCTGAAACATCTTAAAGCTGCTCATCAGACGTGTGCACTGCTCTAGGACCAGTTCTTGTCTACCATAAATCAAGTCACTAACCGAACCACAATAAAGAGACTCAAGTTAAACAGCTCTAAGATCAGTGTCGCAGACAGGACCAGTAAACAAGCTTGGGAAACGACCAGCAAGACAATGATTTATGAAGCTACTTCTTTCGATTCTGGGGCGAGTAATACACGTGTAATACCATGTTCCACAAGCTAAGATTGCTGCTAGAGTCGTACTTCACAATCTTTTACACAACCTGATACAGATGGTCGATCACCATAATGCACCCTCAGTGTAAATGCAAATAGATCGCACTAATGTCAAGATGCAGGTTTTTGTTTTTTTTACATACAAAAATTTAACCACCATGAAATCTTCTGTTGTTCATCTCTTTACACATATTAACCTGCCTGTTAATTGGTATTGCCTATTATGCCGAATGACGATCCACTTAGAAGTCTATGCCATGTGTGTTAGCACAGTAGACCTATTAATACACCTGTGTAATTGGAGTAAATGTTAAGACTGTCTTAGTCGCAATGTCGGCAGCCCTTCTATGGGGCACTCCAAAAGTGTAACAATGTAAGTAAAATAGGAGTTGCTTTAAAAACAGTGCCAACAAACCCGGTAAAGAACCCACTATATTGGGCAAAACGTCCGAAGCAAAAACCTGACAAATACACTCTAGATAAGCCCACTACAATTCCAAGTTTGTTATATCCCAAGTTCCTCAGTAATTACAATTTCGACGAAAAGGCAATACAAGACTAAAAATATCTAAGCAGTAAGTAGCAAGTTAAACTCAGAATGACAGATATACTAGGTCAAGCAGTATGGAAATTCACGATGTGTCCTGTATCAGACGTTTCAGTGAAAAACAAGTTACATTTAATAGGTAATTGTAGTTTACAGTTCTATAACATTCTGTGTAAACACTACCCTAATAGAGAGTGCTCATGCAGATCTTTAGGTGATAATGGACACGAAAAGACTGAAGGAACAATCCACAACCCATAGATGAGACCCCAGTGTATTTCCATAGTGTAAAAAATCCTGTGTTCATTAGAGAAACTAGTCACAATATATCTCAGTACAGCATTTAGTTCCCGTGATTGGCCTATGTGCTTTCCACTTACTATTTTTTCATTCTTCTACTCCAACTTTCTCTCCCCATCATCCCTTCTTCCTCCTTTCCTCTTTTTATCTCTTCTCTCCCTCCTCCCCACTCTT
>JAMWET010000242.1:0-7500 GCA_024036415.1 Prochilodus magdalenae
TGATTCGGGAACTTCTCCTTGCTCTTCAGTCAGTGCATGTCCGCCCACAGGGCAGCGCCCAAGGACGGCCTGTGGAGCCTGTTTGAGGTAAAGCCAAAACGATGCAACTGACCAACCATCCCCGCCGGACAAAGAACGGGAACGCAGGAAGGCGGACGACGGGAAGGGCCGCGGCCCTGCATCTCCAGACCAAGCCAGACATAATAAAACACAGACTCATGTACCTCCACACTTCAACTCTAAACACAAACACTTCTACACACCTTTATAACTCGTACAACACTAGACTCTACACACCTATAACTTACCACTGACTCTACACACCTATAACTCTCCACACGTAAAACACTACACACGGTTACACTATAACTGCCAACACACCTCATAACTCCTACACACTGAGCCTACTACCCACACCTAGTAACTCTACACACTGTACACACACTCTACACACGGTACCACTCATAACTCTACACCACCTATAAACTCTACACAACGAACTCTACACAACCCTATAAACTCTACACACTGTAAAACACTACACACGGTCACACTATAACTCGACACACTGTACACACACCTCTACACACCTATAACTCTATCACACTGTGAGAAACAGCTAAACACGGTACCCACTATAACTCTACCACACCTATACATCTACACCTGGACGTCTACCACACCCTATAACTTGTCTACACAATGTAAAAACACTACACACTGGTTACAACGATAACTTATAGACACACTGATCTCTACACACCTACATAACTCTACAAACAAACTGTAAACATTACAGCACCGGTACACTATAAAACTCTAGCACACCCTATAACTCTTACACACTGACCTCTACATCAACCTATAACTCTACCACACTGTTGAAACACTACACACCGGTAACACTATTAACTCATACACACCTATAAAACTCTACACACTGACTCTACCACACCTATAAACTTCACTACACTAACATCAAAACCACTGTAAAACACTACACCCGGTTACACTACTCAACTCTACACACCTATAACTCTACACACTCTACACACTAACTCTACACACCTATAACTCTGCACACCTATAACTCTACACACTGACTCTACACACCTATAACTCTGCACACCTATAACTCTACACACTGACTCTACACACCTATAACTCTACACACTGACTCTACACACCTATAACTCTACACACTGCACACTTCAACTCTACACACTGACTCTACACACCTATAACTCTACACACTGTAAACACTACACACGGTACACTATAACTCTACACACCTATAACTCTACACACTGACTCTACACACCTATAACTCTACACACTGTAAACACTACACACGGTACACTATAACTCTACACACCTATAACTCTACACACTCTACACACTAACTCTACACACTGTAAACTCTACACACCTATAACTCTACACACTGACTCTACACACCTATAACTCTGCACACTGACTCTTACACACCTATAACATCTACCACACTTGAATCTACACACCATTAACTCTACACACTGACTCTACACACCTATAACTCTGCCATCTACTCTATAACTCTACACACCGACTCTACACAACCATAAACTCTACACCACTGACTCTCCACACCTATAACTCATACACACTGACTCTAAACACCATAACTTGCAACCTATAACTCTACACAGACTCTACACACTATAACTCACACACTGTAAACATACACACGCCCACTACACTAAACTCTAACCCTATAACTCTACAACACTGTAGAGACATCTACACACGGTACACTATAACTCTACACACCTATAACTCTACACACGGTACACCATAACTCTACACACTGACTCTACACACCTATAACTCTACACACAAACTCTACACACCTATAACTCTACACACCTATAACTCTACACACTGTAAACACTACACACGGTACACTATAACTCTACACACCTATAACTCTACACACGGTACACCATAACTCTACACACTGACTCTACACACCTATAACTCTACACACTGACTCTGCACACCGTACACTATAACTCTACACACTGTAAACTCTACACACCTATAACTCTACACACTGTAAACACTACACACGGTACACTATAACTCTACATACCTATAACTCTACACACGGTACACTAAAACTCTACACACAAACTCTACACACTAACTCTACACACCCATAAATCTGCACACTTCAACTCTACACACAGACTCTACACACCTATAACTCTACACACTAACTCTACACACTGTAAACACTACACACGGTACACTATAACTCTACACACCTATAAATCTACACACTCTACACACTAACTCTACACACTGTAAACTCTACACACCTATAACTGTACACACTAACTCTACACACTGTAAACTCTACACACCTATAAATCTACACACTCGACACACTAACTCTACACACTGTAAACGCTACACACCTATAACTCTACACACTCTACACACTAACTCTACACACCTATAATTCTACACACTGTACACTAAAACTCTACACACAAACTCTACATACCTATAACTCTACACACTGTAAACACTACACACGGTAAACTATAACTCTACACACTAACTCTACACACCTATAACTCTACACACCCATAAATCTACACACTTGAACTCTACACACAAACTCTACACACTGTAAACTCTACACACTGTACACTATAACTCTACACACCTATAACTCTACACACAAACTCTACACATTGTAAACACTACACACGGTACACTATAACTCTACACACAAACTCTACATACCTATAACTCTACACACCTATAACTCTTCACACACACACTCTACACACTGTAAACACTACACACGGTACACTATAACCCTACACACCTATAATTATACACATGGTAAACTCTACACACTAACTCTACACACCCATAAATCTACACACTGTACACTAAAACTCTACACACAAACTCTACACACCTATAACTCTACACACTGTACACTATAACTCTACACACTAACTCTACACACCCATAAATCTACACACTTCAACTCTACACACAAACTCTACACACTGTAAACTCTACACACGGTACACTATAACTCTACACACCCATAAATCTACACACTTCAACTCTACACACTGTAAACACTACACACGGTACACTATAAATCTACACACCTATGACTCTACACACCCATAAATCTACACACTTCAACTTTACACACGGTACACTATAACTACACACCAACTCAACACACTAAACTCCACACACTAACTCTACACACCCATAAATCTACACACTTCAACTTTACACACGGTACACTATAACTACACACCAACTCAACACACTGTAAACTCTACACACTAACTCTACACACCTATAACTCTACACACTGTAAACTCCACACACTAACTCTACATACTGTACACTATGATTCTACACACTATAAACTCTACAGATCCCCCTCTGATGAGTCTACGTTCCTTATATTCCCCCGAAGTTGGTGGTCCCCAGATGATCTCACTGTGTGGTCACGTCTGGCCCGGTGAGGCTACCCAAGCTAAAGCTGGTGTTTGGTTTGTGTTTCAGACGTGTACCTGTGTGCGGTGCTGATCTGCAGTGGGCCTGCTGTGCATGTGTTTGTTCACGGTGGTCGTGAGCTGCCAGTATCTGCAGAGGACAGAGGACACTTAAAAGGCTACAAGCATCGCTAACCTGTCCCGCCCCTCACCTGAGCGGCATTGCCTGGTGGGGGGCTGCTCAGTGGTACGTGGTTCGTTGTGAGTCAGCGTGAACTGTTGTCGGCTCCCCAGACAATTAGTCTCACACGGCGGCCTGATAGGACGGCTGGTTTCATGGTTTCATTTCTTTTGTTCTTGTCTTATGCCCCCAGAAAATTTATCATTTGGTCGCAGAGCCCTCAGAACAGGTGTGAGTCTCCTCTTCACTTGAGACCTTAGTGATTCTCCAGTGTCAGTCTATCAGGTGTAATTAGACCACCTACCTCCACATACCTACACTCCCTGTTCCGCATACAAGGTCAAGCGTCCACTGACCAATAACATGGACACTGCAGTGACCCCCTGACGACGGTGGTGTTGTGTTAGTGTGTGTCCACAACACGGTCCACTCCCTGTTGAACGGAACAGGGTAACTAACAGTACCCCAGAGAAACAGATGGAACCGAACACAGTCTGGACCTTGTTACACCGTACAGAGTGTCCTGTATGGCCAGTGGAGCTTGATGGGGAGTGGACAGGGAGTGGTGGGTGTTTAATGTTATTCACGGCTGGATACGCATCTGAACTGCACATCGTGTGTGGCACATGCTCCGGCGAGACGGTCACTAGTCTAGTCGTCAGCCTACAGTCTCCAGCTCTACCCAAGAAGCAAAGGAGGTACAAGACAAAGAAAACAGTGGAATCGCGGGTGGTAGGTGCCTCCATGAGACATCCCTGTACTAAAGGGTAGGCACCTGCCGCCAGGCGTCACTGTTTTAGACCACTCGGTTGTTTTCAAACACGTCTGTTAGAACCGACTCCACTAACGTACAGGTCTGACACGTCCACACGTTGTGTCATTTTCAAGCACCCATCGCACAGACAAACATGTACGGGAAGCCGAAACTCTTACAAGCCCCAGCCGAGAAACTGACATCTTTTGGGGTGAGTTTCCCTGATTGACGCGTAACGGAATTGTATAGACGCAGGCCTGTGTTATTGCACAGCGCCAAAGCATAACGATCTGAGATAAAGCCTGAACGGGGAATTTGCACGACATCGGATTGGGGACACAGAGTACAAGCTACCGGCAGCTGGGAAACTCAACCGTAGCCTGGCTCAGGTCTACACTCGCCTCCACTATGGCAGAAAATGGGACACAGCTGTGTTTCAAGATAAACAAAGCTGTTGTTCGGTGACGAGATAGCATAGCGGCTAACACCACACTAGCACAATATATAACCATAAGGTGAGCGTGTATGAAATTAAATAAGAGTGGCCCAAAGGGACTGAACCCTGGGGGACGCCATAGGTTCACCGGCACTAGCTTCATTCCCCCTTAGTTCCAGTGAGAGGAACTCGTTAATGCTTCAGACCAAGAGACCTCCTGGACCATTCCATGCTCCCAACTTTGGTGGGGTCAGTTTTGTGGGGACGGCCACTTCCATGTTTTCCAACATGACCGGCACACCAGTGCATCAGAAAGCAAGTCTCCATAATAACAAAAGACATGGTAGGAAGCGAAGTTCTGGTGTGTGAGGGAACATGGACTGGCCTGCAGGAGTCCTAGACACTCACGCCGATAGAACACCGTTTGGGGATGGATTAGGTGTGGTGGAAGACTGAGAGCCAGGTCCTATTTACTTCGTTCCAACATCAGTGTCTGGACCTCACACATGTGCTTCTGGAAGAATGGTCCAGGGAATTCCCCTAAACAACATTCCTAACCCCTTGTGGAAGAGAGTTCCCAGAAGAGCTGGGAGGCTGTTCATTAGCTGTAAAAGGTGGAGCTTCCAGCTAAACCCTTATGAATTATAATAAGGCATGTAGCACAGTTCACACGCTTGTGAAAGGCAGACGAGCGCAATACTTTGGGCCCAGTACTGTGAATGTTATCAGGAACATTATAAACTGGACGAGTCCTGTTAGATTTATAGATTAATTAAAATTCATAAAAAACATATATTTTTCATTTTTCATTAATTTCAATATCAGGTGAGGAAAGACAGGCCCAGCTGTGTTTAGCACTGCCCTCAGTAGTGGTAAATGGTTCCCGACTTCAAGTCCAACACACTGGTTTTTGCCGTATGCTGTAACAGCACCCCAACAATGCTTGCACAGTCCCTGACTGCCTGAATTTGATGGATTTGAAATAACTTCCTTTCTGCTCTTCTTCATCCTTACAGCTCAAAGATAGCCGAGGAGAGGCCTGACGTACGCAGAGCTTGGAACTGGTTCCAAGCCACTAGCCAGACGACCAAAAACGTCCAAGGACGGGAACTGTGTTACCGCCCAAATACTTTTTGAGGACCAAAACAGTGTAGGACTCGGCCAGCGGCCTTAATTGATGCACAGAACAAGCCACGAAATCTGGATTCTGGCACCTCCGGATAGGACGCAGAACTACCGACTGTCAGTTGGATCTGGAGCGACCTTGTTTCCAAATATTGGGATACCCCTTTGCAGGACGGTCTGTAGACGAACTTGGGACGATCTGATCTGACACAACAGCTTAACCACATGTGGAATTGTGTCAGTTATGCGTCGGTAGCCTGATAACACATATGATGACTATAATGATAAGCTCTCAAACGCAGACTAAACCCGAGTCTCCCTTGCGTGGTTTAAGGGGGTAAGTGCCCTTCATAGCTCTTCTGCAGGATGGGCACTGCATGAGGCATGATGCGTGGCATAATAAACCCCTGTGGGTGTGAGTGAACAGGGAATCCGTAGACTCTTGGGAGGCTAGGTGCCTACAGTGGCTCAATGGAATGTTCCTCGGTTCCATTGTGTGGGAAAAAATGGCTCCAGAGTGCGAGGTGTTAATGATGTGGCGTCAAACACATGAGTCGGACTGCATGTGGGACGTGCACAAAGACCATAGTGTGAGAAAATGGTAGTCTTGAATCTGCAGGTGTGATGGAGAGCGTACTGGTCATACGGGTCTACCAGCAGACAGTGGATACAATCCCAGTCCTACCAGGGAAGGTTCTCCTCGGAACTGTGCCAGGGAAGGCCTCCACCAGATAAAACACTGATATGGCCCTAGCGCCCAGAAACATGTGGGGTGGCGGTTTATGTTCCGGTGGAGACTTATGTATCGAAGGACCCCCAAATTTTTTTATAAATGAAGAATTCCTGAAATTCCATGAGACAGAAGCTGAACTACTGGCTAGCTAGTGGAATTTCAGGAGCTGCTCGTTTCATTTTGGGAAACAGCCAAACTAGAATCCTCCCGTGCCTCCCAGAAGCCTGCGGTTAGCCCACTCGTTAGTGCTTCCAGTGCCCACGAGTAGGGAGAGCCGCAGACTCAGCTTGAACTGTGCAGATTAAGCCCTGGGACTTGTGGTCGTCTCTCACGGTTTAAACAGGCATATTTAAAAAGCAACATTCATATTTCCGTGTGTTCCGTATATCCTAACCACACACTCAGTTTTACATTCCCAGCTTCTGTCTTTGCCAATGGTTTTTCCCTTTCCGTGATGTCCCAAGCACATTCCATGTACATGCTTACCGTCTCCCTCTCTGTTAGTCATCTTCGGACTAACTTAGCTTTCGTCAACACTCATCTTTGAGCCATTGCTCCTCCGGGAGCACCAGTCCTGTGTTATCATAGCTGCCTCTCTCCTCTGTAAGCCCAAGAACCAATCCCTCACCAGCCGGCCACATTCGCGAGCCAAGGTTGGAGCTTTAATTGCCGGTTTCGGTTGTGGGCAGAACGCGAAAAATCCCTTCTGCTTTTAATCTGTTACTGCTCCGTAACTCCTCTCACTACTGCTAC
>JAMWET010000242.1:12500-27349 GCA_024036415.1 Prochilodus magdalenae
TGGTTCTTCTTTATGCTCTTATGGAGTTTTGAGTCTTGGTTCCCCTCAGTGGTTCTTCCTTCCTCTCTTTCATGATCTTAGAGAAATTCTTCTTGTCTTGGTTCCTCAGTGGTTCTTCTTCATGAATTTGATTGACAGTAAATTCTGGTCTCCTGTTTATACACACTCCTGTGGTTTTTGATTGACGGTCTATGATCTGTCTTGTCCTCACAGTTCCTCCACTCGGTTCTGTGAACCAGCTGATATGAAGTCTCACTGTGTGTGTGGTAGTCACCATCACAGGTGTATTAGCGGTTGACCTCCATATCTAACTAGCGCATCCCTGTGAGGTGGACTCAGCAGTCACCCCTCCTCTCCAACAGAGAACAAACTCAGCTCAGTCTTCCATCAGTCTTATTTCCATCACACGGCCAATCAGAGTGCTCCGTTTCAGTTCCACAGTAGCGAACAATTACCCCCTTCACCCGTCTCCAGGTCGTCCTCATCAGTCTTTCCGTCAGAGCCGTTTAGACCAGAGGAGACAAGAGAGCGAACATGAGGGAACAAGGAGACATTGTGACGGACCCCACTGCAGCGGAAACCCGATCCTGCCATCTGCGGCCAAGTCTGATCACACAAGCAGGGGCGTGAGACTCGCGAGGGTCTGTCTGCTCTAGAGATGTTCCAGATCACCTCACACGCAGACATGGACAGAACGCAGACCACCTCGGTGCTCATTAGAGCCGTGTGTCCGTGTGATCAACCCGCATTTAAGATGGACTTGTACAACTAAACTGACGTGATGAGAACGCTTTCAGCAGCACATACATTTCCATCTAATCCAGATTAAACCAGTTTAAACTAACCCAGTTTCAACTAACCCAGTTTAAACTAACCCAGATTAAACTAAAACAGTCTCAACTAACCCAGATTAAACTAAACCAGTTTCAACTAACCCAGATTAAACTAAAACAGTTTAAACTAACCCAGATTAAACTAAAACAGTTTAAACTAACCCAGATTAAACTAAAACAGTTTAAACTAAACCAGTTTCAACTAACCCATATTAAACTAAAACAGTTTAAACTAAACCAGATTAAACTAAAACAGATTAAACTAAAACAGTTAAAACTAAACCAGATTAAACTAACCCAGTTTCAACTAAACCAGTTTAAATTAAACCAGACTAAACTAACCCAGTTAAACACCAGCTGAATAGCACATACGCAACTACACAGAGTATAAACAAAGATTTAAAATTAGACAGGAATTATGTAGCTCTACCTTCAGACGTTCAGTGTTCATCTCATTCCTCCCTTTTATTTTTATTTTGGGATCAAATGTTTAATTTCCAAAATAATTCTCAAAAAATTTAACATAATACAAAAAATCAAATTTTTGCAAATTTGATTTGAAATAAATCTAAACAACAAGTAGAAAATGGACTAATCCTGATCCCCATGCCAGATTTACATTTTAGCAATAACCATAACAAGTGTATAAACTCTACACAGTAGATTCTCCATATAAACAGTGTATTTATATATTCATATTCATTTTACACCATGATTTAATCGTAACTCCTCTGAAATAACTCTCTGAAATTTACCGTACATTTTTATGACTGTACTTTATAACCCCTGTGTGTGGTGATACTGTACAACCCTGTATGGTATAATGACAGTCAGACTGGAAGTTGAATTAAATGACTCAAATTTCAACACTGTAGGGGTTAATTATTCGTATTAACATGGCAGTTGAAATTTTAGAACTGTAGAATTTAGATGCTTGAGCTTCAGGCAATGCTAGCAGTTATGCTAATAACTTATTATGACTTATTTAATAAAATTACTGATACAAATTCAGTAAAATATATTATTTCTTATTACTGATGTTTATTTCATACGATCGTTACTTAGATAAACATAAACTCTGTTACTTATTCCAGCAGACTGAAGTGTCTGGAACTCACAAGGACAAACAAGAGTTCTCAGGAACAGGTGATTCTAGTCCAGCCCTCCATCCACCCCCGTCTAGCAGAACCGGGTCAATATGATGGAGGACTGTTAACGGATGGTACGACACACAAGAAGAACATCATATAAAGGTTCCTCTAAAGTAAAGTCCTACCAGCTCAGTGGAGAACATCGCCGCACGGATACAACAGGATTCAGTACCAATCCAGGGAGTGATCTAACCAGGAGACCGGAAACAATCTTCCCAGATCAATAACTTCCCAACAAAGACCATATAATCATGAATTTACACCAGACACACCTGTACCTGCAGACTATATAAAGATCTTCACCCACACACACACTGCAGACACGAGAACCCACGCAGGAACCCACTGAACTCCCGGTTCTAACGTTAGTGCTAATGTGTCACCTGCTCAAGAGACAGACCCATTATAGTCACCCTGATTAACCACTTCACTGCTTACCTTCTCTCACTCTACAGCAGCTAACTAGGCTAATGAGCTCGCTAGCTAACCTGCTGTTTAGCCTATTAGCTGCGATACACTGATATCGTGCTCTACTCTGCACACACACACACGTCTACATATACACAGAACCGTGTGGAGAACCAAACCCAGCGTTTATCTTTCTCTGTCGAGTGTTAATATGAACAGAAACACTCGCTCTGTGGCGCTAACATAAGCGCTAACAGCGTTAGCTTCTCCTAGCCGGTCTCCTGAGGTAGTAATGCTCTCTACAGAGTAATAACGCAACACACATATGGATCAGAACATCATCATCCCGTCCTAGTTTACACTCTGGAGCTCTTACTGGAGTATCATAGTGCTGGTGGAGCTTCATCTCCATCTGGAGAGTAAAGGATTCACTACACTGGGATTAGCTTCAGCTGCTAACGCTAGCACACACGGAGGATCCTCAGTGAGGTTAATACAGCAGCTCTACCTGCTTTAGGAAGCTGGAGAACAGGAAAACCGGGAGTAAATCCATTACATACTCTGGAATATTTACCGTTACAGCCTCAAACATGACATAATTTTACTGTTGTTGATGATATTTTAACTGATATGATTGAATTTATTGTAAATTGTCACATGAATTGAGCTAATTTCATTGTAACTGGGGTGAGTGCTATGTGAAGTCGACTAATTTAATTACACAGGCCGCCATTAAGGGCAGCGGAGAGGACAATAATTCATAAATATAACTGAGTTAAAGAAATTACACACATAGACGTTTTAAACCAATGGAGATTTAAGATTGTTATGACTATAGGATTTCTGAAGCACCAGCTGAGCACTAAAACACCACCGGGCCGAGCAGGCATTCTTATCTACAGGTTATAAAGAGAGTTCGGGAAAAGCACAAGAACCCCACACTATGACCCAGCTACACATTCACCACATTCATGATCTTCAGCAGGAGAACCTTCGCTGGGCGGAACCATGACATCACAGACCACATTCTAATTCTAAAGTTTCATATACATTCCACCGCAGGACGGAGAAGGCCTGAGGAGCGTCAGTCTCTGGGTGAGTTACTCAGTCTGATTGGGTTTGGGCAGTTGTGCTTCCCCCTGCTGGTGAGAAAAGGCCATTACGGTTCCACAGGTCAGTAGAGGGCTTCAGAAATAGGGACTGACTCAGGCAGTATATGAGATAACCTCAGACTAACGCACGGGGGAACGCATTAGGTCCATTAGATTGGGTACATGTACCGTCTTAATCTCGTACCGGTTCAGTATTAAAATGGTTCTCCCATGTTCTACTGAGAAGGTGTGTGACTGTGTACCAGAACCAGATCATAGGGTGGAAATGGGTACTGTGTAGAACCATGACTGGGGAAACAATGTTTGTTGGTAAGCTCATGAATAATTAAAGGAGCTCTGCTCTGATTGGCTGGTTAACAGCAAGATCCCGCCCATCCCGATGATCACACAGAAGCACCATGTGTAAATAGACTAAATAAAATGAGCCTCTGTGTAAATAAGCTCCGCCCTCATACTATTTAGTTAGCTATGCTAGTGACCTGGAGCTAATGCTAGTAGCTAGCGTTCCCTGTGCTAGCTACTGGCTCCATCTGGACACCAACACACAGTAGATTAAAGTTGATCCTCACTATGGAGCTCTCAGTTTAAGATGATCTGCTCCAACCGCCACACACGGATGTACAATCACACAGCATGGGCTGCTACTTACAGGCTGCTGTGTTGGGGTGGTGGTGCTAATAAAGGTGGAGCTGCTCCTCTCCTCAGTCTCTTCAGGGTCAGACGCTGAGCGGAGCCGCTCCATATTGTCCAGAGAGGTTTGGGAATCTGTCCGGAGTGGAATGTGCAGACTGCAGGATTAAAGGTGTTCCGGGATCCTGTTAAAGATGTGGAGCTGGAGTTCCTGTTCTCCAGCTTGGTTTGGGAATTTTCTGTTCCACCTTAAATGGTGCAGTAGGATATTCTGGTGCCTGTACAAGCTGCAGTATTTAAGGTGGAACGGAACGTTGAGATTAGGAAGCTGGTGAACAAGAAGAACCTTGGGAAGGGAATGAAAAGTCCTGACATCCCCTTGCCAGCCTGGAACGCTGGAGTTCTCCACATGGTCCACCATGTTGGTTCTGTAGCTCCGTTGTGGTTGTATGTAAATGCTGGGGTGTAAATATGAATGAGTCTGTTCCGTGGCAGTTTGGGATTTGGGAATCTGTACCTGGTCAGGGAGGGCTGCCTGTGCGGGGCAGGATGGACAGCAGGCTCACTAAGAAATCACTTCAGTTTGAACAAAGATCACAAGATCACAAGAACTCGGTGCTTAAAGGGCTACGAGTCCCTGTACAGTGGCCGAGGGCCCAAACTAACACGGGTGGCGAGGCCCGTATCGAGTTCAGCCTGGCGTTAAATATGGATTAGTCAAAGGTGAGTGGGTTACAGGTGGCAGTCGTGGGTCTCAAATCCCCCATTCAAATGTCCTTGTGCTTCAACAAGAGGATGAAGCCACTGCTGCTCCTCCCAGAGGCCTGAGACAATAACACCGGCGGTGCTGTTGCCTGGTGACTACAGGGAAACAGCCGTGCCTGAACAATACCCCGCAGCAGCAAGCAGTGCGCTGCATTAGCAGGAAATGAGTCGGTCACCACTCGGCCCTGCTGGTTTTTACTTACAGGGCTTGTGAGAAGAGCTCGTGCATAATTCACACCCAGGAGTCCAGAGCGAAAGACGAGGACGTCTAAGCACACAGGAGCTTTCGAGAGCTGCGGACAGACGAGGACACTGCTGGCACCGGAGCCGCCTGCGGACAGGGATCAGCGCACCAGGTAGGAATGGGAATGGGAAGTTGTGTTTGCCGTCCTGATGAGGGGTGTTCTTCACTTAGTGAAGCGTTTCAGGATTAGTCATGATAACACCGAGGACGTACTCACGTCCCCAGAGCCGGTGCTGATGGGCCCGCTTCAGGACCAAGCTCGGGCCTTTTAATGAAGCCACTGCTTGGTTTGATTTCCAAGCTCCAGCAGCCAGTGTTAGCCCACAGTTAGCAAAATGACTGTTGATATTTGAACACCAATGATACTTTAGAAGCTCCGCCCCGAATTCATAGATGTGCATCTCACCATAAAGGTGGAACCAATGTCAATTTAGGTTTCTGGTGGCCATTACAAAAAAAGGCAGGAAAGATACCAGCATAGACCATTAGAAGCAACAAGCCATACATCAAGACAGCACCGCTAGTGCTAGCAGATTGTGGGTAGCAAAAGTGTAGCGTACAACTGCTGCTGCTATGCTACCCAGATACATCACAAATATTAAGCTAGCCACTGTTAGACTCTTGTGGAACTGCAGAATTTAAGATTTACGGGACCCTGTGATTGGGACATGGACATGGACGAGTGTTCCGACCACTCTCGCATCAAAAGGCGCTTTGGCAGGAGGTCCCAGATGGTGGATGTCTTCACTTACTGGTGTTCACTAATTCAGAGGAGGGATTTCCCATTGGGATTCCCATTGGGACTGGGATTTTATCCACAGAGTGATTGAGACTGTGTACTGGTGTGAGGTGTGTTTCAACATGTTCTGTACAGTGGGTGGTGATGGGAACCAGGGTTACTCCATGGTCTTAGAACACCTTTACTCTACTAAATTACCCACCAGTTGAACGCTACACACGTCTGCGTCTAAGTGTCGTATGGAATGTTGGTGATGAAAATCTGGAAGGGGAAAAACCTGGAAAATACTAAGTTCCTTTGGGGGGACTATTTGACCTCACAGCGCCCCCTGCAAGCATGTATCCATCCACCATGAATGAAGTTTAAGGCTGAGATCTGTCTCCACACATCACATAAACAGCGCTTCTCAGACATAGGAAGCTTATTCAGAACCACCTCATGTAGGAAGCTTCTGTGAGGAGGGGACTTTAGAGGGACACGTTTCGTTACCCTTCACCACCACTGGGGCACTCTTCCTCTCTGTTGTTACCCCAAGGCTCGATGGCGAAGGGTTAAAAAGAAGTCGAGTGATTCAAAAAAGGGAGAGGAAAAATCACCATGATGAAGCGGCCAAGAACTACGTCAAGTACCGTGGCTGGCTGGGAAGCCGACGGCCTTGGACCTCTCGCAACATGGGAGATCACCCACCTTCCCCAAGGTGCATCCTGGAAGCTCTGCGATGTGGACGAGCTGGGACCTGAGCCCGGAACATGCTGAAGAAAAGAAACTTCCCGACAGCAGCGACCGCTTTCCTGAAACCTGCGATGGCTGGAATCTGCACAGAAACATCGCTGGAAACAGCTTGCCGAGGCCATCGGCAGTCTGCCGGGAACTAACTCTCAGCCTTCAACCTCTGCAACAAACCTTGCTGACCACACACGGAATCCCGCAGAGCTGAGGCCTGCTGAGGGAACTGAGGACCCGTGAACATACTTGGGCCCTGAACCGCATCGAGACACCCTTGCGTCCTCCATCGCCGCCCTCAAGAAGACTTTGCACGAAGAGCTGGGCCTTTTCAACAACCTGATGACGAGCCATGCCGCTGTGGCTCCAAAGCACTGGCCAACCTTTGCAGCAAGCTCAACATATCACCGTGCAACCCCATTAGCCCTTCCAGATGACAGCCCCCGGCCAGCTGGACCCCATTACGGCGGGTTAGAGTGCCTTGTACCTGGTCAGGGGAGGGCTGCCTGTGCGGCGAATCCTCCAGAAGTGCATAAGAGAAGAAATGGGCCAGATGGACCAGCAGGCTCACTAAGGGGCCCGGTTCATGGGAGAAACCATCATGGATTGGCTGATTACTCTCCAATGCCCTGTAGCACAGGATGAACAGGCTAGGTTGCATCAGATGAAAAGGAGGACAGGGCCAGGAAGAATTTCTAAGACTAGTCTTGGTGTGCAAAACACACAGTCGATTTTTTTTTATAAGATTTAAATGTTTAAGTAATTAGAATAATTAATAATCGTACAGATGTAGAAGTTGTACTGTTGTTTGGGATGCACATATTGATGTGAGTACATAGTTTATTATCACAGTAAGTAACACAATAAAGTGCACTTATAGCTTATTGATGCTTTGTATCCAGCCAATATTATGACTGTCTCTGAATTGTTTCCAAAGTGGACAAAATGTAAAGGGTTTAAAAAAAAAAAAAAACCACACACACACTACCATGACACTGTACTGGCGTGGATGTGTTTGTGGGGTCTCCTGCGTTGAATGTGGCATGGGCAAGCCAGGCCGGATCCAACTCAATCACTAAGCACTGTTGGCGTGGCCCCCCGGCGCGGTCCACTTGTACGGTAAGTAATTGCTGTCTGTGATGTATTTCCTGGTTTATACGTACATGTGTGGATTGAGGGAATATTAAATATTGGGGAAACCACCACAACCTCGGAAATGGAATGTTCCCAATCTGTCTTGGCCCCCATGCCTCGTTCCAACTCCATACCACGAGCACACCGACCCATGTTCAACCATCACGCACCCCAGGGACACGGCCTCTAAACTATACAAGCGTAGTGGGCGTTTCTCATAGACACCCCTTCCCCGTCTGAACCCTTTTGTCACAATCAATGTTGCATATGGGATGCCACATGGACCTGGGAAGTCCTGGGTATTACAGTTGCTGCCACTGTGTACCATCCCCAAACAATTAAGCAGAACCTGCTAACACCACCCCTCAGGTTCAGGTGATTATTCTAGAAACATTCACGAAGTTCGGTTTTAAGGCTCTGTAGTTCCGAGACTAGTGATAGAAGCAATGTCAGTTCCACCAACATCACGACCTGGAAGGTACCTTACCTACAGCCAGACAGGGAGGAGGCAGGAGCCGATCAGCGAGGTGGGGACGGTTCAGCTATCAGGGCTGTTTAGGTTGCTAAGGCCTCCAGCCTGGGTGTAGCTGTAATCTACTCCTCTCTCCTCTACTGCCTACACCCTCTGCACTCTGTAGATATCAGGTCACCAATACCGAGTCATCAGGAGCTGCTCCACCGCCCCCTGTGTCAGTAACAGGTAGTACAGTAACTGGTCAGTAGGCAAAGCCCTGCCACCGAACGTCCCCAGTCCTCCACTGTCGTCACATGTCTAGAAGACCTGGTGGCACTCCACCTCCACCCCTACCGCACCATCTGCAGGAACTGTGTGAGGATGTTCAAGCTGCATGGGATGGATTATCACAGGACTCCATTAGGAACCTCTACAGCTCCATACCGAGACGTCTGGCGTGTTGGGTTAGCGAACACGGCGGCCCGACACCATACTGAGAGACAGACTTCTGTATGTGTAGCTCAATAAATATTGATCATATCAGTCTAAATTTATCACCAGTTATTGATCCTGGTCACCTTTATCTCCCTTCCCCACACACCCGCACTCCCACACCTCCTCCTGGGGGCAATGAAATGGGGGGGGTGTGATGGGTGGGTTGCTGTGACCCTACCAGTGTTGGGAGGCATTAGCAGCAGAATGTTATGTGTATCTAATATGAAGGTAAATGCAGTGATGTATAATGTATAGGGAGAAATATGGAAGGAGAGAGTGAGGGAATAGGCACGGGAATGAGAGAGGGATAATATGGGAACGGGAATGCTGTGAGAAAGCGTGGGGGGCGTGTTCACAGGGGATGAAAGCCTCCTCTGTAATGCCACTGATAAGGGCTGCAATGTGTTCCCACAAGATTAATGCACTCAGCTCCTGAATGCCAGCCAGTAAATCTGCCTGTATACTGCTGAACCCATTAGCACGTCCACTGCAGCGGACACCCCAGACTTCCACCAGCGCAGTGAAGGACTGTGATATCAATCAGTCCTGCAGCTGGGATTATAGAGCTGCTTACGTCAATTCCAGTCCACACTGCAGTATATATAAACACGTCATGGATTAACACTAAACCCCTCAAACAAGCTCATCTGGAGGGCTCATTTGCATATCACATAATAACCAACAACAACATCTCTGGCAATAAGGCACCACTTATCCTTTCCAAACTGTCCACCAAACCTCCCACTGTAATTCAGCACGCTCCCTTCGCACTGGAAATGGTAGGAACCATTCCCAGTGGTGGTGAAGGTAACCAGACGTCCCCTCTAAACGCTCCCTCACAGGAAGTTCCTACATGAGGTGGTTCTGAATACGCTGCCTGATGTCTGAGACGCTGTTTATGATAGTGTGGAGAAGATCTCAGCCTTAAACTCCATTCATGGTGGAGGGATACATGCTGCAGGGCGCTGTGAGGTGTCAAATAGGGCCCCCAAAAGGAACTTAGTATTTCCAGGTTTCCCAGATTTTCATCCCAAACATTCCATACACACCAGAAGACACGTGTAAGGTTCACTGGTGGGGTTAGATGTCATACAGTATGTGTGTGTTCGAGAACGTGGAGACCCTGGTTCCCAACACCACCGCTGTGTGAACATCTCTACCACCAACCCTCTCTTGGACCTCACTGCTTACCAACCCTGGCTACCTCTCACTTATGAGAAACTGTGCTATGCCTGCATGTACACTAGGATGCAGCACACATCTAAGACGCACCAGGAACTCTTCAGATCTGGAAACATGGCCCTAGAAACGTCAGTTCAGGTGTGTGCTTCTCAGAACCAACAAATATTTAGTGTTTTAATACTTTTAGGCCTCAAAAAGTTAGAAATAACACAGTTTACCACCTTATAAACTCTATTATATACTGAGCCACACGGGGCCAGTGTTGCCTCCATATGTTTGAGTAGTAGATTATTCAGGGTTAGTTTGTTGATTGCGTTATGAATGTGTTATGAAGTGTTTTATGTAAGATGTTATGAAGGTGTTATTCAAGACACCTTTAAATTCGTTTTTGATATTTATCTGACGTACAGCTTGGCTGATAAAGCGCTTGTGAATGTAATAACTCACATCATGTACATTTCCACTGTATTGTTTCGTTCGCTGTCTCTGGAGGGATTCCTTATAAAAGCTTGGTCACCTTATTGATCCTCTCCTGTCTATCAGTCTTTCGGCACAGGGGGAGGGGTCCCTGATCAGAGTGAACGAACCGAGTCTCCAAGTAATTAGATCACACTAATACTCGGGTGATCATGATAACCTTCTGCCATCTTTTACGTAGACGTGCCGTGTTATTGTTCTAGCAGTCCCAGCTAATATTTACAGTTCCTTACGGACGTCCTGTACAGTCCGCGCTGAATTCGGGACGCACTGTGTATGCTCCTGCCTTCATTACGCTTATAATGCTTCGTAGCATGTTATATGGCTTACATAACACAAGCTTATAATACCTGTGATTAGCTCAGAATTGTGATGATGCTGATAAGTATAAACGTTATAACACTTTATAATCAACAGCATAAAGAGTTACATATAATGTCCAGTCTTCATAACATCATAACACCTGTAACATAAGACCAATCCTCTGGTATCATCACCACACCTAAGCTGGAGAGTCCATCCAGGTCACCACTGTTTTTATTATCAGTTCCAGAGATAGGAAGCAAGCTGTGATTATCTCACCTTACCTAAAGCCTGCTATGACTGTTTATAATGCTCTATAACACTGGTGTTGAACAGAGGCTATAATTCATTATGGAAGCTGACTTTATTAAGTCATATACTTGTGCTGTGTTATACATGTTATTATAACTACATAGTAGCTGTTACACCTTATATAAGGTGTTATGTATATCATGTAACACCTTATAATGCTGTTATAAGGCATTGTGAATACAGATTCTAGCAATGTGTCAATGTAGTTCAGTTTATTAACAGTACAATAATAATCAAATATGTATATAATGTAAAGTGTAATAATGAATAATTATATATAATTATTCACTAAAACAGATTAAAATATCCCAAAATAAGATTAATAATTTGATAATAATATGGGTTAATTATTATTATTATTATTATTATTATTATTATCCTTTTATAGAACATACACTCCTAGACAAATGTGCTATGGAGGTTTGATGAGGTCAGCCAGCGTAGAGACCGCACATCCGTGCCACCATCTCGGATTTCAGAGCGGATAAAAAAAGTAACTATAAATACCAACCTGGCAACCAAATTGCAGGTCTGAGTACGGCGGTGCAGCTCCACCATCCTAAACACCGCCCGTGTAAACAATGAGGAGCCCATCTCTGAAACAGGAATGTTCTGCTGTGTTTATAGGACACTGGGAGTCATGCTGCGGAATACTGCGGAAGCCCCTGGATTATTCCTGCTGTTCCTGAAATGAAAGAGTGCAGCATGTAAACACTCCGGCCCAAAACACGCTGCTCACTCTCCAGCCCGCACCGTCCCGTACGCCTGTACGCCGCACAGCTGTGATCTCGGCCCATTTACATACGTATACATACATATATATATCTATATATCTATATATATATATATATATATATATATGTATTATATATGTATTATATAAGGTGTTCTGGGTGGGGATGGCGGTCCAGGACCCCCTCTCAGACCCCCTGAACCTCTCCAAATCTAAATTCTTTAAGTGTATGAAGCACTGTCAGCTAGCTTCTGTGTTGTGTGTCTTTCACTAACTGACCTCAGGGTGGCGCTGTAGCAAACTGGTGCACCTATTTGATCCAAAAGAGCCTAGTAACCGAATATCCGGGGGTATCTGATGCACCGAGGCTACTCATCGTTTGAGGGGCTACTCATCGTTTGAGGGGCTACTCGACACCGCAGGACGTGCATGAATCACATACTTCCCTAATAAATTCCACTATGATCTGAGCTACTCGTGGTGGGATGGGCAGGCATGCCATTAGAGACACATCTCTGTGGTGGTGTGTAGTTAGGGTTAGCTGATGACGAAGATGCACGTTTGGATTAGCTCGTATTTCACAGCTGGGTAAATAATACAGGTATTATTTAGATTATTAATAGCAGTATTACTAAAAAGCTGCACATAAAGCCAGGAAGCAGCAGCCCACTGGTTTCATGGTCTTTACTGGCACTGGATAATTCGTCCATCCAGTCACACTGGCCCAGTGCGCATGGGATCGGGTTCCAGCACTCCACAACCCAAAAGAAAAACAGCTCACAGGAGAGTGAGTGAGTTGGATGGACGGATGAGTGGAAGAGTGATGAGTGAGTGGGGTGGGTGAAGGGACGATGAGTGAGTGGTGAGTGAGTGAGTGTAGTGAGTGAGTGGATGGGGGGGTAGGTGATTTTGTTTTTGTTTGGATGGACGGATGATGATAGTGAGTGGGTGGGTGGCTGCTGGGGTGGGTCGATGGATTTGGATGGATGATGGTAGGGTGAGTGAGCGAGTGAGGGACCTGGGTGAGCGCATGACGTCTGCTATGACATGGTTTTTTTATGCTAATGTCCCCCCTAGTAGCGGCTTCCCGAACACCAGGAGTAATGAATGACATGCTAGTCCCAGGCCTCGGTGCCCCCTCATGACGTACGCCGCGTCTGGGAACTGGCAGGAGACAGACGGTTTGAGCCTGGAGTGCTCGCTCTGGTGTTCGCGGTGACGGAGGCTTTTGATTGTTGCCTTGTTTGGGCTGGTTTTTCTGCTGCAGGCCCTCCCTCCCCCACCCTGCCTGTTAGACGGAGCACTGGGGCTGATTCTATTGACCGCGAGCAGGAGCTATTATCTTCCTGGGTGCCACTCGAGAACATGTTTTTTGGAGAAGACGAAAACCTGAGGACTGGAGGGCTGAGGCTGGAGGAGAAAGAGGAACAGAGGGAAGTAGAGAGAGAGAGGGAGAGAGGGAGGAACCCCTGGAGCGAGGAGCTGGAAGCTCACATCCTTCAGCCAGATTAAAGCGCTCCTCTCGCCCTCAGGCTGCCGAGCAGCGACCGCCGAATAAGCCGGGAATGAACGACTGGGCCGGAATGATAATGCAGCTCGGAGTGGGTGTTGGACCGACGACGTGTGAGGGTTCCCTCCTCCCCCGCCCGCATCTGTGAGGTCAAGCAGCATGAGGAAGAGGCTGAGGGAAGAGGCGACCGTGGTGGGAGGGAGGATAGGAGTGAAGCAGGAGGAAGGGCTGGAGGACGGAGTATGTGGAAGCGGAGAGAGCTCTCTACAACATGACAGCCTGCTGATCCTAAGATCAACCAGACAGGAGAGGTGTAGGCTCTGCTCCGTTTTTACCCCTTCACTACGCGATTCACCACACCGCGTCGCTTCCGTTCTCCCAGCATCCTGCAGCGGTGCGCACGCTGCTGCCGACGCGCTCCGACAGCCTGTAGGGGAAGCTGATGGGAGGATGTGTAGTAAACGGATGTGGAGACATTAAGATGGCACTGAAGGATAAAGACACAGAATATCTGTAGGACTGAATATGGGAATTAATACCCTGTTCAATATCTCACACGCACACACACACACACACACACACACACTTACACACAGGTACACACACTCTCCCATACACACACGCACACACATACACACACACACACACACACACACACTCTCCCATACACACACACACACACACACACACACACACACACACTTACACACACACACACTCACACATACACACACACAGGTACACACGCACATGCACACACACACTTACACACAGGTACACACACTCTCCCATACACACACGCACACACATACACACACACACACACGCACACTCTCCCATACACACACACACACACACACACACACGCACACTCTCCCATACACACACGCACATGCACACTTACACACACAGGTACACACACACACACAGAGACACACACACACACACACACACACACACACATGTATGATTACATTAAAGGAGGATGAGTATGTTTGATGGTACACTGCTATGTGGTACATTATATATCCTTTCTATTAACCATCTTCATTTTGGTTATGACTCAGGATTAACAACACCCACCTTCACAAATTTTCCCACTTAACATTTTTCTGAAAACCTCATGAACAGACTGATACCAACATGTGTTGATATATATATATATATTGCTGCTAAATTTCCTTTGGGATCAATAATGTGTCTATCTATCTATCCATCTATCTATCTACACATGTTGGTATCAGTATATATATACTGATATTTTTTATATTGTCTGTGAGTATATATATGGTACTGAACTGATATACGTATGTGTGTGTGTGTGTAATATATATATATATATATATATGTCTGTGTGTGTGTGTGTGTGTGTGTGTATGTATATGTGTGTGTGTGTGTGTGTGTGTGTGTGTGTGTGTGTATTTCTCTATGTATTATATATATGTATATATATCTATAGTCAGTTATGGTGCTGAATTGCTGAATTACCTGCTCATAATGTGTACAGGTACATCTGTGGATGCTCGTACTGAAGTACCTGTTGGTGTAACATCAGATCACCTCACTGACTGAAATGGTGTGCTACAGTAGCTAGTTTGCAAACACAAAGAGTACTGAGCACACACACTGAGTACTGAGCAAAGG
>JAMWET010000243.1:0-61232 GCA_024036415.1 Prochilodus magdalenae
CTTACATTGTTACCCTTTTTTTTTTTGTGTGGTGCCCTCCCCCCTCCGTCATCCGCCCCCTCTAGCTGTGCGGGCGGATTCTCGAACCCCCCCCCCCCCCCACCCCTACAGTTTGATAAAGTGACTAGTTGTTAATTATTATTAATGCATCAACAGAGGATTGAGATCTTCTTTTTAGCACAGTTACAATGTATTCTGTATGTGTCCTGTTTTTACAGACTGAAGAAAAGATCAGCTGGAACAGATCACAGTGACACCCAACAGGTAAGATGGCTACAGTCTAAATGACCATAATAATTAAGACTAGTAGGTGGAAGTGTCTCTTGCAGGCTATATTTATTTCTCTTATTTCTGAAGTGTATACATGTTCAAGTCCATCAGACTATGGATGAGCGATACCACTGATTGTCCATTAAACCGAAAACTAAGTAGTACAGAGGCTAATATCCTGATAGTGATACTGATACTATAAAGTGTGTGACTTTCAATAACAATAAATGATAAATAACCGACAATCTGGCAGTAATATTAAATAAACCTTTAGAAATCAGTGTCTCTCTGTACTTTTTTATTAATAATAAAATTCATCTTAGTCATTTTAAATGTTAGTTCAGTGTTTAATTACTTTAGAATAAGTTATATATATATATCTAAAGGAAATTAAACATTATTGAAACTATGCCATATAGAAAAGTAAAGAGTGTCTAATATCCTGATGGGTGTTTTCAACATTTGTAGCCGTCATTTACAAGGTCTGTATTAATCCTTATAAGACATTTGCTTGTGAGTTTTATAAATTCACTCAGGGAAGTTTATCATTAAAAATGCACAGCTCAGTCTCACTTTTTACATGTCTTTATAGAAGCTTCTTGCCTGCCAAGTGATAACTACACCATCACTTACAGCAGCAATTTTATCATTGTAATTCAATAAGATACACAGATATACATCTATCCTACTAGATACATAAACTGCTGAAATCAATACTTTTGTGTCAGAACTGGTTCTTAAAAGTGAACCTCACAATTGAGTCAATATTTAGTGATCTTGATCATCCCATTCCTACATCAGACATTTAACCTGTTATCCATGAACCCTTCACTCTCAGGACGATGTCCTCTACACCACCGTTACACCCAGCAGATCCACACCTGTACAGCCTGCTGCTTCTGCTGACTCTGGAGCTGCTGAGGTTCTGTACTCCACAGTCAGGAATCAGAGTGATGAAATGACCAGCACTGACCAGCAGGGGGTGCTCCAATATGCCAGTGTTACATTCCACCACCACACTGCTGCCACTGGGTGAGTTTCAGTGACCGTCTATATAAAACTGAGAGATTTCTAGGATTTTTTTTCTTTAATAAATTTTACTGCTATTTGCAGCTATTAATTTGGTCATTCGCTGATGTAAGACTTTAGATTTTAATCTTCATTTTAATCACTGTGTTGTATGGTCATGTAGATAGTTTGTTTATATCCGAGTACGTCTTAACGCTTGGGCGTCTTACTTATTACTGAGTACCTTGCCACTGTTTTACAATGCTGTTTTACCGGGTAATGCTTTTTTCTTCCGCTCTCGACCCGTACTCAGGTCATATTTCCATGTGCTCATGACCACCTATCTAATTAGCTCGTTGGTGCCTGATTATTAGACAGCTGCTGTCAATTTGTACCAGCATTTAAACCCCACTCTCCCATGTGTTCACTGTAAAGTTTTGCCAAACCCAGTTTGCAGTCCTGAGCATTTTCTCTGTTTATTCTCATCTCAGTTTCCACCTCCTTTGTTCTTTGCCTACCCCCTTTGGCAATTTCCCTTTACTGTTAAAGTATCGCTGTTTTCTGGCCTGACCTCCGCTTTTTACTCCGCGACTATTCCTCTCGTCTCACCCCTCTAACTTGGTTACCTCCGTCTACTTGTTCGGAGTCTTTTGTTCTGCTATTATTACCAGCTTTCACCATCAAAGGGGCATCAGGCAATATTCATTGGTTTCGCTTAGGGCATCCACACTTGGTCAGGGACCGAGTTCTTTGGTGTGTCACTAAAATTTTTTACTACAGTACTACTAATTTTAGAATGCTGCTCCTGTTTTGGTTAAAAACAATCTCTGGCCTGTTTGAATCTCAGCATCACCTGCTGGATAAATCTGTGTCTGTGTTGTTGAAGTAAATGTTTATTTAATATATGAAAGGGTACAGATGGTCTGCTCTTTTGCATCTCTGAGTTTCAGACATTCACATTTAATCTTTTCTCGGGTTGTAGGTCACCAACTCAGGATGAGGAGGAGTCTTCAGTGATGTACAGCAGAGTAATAAAAAATAGGTCTGCTGAGAACAGAACAGAGTTAAAATAGATTGAGAGAGAGTGTGAGAGACACAGAGAGCATCAGAGAGAGAGAGAGAGACACACAGAGTATGAAAGAGAGAGGCATGGAGAGAGAGAGTGAGAGAGACACAGACAGAGAGCATCAGAGAGAAAGAGAGACAGAGAGTATGAAAGAGAGAGGCAGGGAGACAGAGAGAGACACAGACAGAGTGTGTAATGGGGAGTGAGAGAGAAAGGGACAGACAGAGATAGAGACAGAGAGAGACTGTGTGAGAGAGAGAGAGAGAGAGAGAGGCAAAAAGAGAGAGACACAGACAGAGAGTGTGTGAGAGAGAGACAAAGAAAGAGAGAGAGGGAGAGAGAGAGTGAGAGCCCCAGAAAAAAAAAACAGAAGTTCTTGAGAGAAGAGTGATGAGAGACAAAAAGACCAGACGTAGAAAGAGTAGTGGTGAGAGAGAGAGTGGGAGAGAGGTGTTCAGTGACTAGAGAGATAGTTTTTGATGGCCATGTGTGGTTTCTAGATGTTGGCTCTATCGTGCTGTAGGGTCTTTGGTATTGTTGTTAATACTGAGGTATTAATGTTCAGTTATGTTTAATTTTTTAAAATATTTTAAAATAAAACTGTTGTAATTTGAACCCTCCCGATCCATAAATGTATTACATAATTTTTCTTTATAAAAAACTATTAAAGATTATTTTTTAGATTATTAAAGATTATTTAGTTTTATTTTGGTATTTTTTTATTTTTTACATTTTGTAATATTTTAATGGTTATGATTTGAGCTCTTTGTCCCTGGGTTATTTGAAGTTTGACTTTGTGAGCTGATTGTTTGATTTCACTTAATAGAGATTTTTTTATGATTTAAATATAAATTCTACATTATTTAAACCTTTGTAGATCAGTTCCACTAATTAACAAGATCTGATTTCTTTAGTAAACACTGACTACAGCTCGTGGTGTTAAACTGAGACCAATAGGATGCAAAGCTGTATTGTGTTAGTGAAGGTGAAGCAGGTTGAACGTCTACAGAAGACCAGATGTAGTTTTTAACTAGATATTAACTGTGTGGGGGAAAAATCTCTTAAAATATCGGGCAGTTACTTTGGGGTAAGTACTACTGAGTACGGATACAGTTAAATTATCTCACTGGGCACACAGGAAGAAGAAAAGATGCACCGAGAATGAGGTGACAAATGTACAGTCTAAAGCTGCTACCAGATAAGTGGAGCACTGGACTCAGCACTCTCTTAAAGCGTAGCAGCAGGCCCGTAAATAGGTACAGTTAAAGATTCCTCTGTTGCTCATTGTCCTCCTACAGGTGCTGCTAGTGCCAGAGATTGGTCTTTCCTGTCCTACATGTTTAGAGGTCTAATTTTACAGAACCTTAATATTAGACATGCTACCCTAATGACATCATCGTTCCACTGATATATATATATCAGACTTCGCCTGAAGTTTGAGGTAAAGTGCGTTTCTTACTGGAACTTCTGTAAACGGATGGAGACTATTAATAAGTAACCACATCTAGTTGAACACCACCAGTGCTGCCTCTACTCTGACCATTTTTCCTTTAGACCCTGGAGACGCTACAGGTCAGAGACGACACAGAGCGGTAAGATGTTTTCTTTATTTCAGGAAATATTTTAGATTTGAATAACTGTATCTATTATTTCAGTAAAACCCAACAACTACTGTAAAACGATAAGATAATCCTTTATTAAAATATAAATAAAAAACTAAATATTTAAACCCAGAAGACAGGATTATGCTATGCAGTTTTATTGCACATAGTGGAAATAGACTACTGTAGAAATAGACTACTGAGGGCAGCGGCTGTTATACAGGCTGAACACACTTACGATGCATATTTATGTATATTTAATTTAAACATAGTAATTATATTACATTCTTACTTTTTACATATATCTTATGTAGTGTTTATTTAAAATCTTATTCTTTTGTTTATCTTATGATACTTTTATGCCTAATTGTATTTTAATGATTCTTCATATTGTCTAGTTTTTCATGTGAGTAGGCTGTTATTAAAGTATTGGACTGCAGTTATACTGTATATAGTGACAAATAAATAAGTTCATTGACTTAGAATTGAACAAACATTGTTCTCCATGCATGTTCACATGAGGCATAACCAACAACATTATATATATATATAAAGATTTCTAAATAAATGCCTTCCTTTATGACCACATTCATTAATTCAACAAATAATAATAAGGGAATAAGTCATATTTTTGTCTCCTTAAGTCCAGCTATCATACCACATAATCAGGGTGAAAAAACTTTAACCAAAAGACTTTTTTCTTGTGAGTGTCCTAGATCAGAAGAAGATCTCTCTCTCTCTCTCTCTCTCATCTCGATCTCTCCTTCTCTCATCTGCTCTACTCTCTCATCACTCCTCTCTCTCTCTGTTTAAATACTGACATTAACTATAATGTCCTCCAGGCTGCTGTCGATGAGGTCATTTCAGAAATGGCTTCCTCCTCTTTCCATCTGCTCTTTCTGCTCATGGCTGTTGGTGAGTCAGTGTTTGTTGTGGTGTGAGGTTTCTCTCAGAATCAGCTCAGTGTTGTAGAGTATCTGCTGGAGTTAGAGAGGAGAGAGGTGAAGCTGTAAGCTACAGTAACTCTGAGTGTCTTATGGGCTCCAGACTCTGTAATCAGATCTTTCCTGCATCATGTGTTTCAGGAGCATCTGGAACAGAGTGGAGTGTGACGTATAACCAACAGGAGATATGTGCTTTAGAAGGATCCACAGTGTTTATGAGTGGATCTTATACTCACCCAGAAGGTTTTACAGTGACAAAGACTTTCTGGGCGATGCATCAAGTTAGGGGTAAAGAGGCGATTGATCTGAGAAAAATCCCAGGTTACTCAGGTAGAGTGGAGTATTTCACTGATGGACAGAAACACTTCTCCCTCAGACTGAGAGATGTCATGAAGAAGGATGAACATCTGTTCAAATTGAATATCATAATGAATAAAGTAACTCGATATTTTTTCAGTCTCTTTTCTAAAGTAGAAGAAGAAAGGTGGTTGTTAATTAGACCTGGAGTACAACTCAGAGTTACAGGTGAGTTACATCATCAGAGGATCCACCTATAAGAAAATGTATCACATTGCTCAGCTTTAGGTTTTAATAATGCAGACATTGATTATTGAGCTTTATTCATCAAAGCTGATATAAACAAATACTGTGATGATACATTCCATATAATGATGATACGTTCCATATAAACATGTGATACGTTCCATATAATGATGATATGTTCCATATAAACATGTGATACGTTCCATATAATGATGATATGTTCCATATAAACATGTGATACGTTCCATATAATGATGATACCTTCTATATGAACAATTTGCTTTGTACAGTACTCTGCTGATGCAGTACAATACTCCCTCCCTAAAGTATCGAAAATATCTTAGCTAGAGTAGTTATTGTCGTTGTAGTTTTGCTAGGATGGGGCATGCCCAAAGTCGAACCTTCTTCCGTCTTAAAGTCCATATAGACTGTTTACCTGCTCCTTCTACCAATACAGCCCAGTCAACATCCACCTGAGATCTGTCGTCCTCATGCCTACTGCTCTGGCTAGTGCAGTGCAGATTCTAATAAGCTACACAAACCACCGTTTCTTCTTTCCTCTCTCTTGCTACTGGGGAAGGAGACGAAGACTGTGTGTGAGACAGGCAGGTTCCAACTAGATATAGTTCGGCTCAGCTCCATACCTAGTGTATGATACTCACAAACAAACATACCCATAAACCTCCGATTGGCAGCTATGCAGTTGGACCTGCTCTAAAACCAGACTGAGTTTCACTCAAAATGTTTAAAGCCGAAGGGTCCCCTCCCTTCAGTAATGGGAGAACAGGGGCTGCTTTCCAGATTTTAGGAATGGTATTAGTTTGGATGCTCCGATTAAAATTTTGAGCAACAGGCTCAGCATTAAGATCAAATCGTAATTTCCCTAGAATTAACTAGAATACATTCATGGAAACCTGAAGTAAGATGGAAACATTTATCTGTTTCCAAAATTTAGTTGGATTATTTATGTTTTCTAAAATAGATTTTAAATAATAATCTGCTTTGAATTTCCTAATCTGAATTGCATTTTTTTCTCAATGCTCGACATGCAGCCTAACCAGCACTGGAGTTGGTAGACCTTGCCTTGGCCTATGAATCATTTCTTGCCTTAAACAGATTAGAAAGTGTTTCTGTGAGCCAGGGAATCCTGAAAGTCTTTATAGGGAATTTTATAGGGAATTTTTACTAATGGCCAGGCAAGATTTGCTAAAGTATTCCCAATCACACTAAACATCAAGAATTACACTGACTCTGCATATGTCACTATAGTAAAGATCATGCATAAATGCTTGTTCTTGAAATTTTTCAAAATGTCTTTTAAGTAAATATTGCAAAATGCATAGGTTGATGAATATTTATGAGGTCCACAAGATCTAGTCATGTAGATTTACTATGGTTTTTTGGATTAAATCTAGTTGGGACATCAATACATTGTGTGAGCTTTAAATCATCACACATTTCCTTAATGCAGTCAGTTGCAGGTGAGAGTCAGTCCCAGTTTAAATCACCCATAAGAATAAATTCTAAACCATTAAAGCAATGTAAAGCATCAGAAAGTGAAGAGACAGCTTCTTCGGCTGATATAGATGATGAATTTTTAACCCTTTATCTCCACACCCATTAGCACTAAGGCTTTAAATCGAATGACCAAGTATTTTAACCAGGCCGCCCTCCTCTATCTCTTACCTGGTTGTGTTTCATCTGCCCCAGTTTATGCATGGTCCACCATCTTTGCTTGCTCCATTACTCATGCTCCTCAAACCTTACCATACTTCTAGATACCATTGCTTCTCAGATGTTACCTAAAACAGCTCTACAGAGCCCTACTGCCTCCCTAGGAGAATCTCCTGCTCTACTGATAATTCTGGTCACTGTTCTGCCACTCCTGACCTGACCTCTCTGGTGCTTTTGACTTCTCTTTTATCCTATTAGTTCATTTGTGGTGTGGGGGCCATGACCTTTCACCATCACTGACCTTTTTATTGGACAAATTTTAAGCAAATACTTCTCATCCATCCATACATAACTGAACTTCGACTCTGTAGGCAACAGATTATTTTTACGTGAGAATGCCATGAAGAATTTTGGGTGGATAATTGTTTATATGTCGTTGTTTTATGTAACTTGAAACCACTGAATAAGAGAAACTGTCTATTCAGGTGTTTTTCCACATTCTTCCTCATATGTCATAGATCTCAGTGTGGAAGCTCCTGGTGAAGTTGCAGAGGGAGGAACAGCAGTTCTGACATGTAGAACCACCTGCAGTCTGACTGATCCAACATTCATCTGGTACAAAAATGGACGTCCTTTAACCACAAACACCATCAAGAACAACCAGCTACACCTGCAGACAGTCAGCAGTGAGGATTCAGGCAGTTATAGCTGTGCTGTAAGAGGATATCAACATCTCCGCTCTACTGATCAGAGCCTCAGAGTCCAATGTGAGTTTAGAGACAACTTATAATGACAGGCTGATTACTCTGCAATATTTACTGAAATTAAAAAGTGTATATAAATAAAAAGTGATTGCCAATTTTCACGTAATAGTGTCAAAATGTATATCTATCTGTAGATGCTCCAAAGAGTGTTTCAGTTTCCATCAGTCCCTCTGGTAAAATAGTGGAGGGCAGTTCGGTGACTCTGACCTGCAGCAGTGATGCAAACCCACCTGTGAAGATCTACACCTGGTTTAAGGGATCTACACCAGTAGGAAAAGGAGACACTTACAACATTCCCAACATCAGATGTGAGCACAGTGGAGAATATACATGCCAGAGTCGTAATGAACATGGAGAGAGAAGATCCACTGCTGTGAAGATCAATGTTCAGTGTAAGTAAAAATTTGACTGTGACTGATAACATTTCAATGAGCACAATTCCTTCATCAACCTCATGTATACATAATCTCATATTTTAATTCTTGTCTGCTGTAGATCCTCCAAACAGCGTCTCAGTGTCCATCAGTCCATCTGGTAATGTAGTGGAGGACAGTTCAGTGACTCTGACCTGCAGCAGTGATGGAAACCCACCTGTGAAGATCTACACCTGGTTTAAGGGATCAACTTCAGTAGGAAACGGAGACACCTACTACATTCCCAACATCAGATCTGAGCACAGTGGAAAATACACATGCCAGAGTCGTAATGTACATGGAGAGAGAAGATCCACTGCTGTGCGGATAAATGTTCAGTGTAAGTTGAGGGTTATATTTATTCTTCATCAAGTGAATTCATTGATCTCCATGTTTTCAAAGCTGATTTTCATGTATTCTTATTTTAGATCCTCCAAAGAGTGCCTCAGTGTCCATCAGTCCTCCTGCTGAAATAGTGGAGGGCAGTTCAGTGACTCTGACCTGCAGCAGTGATTCAAACCCACCTGTGAAGATCTACACCTGGTTTAAAGGATCTATATCAGTAGGAAAAGGAGACACCTACAACATTCCCAACATCAGATCTGAGCACAGTGGAGAATACACATGCCAGAGCCGTAATGAACATGGAGAGAGAAGATCCACTGCTGTGCAAATCAATGTTCAGTGTAAGTGAATGATGGTGATTTACAAGATTCCAGTATCCTCAACTCCAGAACATAATCCATCTCAGTTACACCTAACGTCATATGTGATGTTCTCTGCTGTAGATCCTCCAAAGAAGGTCTCAGTGTCCATCTCTGGTCACACAGTGGAGGGCAGTTCAGTGAATCTGACCTGCAGCAGTGATGCAAACCCACCTGTGAAGATCTACACCTGGTTTAGAGAAGGTGGAGCCTCACCTGTAGGATCTGGACACAGTTGCACCATCACCAACATCACTGCCGAACACACTGGACTGTATTACTGTGTAGCTCAGAATGAACATGGAGCTCAGAATGGAACTGTGACGGTCACTGTTAAGAGTAGGTGGTGAATAATAAGAGATGTACTGTATTTCAGTCTCCACTTTTAAATGAAGGACAGATTAAAGTGATAGAAATGATCTTCTCTTCTGCAGCTCAGAGTTTGTATGCAGTGTGGATTGCAGCGGGAGGAGGAAGTTCTCTTCTTCTGCTTCTTACTGTCTTCATCTGCATCTGCAGGTCAGTAATAACCAGTAAAAGTCTCCCTGCAGATTAGGAGAGTGAGTTGTCTGGTTTTTGATGAATTATACTGTTTATTATTATTGTTATTTTATTTTATTATTACAGTTATTATTATTATTATTCACTTATTTATTTATTATTATTATTGTTGTTGTTGTTGTTATTATGTTGAGTGATTGACATTATGATTAGATGGCAGAGGCAGAACCGGAACCTGGAAGAGTGTGAATATGAGGTAAGTTAGTGATCTACAGGGATCAATAGTCAACCTAATAACAGTGTACTTTAAATATTGGTAAAAAAACGAGTAATAACATGGTAATATTATAGTAAATAGCAATAAGCATCACTGACCTAGAAATACATCTGTCTTTCATTGATTTTATTTAAGATCTAAATAATGTTTTTAACTGATGTTATTAAATTGTTATATTAAATAAGGTTGGTAACGACTTAATTGCTAACATAATAATTATTAACAGATAGAAGATTAGCCTGCCATTTATAGGTTAGTATAGGTGGTTATTATAGTACCACTGTATCATTACTAAACTTATTACTGACCTGTAGAGAGGAATCATTAACCCTTTGATCTGGTAGAGAACGTGTGTAACTACAGAACATTTCCACTAGAGGGCACAATAAGACTAAGTCAGTCAGAATGAGGTTTGAAGGGCGTAGCTGTGAGAAGGTGGGGGTGCTGTCCAAGGTGCTGTTTAAAGCTACTGGGTTTCTGTTCTTAGTCAGTAAATCATGACTGAAGATGAAGAAGCTGGAATGTGATGAAGCTGTGTTTCCTCTTCAGTAAAAGTTCTTACAGTGAACTTATTTACTGATCCATAAACTCCTCCAGTCTCCTCACTACTCCTCCTCTAACCATCCTCTATGCAGAACGCTCACCCTAACGTTAAGGACGACACGTACACAGCTCTTCAGCCCACAGCCAGGTCCTCTGATGATGTGTACCACACACTTGGAGTAAGTGTCTCTTCACAAACCCTCCCTCTAGATCCGTACAGAATTCCTAACATGGAAAGGTCTTCATTTCTCCTCCTCTGGATCATTCTCTCTTTCCCTCACACAGGCTGTTCAGTCCGGTTCTTCTGATGACACGTACACAGCTCTGGACCCTCAGTCCCTCAGTTCTCCTGAGTACGAGACTCTGGCAGTGAGCTCCTCACAGTAAGCTGTGATAGTAACAGAGGAGGTGATAAACTCCATATACAGTGTGTTCACTTTAGACCCCTTCATCATGATACAGTGTGAGTGGAGATGTTCCATAAGATCCTCATATTTTAACAGCCTTTCTGAATTTCTGTAAATCCAAATATCTGCTAAATGTGAATATCTGTTCTTACTGTGTAAATACACTCACCACTGAAAAGGAAGCTGCACCTGGAAGGAATGAACTGACAGGAATGAAACTTGGTGTGTAGGTTTGACACCATGAGATATGTGACTGATTGAAGTTCCACGCTCAGCTGCGCATGTTATGTAAACAATGACGGGCCGTATCCCTGTACCTGTCTCACTATATAAGGTCGTCCTGTTGCCCGTACTTTCCATTCTGACTTGTGCTGTAGTGTTGGTAGCATCCTTTCCAAACACTGTTAGCCTCAGAGAAGAGTACGAAAGCAGTTGGAGCAGGTCGTCACATCACAGAACTTTGGGAAGTGGGTTGGTTGTATTGTGCACCATGCCGGTTGTACATACTCTACCATAGCACTATATTGGTGACAATGGATAAAAGAAGGCATGCACCAGCGTTTAAGACCTATTCAAACCACAGAGAGACATAGACGACAGTTTGTCCAAGATGAACGGTTTACTGTCACATGTACAGATGGCCTGGTATCACTCCACCTCCACCCCTACCGCACCACCTGCAGAAACTGTGTAAGACTACTGCATGGGATGGATTATCACAGGACACCATTAGTAACCTCTACAACTCCATGGCGAGACGTCTGACATGTTGTGTTAGCTACGTCTGTGTGTGTAACTCAGTAGATATTCCCCATATCAGTCTAAATGTATCATCATTTATTGTTCCTGGTAACCTTTATCTTCCTTCCCAGCAGCACTGCAGTCCCACACCTCTGTCTGGGTGCAGCTGTCCTTTTGATGCTCTGTATATTTAGATCTGTGTATGATGTACTGCAGCAAGTCTTCTCTCCATGAAGAGGATGAAACGCTGAAATCGTTTTGATAAAAATGTTGTGTATCAGCTCTTATACTCAGTGTGTTAAGCTCAGTGTGAGGCAACTGTTAGTGGTCTGCACTGTGTCCTCTCTCCTCGTTCACATGCTGGGTGGAGCTCAGCTCTCTGTAGTTCTGTATGTTTATGGTTCTACATTTCTGTTTAATAAAAATATTAAAATATACAGTCTTGTAATATGGTTCTGTATATTGTAGGTCATTTCAAGGTCAGATAAACTGATTTATTGTTCTATCAGGATCCTCATTAGCTGTTGTATCTGCATCATCTCTTCCTCCTGTAGTCAAATTCATCATCATTATACATCTGTACAGCTTCTATTAACTCTAATAAAAGTGTGGAACTGCATGTGGACATTAACACAGTTTCAGTCTCTAATTTCACACAGCAGATAAAACAGTGAAAATAGGTACATGTACACATATATACATATTTATATAAACATATTATGATTCATTTGATTGGTTTATTTTACACTGCATGGTCCACTGTCTAAGAGGGTGTGTTAATGATGGTACTGAAACATACAGCAGATCAGCTGGGTAACACTGTACTGACATGAGCACTAATACACACACACCAGTGATCATTACTGCTCCATACAGCCTCAGGAGAAGAGGTGGAGCTGGATAAAGTCCTACACCGTGACATGATTCTATAGAACTTGTAATTTACTTATAGAATTCATATTAGATGTCAAATAACAGACAAAGATTTCATTGAAAGATCATTCAGGCTTTGTAGAAGTTAAACCTCTTGTCTTCTCGTAGCCAAGACATTCACATGCCTGTCAGACATCAGAGATATTAATAACTATGGGTGGGTCACATGACCATTTGGAGTTAAACCTGCTAACCACATCTAGATAACCATCTTAGTGCTGTCTCTGTGCTCACCATTTATCATTTGGTCATCTGAGAGGAGCCTCATTACTCTTTACATTAGAGCCTTTAATATTTTATAAGAAGCTTACAGTACATATTGGAGTACAGGTGTTTATACCTCCATAGTTTGAAAGTCTGTGTGTCAAATTGAAAACACTGTATGTAGTGTGAAGCTTGGAGAACAAGCTCCATATATAGAAGATGCTCCATGAAGCCCAGTATAGAGCGGACCTTGTTTTGTTTTGAACCTGCTGGTCATAAGTGCTCAGACATGTCTATACTAAACCTCTAAACAGTCTTTGTTGTTTGACACACATGTTAAACAGCTGACTGGATCTTTATCTATTTAACCAAGGTTCATCAGTAAGGTCTTCTCAAGTTTGCACTGGAGTGCTGGAACTGGACACTGGAGAGTTAGAAATACATGTCCTTTTTGGACAAATCTAGGTTTGTGCTGTATAAGGTGGTGGGGTGGTGGCAGGGACATGACCAAACACACAAGAACTGCCTTAAAGAGTCAACTGTGAGCCAAACACAGGATGTTGGTAGGGGCAGGATATCTGTTCTTGGACCACTAACACCACTGCACGAGTGTTTGTACACCAACTAGCAGAGCATGTAGATGTTCTTCCCTGATGGTGAGTGACCTGCTAACTCACCCTATATTAGTGCATTGGTGTACGTCTGAGGTTATCCTGGATTTAAGCTCAGAGTCACAGGTGAGATTCTTATTCATGACTGATTTGAATATTCATGTAGTTTTTATCATCACTGAGTTTATTAATGTCAGCCCTCCAGGACCAGAGCTGTGCACTCCTGACCTGTAGAAAACATTCTTCTCCATTGTGAGCCATAAAGCACATGAAGACATAAAATCACTAACCAAACAATAAATAAGTATTGATGAATCGAATATTACACATATGAATGCTACACATTTCTATCGTCCGTTTCCGTTTTACTTTGCCACATTTATTATGATATTCTCTGTGATTAAACTGAACTCCATGTTACATTATCTTTATGTAAATGTTACACATGTGAATAGCTCCTCTTCTACCTCAGAGCCACACATTTCTATCGTCTGTTCCTGTTTTACATTTAAGACAATTACAGATCTTATTTTCTGTGATTAAACTGACCTCTATCAGGCTCATATTCTCAGTGTCGTCACAAAAGAAAACTAAAATGGAATTCAGAAAAATGTCAAATTTGCTCTCTGCTCTAGACAAATTTGAATGAAAGGTCTAAAGCTTTTCACCATTAAACTGTTGTTCCTTTCATTTTTGTAGACCTCTGTGTGGAATCTTCTGGAGAAGTGACAGAGGGAGGAACAGCGGTTCTGACATGTAGAACCACCTGCAGTCTGACTGATCCAACATTCATCTGGTACGAAAATGGACGTCCTTTAACCACAAAGACCACCAAGAACAACCAGCTTCACCTGCAGACAGTTAGTAGTAAGGAGTAGTTTTCTAATTCCTCCCGTGTCCTAGGTTTTGATTTTGCCATCAAAGTCGGGAGTCCTCTAGAGCAACCAGTCCCTAAAGGGCTTCTTCTTCAGCTTGACAGCTTCCCTCACCACCAGTGTCTACCAGCTAATTCCTGGGTTGCCAGGTTGAACCTTATCTGTACAGCCTCCAGCTAGAGGCTTGTGAGTATCCCTACACCCATGCAGCACCTCTCAGCCTGTGCAACTTCTGAGTAAGGGAGGGACCAACCTCTATCAAAGTTTGGTTCTAGACCTGACACTGTAAATGGAGGTGAGTCCAACCATATCTTGTTGGTATCTCTCTACCTCCTGCACCAGCTCAGGCTCCCCCCCCCAAGTCAGGTTATGTTTTATGTGCCAAGAGCCATTTTTCACTGCTGGGTTTCACACTGGCAGCCTCTTCCCTGCCATCCCTCACCACCTGCAAGGTCCACCATGTGACCTTGGGCCCACATGGTCCCCTAACGTTGCTTTTTCAGACTAGGCCCAACCAGGCTATATGGCCTGTCTGGTCACCAGGCCCCCACCATGTAGTAAATAAAAGTTAAGCAGATTGATCCTCTACAGAAGACCATATTAGATGTAGTCAATAAAGATGAAGCAGATCGATCCTCTACTGAAGCCCGTATCAGGTGTAGTAAATAAAGGAAAAGCAGACTGATCCTCTACAGACTACCGTATCAGGTGTAGTAAATAAAGATGAAGCAGACTGACCCTCTAAAGAAGGCTGTATCAGGTGTAGTAAATAAAGGTGAAGCAGACTGATCCTCTACAGAAGACTGTATCAGGTGTAGTAAATAAAGGTGAAGCAGACTGCACCTCTACAGAAGACCGTGTCCGGTGTAGTAAATAAAGGTGAAGCAGACTGATCCTCTACAGTAGGCTGTATCAGGTGTAGTAAATAAAGGTGAAGCAGACTGCACCTCTACAGAAGACCATGTCAGGTGTAGTAAATAAGTGTGAAGCAGACTGATCCTCCAAAGGAGTATGAACTAAACACAGCAAAAGAATCTTGATCTATGTTCTGATTTTAGTAGAGCTGGGGTATCAGTATAGAGGGAATGTGTATTGGGCACATCATCAGGATAATGTCTCATTAGATATCAAATTCCGGACCTGTAACAAATGTAGCTTGAAATATTGTACTGACATCCTGTAATATCATGTTGTTAACCGTCTTAGTTCCTCTAAAGAGTGGTTTAGTTGTATTAGTACTAAGAAATTGTTGTGTTTTCAAGTTCAATGACAACTATGCCTTATTTGTACCACTAGGTGTCCTTCTACTTCTTTAGTAGTGAAACAGAGGAAGCCCTGTGGGGGAGGAGTTTGTGAGAGTTGTCTGAATAAAGAATTACTGAGTAAAGAGAAGTGAAGGAGAGCAGCTTTTGTGTCTGTGTGCTTTGATTTATGTTGGACTTCTAAACTTCTAAACGCAGAAACGTACGATGCAAAATAGACATTTATTGAAAACCTTTACTGTTACATTCTGCAAAATTAACATTTAGCCAGCAACTATTTTCTTATTCAAACGATCAAAAAAAGAACAAAAATTAACAACGATAAAAGAAGAACAAAAAGAGATTATAGAAAAAAGCCACTGATGTCCTTACAGAAATATGATGACATGATACAAGACTGAACTTCGAGTGAATCTATCACATCCAGATTCATCAAGGCTCGGTGGGTGTTGGAGTTTAGGCTGCATCTAATTTGGTTGGTTTTGGGGTTTAGGATCTTGTTGATCGAATCTGATTGGTTGGTGTTAAACTTTATGTTCTGGTACAATGAAACTGAAGGGTTGTGTTGAGGTTTAAGCTTTGGTAGACTGAATCTTTATCACTTTTCCAAGACTCACATTAGCTATGACAGAAACACTCTTATTTCTATGAATCTACAATCCATTAATCTGCCCTTGTTTATAATCCGAATCTGATGCCCCAACCACCTCAACTAGCTCTCTTGAATGTAGATTACTGAGCTCCTCACCCTGTCAAGTGCGCCCCACTACCCTGCGGCTGATCCCATCACTCGTGAACAAAACCCTGAGATACTTAAACTCCTCTACCTGGCGCTATCTACTACCCTTACCCATAAAGTTTGGGCCATCCTTTTTTGGGACATGGCCATGGACTCAGACTTGCAGATGCTGATCCGCATACCAGACGTTTCAAACTCAGCTGCAAACTGCTCCAGTGCATGCTGGAGGCTTTCATGCAAAGAAGCCAAAAGGAGAACATCATCCCCAAAAGCAGAAACGGGGGCGTAATTATGTTCAAATGCTGTTTGTTACCTACAGCTCAGCATTAAACAGTATTACCATTTGCCCTCCAAACGGGACAAATGAGCTAAGAGCTTCTTTTGGACCAAGTTTCTTGATCTACAGACAACAAGCAGTACTGGACCAAGACCAGCAAGACTGTGATGGACCCCAGTCATACCAACAAAACTCTTCTCTCTCTTTTAGGGTCTGAACAGCGTGTTCACTCCCTGAAGGCCCACACAGAAAGAACAAGGAGGAGCATCTTCTTGCCACAGTCCGTTTGGGCTCTGAACCAAGATAGCAACTAGGACTACCTCACACATATTATACACAGGACTCTTTTATTGAACATTAATAACTGCCACTTATTCTTCACTCCTTGTTAAGCTTCACATTTTCACTCTCAACTCATTAATATTTTCAGATTTCTCTGTATTTCTATTTTTTTGTCTGTGTTCTGTATATCTAATTACATTCCACTCTTTGCCTTTTATTTGTATTAATATCTTAGTTTACATGTTTTGTCTCATGTTTGTTTGACGTCTTGCTGTTATTTATATTTTGGATGTTCTACTTTTATATTGTATTTTAACATATGCGCAGGCAGGAGCATTTCACTGCTTGTTGTACCATGTGTAACAATGTATATGACAAATAAACTGGTGCTGTGGTTTATACTCTGGTCAACTGAATCAGATTGGTTGATATTTGGATTTTGGATGTTCTAGACTGACTATTGGTTGGTATTTGGGTTTAGGCATTGGTAGACTGAATCTGGTTGGGATTGGGTTTTAGGCTCTAGTAGACTGAATCTGAATGGTTGGTGTTTGGATTTAGGCTTTGGTAGACTGAGTCTGATTGGTTGGTGTTTGGATTTAGGCTTTGGTAGACTGAATCTGATTGGTTGGTGTTTGGATTTAGGCTTTGGTAGACTGAATCTGATTGGTTGGTGTTTGGATCAAGGCTTTGGTAGATTGCATCTGATTGGTTCTTAATTGGATGTAGGCTTTGGTAGACTGAATCGGATTGGTTGGTATTTGGATTTAGGCTTTGGTAGACTGAATCTGATTGGTTGGTGTTTGGATTTAGGCTTTGGTAGACTGCATCTGATTGGTCGGTGTTTGGATTTAGGCTCTGGTAGACAGAGCCCATTGCCATGGAATGTTGGTTTCCCTGTACATCATTTTCATAATCAGCTGCATCCTATAAAAAATGAAACAATTACACCAGTACAATGAATACATCTTCTATATTGTTAATATTTACAGTTGACTTACTATGTCTCCTCCAGCATCTCTTCTCGGGGCTACTGAGCTTCGGATATCTGGAGGAAAAACAAAACAAGCCCAATTTTGTTGTTGCCGGCGGTGCAGGTTTGTATGTGTGCTTAGAGGAGGAAAGAGATACATCACAATATTCTATTTTGAACACAGTATGGAGATCATCAACACTTGGACATTGTCCACCTGCCTATTTAATTACAACAAGTGCACAATGGTCCTGTTTAATTACATGTACTGGTAAACACAGTAAACATAAAATGGTCAGTATTGTACTGGGTTCATAGCAGTATTTTTAATACGGCATGTGAGAACTGCTAAGGTACCTGTAGACTTCCTCCATTTGCAGCGTCCAATTAATCCAAAACCAATTCCTACGACCACCAGTAAAACACCAAGAACCATAATGATGATATCTAAAATCAGAGATTATACACAGTTTAAGCATCATAAGCTCATATGACTTCTGTTTTCTCCAAATGAGTATCTTCTACTTCTCTTAGTAAACAATACAGTCTGGAGAACACATCTGTGAATCGAAACAGAACTGACTCTGCCAAAACATTCCCAGCCAATATGTTTATGTCTGTGTCACATGAGTAAACAATGGGCTGACATGTTTCCTCAACCTTTTGGCAACCCAGTTGGGACCTATGAAAATTATCCTTATGGGATGTCAGCCATTGTTAGACCATGTGGGCAAATAATAGGGCCAAGATGGGCTGTCAGAAGAACCCATATTAGCATGATGACAATTTTCTAAGTTTAAAATCGACATTTAAACCTGATAAAACTATCCAAGTAATGTACATAACTTTAGCTAGGAGTTTAACCATTAATATAATTTGGGGAGCGTGTTAGCCTGGTAGCTATCTGCATAAGTTCGCATTGAACAGCATTTATTTCCATATTTAAATTAAAATTCAAGCTGATTTTTACCTTTTAAATTTTCATTTTATTTTAATTTGAAGTCCACAATCAACATACTGTAATACATATTGTGTCTTTAGTTATAACTAAAAAAAAACAGCAATCTAACACAGTTATCTTCAGTTAACTTAGCCAGATTAATCAGCTGATTTACATGTTTTAAGGTTCACTGTCTTCATCTTTAGCAGTGGAAGACTTGACTTTAAACTATTTAAGGTGGGAGGCACCTGAAATGTTCCATGTTTTTTACTTGCTGTTTATTGTTACTTAAAGCGATATAGCATGGAAAAGCAGAGACATTTGTATATTATGCTATGGTTGTGCTTTGTTCCAAGTTTATATATATATAATTTTTTTATTTAAATAAATCCAGAATAATATAATCTGCCAGAAACAACAAGGAATCAATCAATTGTAATACATTCGGAAAATTACTGTGAAAAATAAATGCCGAATTTGATTTTCCAAAGAGGGCCTGGGCGGGGCCCTCACATAGACAGGAATAACATGGACCGACAGCTATGACCCAACTAGGGCTTATTTACCTAACTAGGCTATAACCCACCACAAGGCATTTTCCAGGTAAAACCCACACAACCCAGTTAAAACCCATATTGAGCTCACATGGACATGCTGGCATATCAACATTCCTCAGAAAAAGAATACTGGTACTTACTTCTGGAATCAACATATGTACTACCAGAGAGTGATGGAGTGGAGTGGAAGGGAACACCGTCACGAAAAGGTCCTGTGGGACAAAAAAAGGAAGAATTTTGTTTTTTACTGTTGCACATCATTTGAACACAACAGCTGCTGTTTGCACTGTGTGAAAATATCATGAATGGCCCATCAGAAATTGCTTGGAAAAAGGTCTTGTTCCATGGACTTTTTTGGTTCTTGTCCTCTCCTGTAGAGTTATCATTTTAGAAAAACATGTTTTTTATTGAACAGCACTGATATATTTAAATCCTTTAATGGCTTAGAGACATGTAACAATGTTTCTGGCCCTGATTTAATAATGTATATTTAAGTGGAAATAAGTGAACACATCCCACAGAGAACACACTTCCTTTTATATTTAATATTCTATTTAATACATTTTATAATTACTTCTTTTTTATATGTTATTAAAACATATAAAATATTATAAAACTCTTAACGACCATTCAGTCTGTGGATCAGGATCTCTCTCCAGCCTCTCTGTAAAGTCCAGATTTACTGCTGTTTTTTATTAGAGTAACAGAAGACACATGTAGGTTAACTGGTGGGTTTAAATAGTCATTAAAAAGGCTGTATGTCTTCTGTAGCCATGGTGACCTCTAGTTCTCCTCACGACCACTGTAAAAAACATCTGTGTCTCTAAAATCAACCATTTCAACCCAAACCCACTCTGAATGACTTTCTTCTTCACACTGAAACCCATCAGTTTAGGAAGAGTGGTGGAATTCCCCTTTAATTAGATATGATATAAACACTGTGCTCAGTTCTGTGTGAACACTAGCTCTGACTTTGTTCAGCAGCCTGTTTATAATATGTCAATAATAAAGTGTGGGACTCTCGATGGAGGACTCTTGACTGAAGGCTGAGTAGACATATTTGTCACGCCTGCTGGCTCTCTTCTCACCCCTACTCTCCCGGACTCCATTTCCCCTAACCCACCATCCAATGAAGTGTTCCGTTTTCTAGATCTGAGTCACCCGAGTATTGATTTCACCTTTTGTTAATTTAGTCTGTTTGTATATATACTCCCCTCTCCTATGGCTCTCTGAGGTTAGCGAGCGGGTCTCTCCATGATTACTCTTGTTTGCTACTTTGGTTTTGACGTTGTTCTTTTTTGCTGATTTAGTCTTTTGTCTTTGCCCTTTTGCTGTTCTGATTTCTTTATTTCTGATTTATTACTTCGACCCTGTCTTGTCCTTCTGTTATGCCCTCCTTGTTCTTGTTGCTGCTGTGGTTGATTACAAATCTGTAAAATAAACCTCACCTTGATTTTAGCTTAGCCCTATTCACAATCTGTTTGTCCATCAGCACAGATGTACATTACATCCTGTATGCATAGTCAAACCAGCTATGTACCCTGGACCAGGATATCATCACTGAATCAAATGAGATGAATGAAGGTTGGAAAGGCATATTAAATATGAACAGTTTTTACCTGTGGTCTCAGCAGCAGACATTTCACCAGCTGTACCTAAAGCCACAAGCCACTGTCAAAATGAACTAGCCTGTTGGGCATTGTTTACTATGTTATAGCTAATTATATTTATTGCAAATTGTTATTACATCTATTACACATGATTTTATCTGTAAAACATTAAAAATATGAGAATTACGATTGTAGCAGGACAGTTGTGTATTTGCCCTCCCTAAATGGTTATCGCACGTAGAAACTGTGCGTGGGTACTTTAAATTGCTGGGCGTTCCCCTGCGCTCCTATATCTAGGCAGGGGACGGCCACCTGTAGGTGCGCTACCTGTCGTTTGGGCTAGAGCAGATGGAATTGGGTGTGGAACCCCTCTCACCAGCCCTGTAGATAGAGCACTTTTGGGTGTCATTGAGGTGTGCAGTGTGTAGTGTAAAAGGCTCCCGTATTCCCCTAGTACCCCTCCGTCGTGGTAAGCCCTCAGCTCGGTCCTTTATTGTGTTTTTGTTTTTATTAAACTATATCTGAATCCATGGAGTCTTAAAAAGAATTGTTTTGTCTTTTAGTAATTGTTAATAAATTAAGTGTGGGAAGTACATCTCTGGTCTCAGGTGTGTTCGAACCTGTTTTGCCTTTCCCTGGTTTGTAGAACCTGTTATTTCCTAAGGGTGAAATTCCCCTAGGTGGCGTAGTCATATTTATCACCCTTTCTTCGCCCCTGCCACACTATTGTCACCTACTTGAAATTGTGGTCAGTTTAGTCCTAACAGCCTCTGTTGTTGTTGTTGTTGTTGTTACTTTTTAAAAATAAGGTGGAAAATAGTTTTAAAACACTTTATTCTATATATATATATATATAATATATATATATATATATTGCCCAATTTTCCTAGGTACAAGATCAAGCTATGATATAATTGGTATAATTAATTTATATTTTTTACCCTGATTTAAACAAATGGTTTAAAAGGCTGAATATTATGTCTGCAATTTGAATGTATGTAATGACATTTAGACGTTATTATAACATTATAAAATAAATCATATAGCCATTCTTTTAAATTGTTCTTATTATTACTTATTACTCAAACAATAATGTAGTTCTGACAATATTTAACAGGGCTGTTAAATACTAATTCACTTCTGCCTACTTTTCTCTTTACCTCATTGTTTTTAATCAGCTAAGTGGAAACAAAATACATAAATATCTGAAAATTTAAAAAGTTCTTGTTTGAGGTTGTTTCTCAGTTACTGCATCTCTGTTACGAGGGGACAGGATGCAAGTGGAAGTCATTTAATGAAATAAAGAATAAAATAAAAACCATGGAGACTATACTAGGGAACAGGGCGAGACAACAACAGACATAAAGAAACTTACAGAGAACTTCAATGAAACACAACGAGGCAAGGGACCAGTAGGGAGACAAAACACCCAACAAGAACAAAGGGCAGACACCGGGTATATAACTACTAGGGCTGACAACAGACACCTGGGAAGGGGTGGAGCTAGAACAGAGACCAAACTAGAGGGCGGAGACAGGAGGAGCACAGGACCCAAATAAACAGAAGCACATGGACATGGCAGGGTGTGACAATCTCACATCGGGGCACACTGTTAGCTCTTCAGATTAGTTTGTCTAATTGCACTGAAATTACAACTACAGTCGAAATATGAAATTAACTTTATTATAATCACCCTTGGTTGGTCTATTACTTGTGTAGTTCTGCATACAGACAGTATATATTCTCAGAATTGGATGAGCTGACTTTACTGAGAGTATAGGGAGTCAGAGTTGGAAAGTGGACTGTGTCTGCATTGATGAAGGAGGAGGATATGTGGAGTAGGAGACAGGAGGGGGACCTAAAGAAAGGAAATCCGAAGGAAAGATTTTACTGACAACATAAATTAATTCACCTGTCTGCATTAATATCTCACTGACCACACGGGAAGTTCATCTTCTATATCTCTCTGTTTATGACTCACTAATATCAGTCTGAACTGAGTCTGTTACTCACCCAGTTTAACCAGTAATAGTACCTCTGTGTAGATATCAGGAAGTGGATAAGATGTCTTTATCCCACACCAGTATGTTCCTTTATCCTCTGGTCTCAGATCAGTGATGGTGATGGTGAAGACTCTGGCTGCTTTGTTGTCATCCAGAGAGAACCTCTGATCTTCAGCAGTAGATCCAGACTGAACAGGGATGTCTTTTTTTCCAGAAGAACATGCTCCTCTACAGAGATACTTCATGTAGGTTTCATATCCAGACTCGTAGGGACATCTAATCTGAGCTGAGTGTCCTCTGTGTCCAGTTACCGTAGTTACAGCACTGACTCCAGCTGTAAAAGAAGATGGAATATACGGGAGTAGTAAACACACTCTGAGCTCTGAGCTCTTCTTCCTCCAGACTGTTCAGTCTGATAAAGTGGGCTGTAGAATACGAGTCACTGAAACGCTACACAGACATGTCTTACTAAGATGGTGAGAGAGATAAACAGAGAGAGAGAAGGAGGAACGACTCTGTTCTTTATCAGACACTGATCTAACACACTGCGTGTTTCTGAGTTTGTAGAAGATCCTCTTAAACACAGATGTGAGAGGTAAAACTCACCAGGAGGAAGAATGAAGATGAAGATCCAGATGATGGTCATGTTTAGAACATCTAACAGGTCCGTTTACACATGACAAAGCCGCGTCTCATACAGGACACTTCAGGACTTCCTCATGTGACAGAGGACCACCCAGCCCTCTCGCGTATGCTCTCTGTTTCACACTAATTTTCTTACTTCCAGCAGCTAAACAGCCAGTCAGCCACTTCCTCTTTAGTCATGAGTCATCCTGGGTAGAAGATGATCTGAGATCAGTTTGACTGTCTCTAATCTAACAGGTACAGTAGTTATTAGAGTGCAGCACACTGATCCTGAAATCAGGATAAACTGTCTTAGTTTACAGCCTGAAAAGAAGCTGCTTGTTTACTCACTGACGCACTGACATAGACTCCAACATCAGAGTGAACCTGGTAGAGATGAATCCTCTCTAATGGAGGATCTTAATTTACAGGGCAGTGAAGAGGAGGTGACAGGTATAGGGTACAGTATCTGTCTTCAGCTCTCGTTCTATGAAACGTGCTATGACAGATGCCATATGTGGCATAAACTCCACTTCCTGTACCCTCCCAGTGGTGCACGTGTCCAGGCTGTTGTGTCAGTGCCTGTGCTCAAGTGTGGTTTTGTCTCTTCTGCCATTATGGGTTTCAAGATGGGTCCATCAGAGACAACATCAAATTTTTAGTTGAACAATCAGTTTGGCTCCATGAGGCACATTTAAAAGATGTGAGGCAGATTTTATCAACCCTGAGCATCATGTGACACTCTGCTCTGTTTTAGCCTTGATTTAGATTTGCTTATCTAAACATGCAAGCTTGTTGTACATCTTGTATGTAGACTCCCAGAAGGAGGTGTAGGAATGCGGTGGTGTTGGGAAGGAAGATTAAGGTTACCAGGATCAATAACTGATGATAAATTTAGACTGATATGATCAATATTTATTGAGCTACACATACAGAGGTCTGTCTCTCAGTATGGCCTCAGACTGCCATGTTTCCTGACTCAACATGCCAGATGTTCAGATGATCAGCATGGAGTTGTAGAGGTTCCTAATGGTGTCCTGTGATAATCCATCCTATGCAGCTTGAATATCCTCACACAGTTCCTGCAGATTGTGCAGTAGGGTTGGAGGTGGAGTGACACTAGCTAGGATGAGTCATGGAGGACATGACGAGGGGTCTGCAGTTGCGGCTGTTGGGTCGGTTATGTACAGCGATATGACGCTTCCATGTTTGTCTAATGTGAGTGTAAAACTTGAATCATTTGCATGTCTCACTATGTCAAACCCACACCAAGTATGATTCCTGTCCGTTGATTCCTTCTGGGTGCAACTCTTTTAGAAGTTAAGTATAAATACCATTGCAGGGCTGTTGATGTGGTGTTAGTTGTAGTGTGTTGTTGTACTTATTACAATAAGACTGTAATTGTCTTTTCTCTTCATTTGCATATTCCCACCTCACCCGCTCACTGGGATTAGTGATGGGATCGCTGGACCAGGCATATCTTGCTGCCTGTCGAAGTGCAGACCATTTGCCACACAAAGTGCTACACTGGTGTCAGAAGTAGGATGTTCATGAGCAGACAGCAAAAAGGTCATAGGATGGAGGTCAGGGTATTGAGTGTTCCACCTACCCCCTTCACCATTCTTCAGTCAACCAAGGGTGAGTTGAGAGTGAGATTACAGATTGACAATGATGCAGCTGTGTCTGACACATTAGCAGAACGCACTACAACAGTATCATATGGATCTGCTGTTGGGGCAACACAATGATCTAGCAGGACTGACCATGAACCCCCAGGGAAGCTTTCAGCAGGTACCGGTAAGTTGATATTTCAGGTGGGTGCTCTGTCTGAGAGGGGGAGGCTAAAGGAAGAGCAGGTAAGTGGTGGAGCTGAGCAGAATCAGAAATGTTTGTATTTTGTTTTATTCGTCAAGGTATATGGACTAATAAGATAAGATCAAACTGAATCTTCACTCTGCATGATTACAGTAATTCATAATAATATTAATACAGATCTGCTTCTTTTCTTCAGTTACAAAAGAGAAAACAGAAACCAGAAAGAGTGTGATTTTGAGGTGAGCCACAGATCTACAGGTATCAGTAGTCAACATAGTAATATTATATGTAAACGAGTAGTAATAGCTTTGTATAAAAATAGTAACAATATGGTAATATGTCAATAACCTCCATACAGATAAATTACATTCATAGTTTGTGTTTTAACAATAATTTGCTAATTATAGCAGTAACATGTACTTAAAAATATGTCAGTTACCACATCACATTACTAACATAATAATTAACAGATAGAAGATTAGCCTGCCATTTATAGGTTAGTATAGCTGGTTATTATAGTATCACTGTATCATTACCCACTTATTACTGACCTGTAGAGAGGAACCATTAACCCTTTGATCTGGTAGAGAACGTGTGTAACTACAGAACATTTCCACTAGAGGGCACAATAAGACTAAGTCAGTCAGAATGAGGTTTATAGAACATAGCTGTGAGAAGGTGAGGGTGCTGTCCAAGATGCTGTTTAAAGCTACTGGGTTTCTATTCTTAGTCATGGAAACATGACTGAAGATGAAGAAGCTGGAATGTGATGAAGCTGTATTTCCTCTTCAGTAAAAGTTCTTACAGTGAAATTATTTACTGATCCATAAACTCCTCCAGTCTCCTCACTACACCTCCACTACACCGTCAATAGCAGGAGAAGAGGTGGACCTGGATACAGTCCTTATATAACTCATATTAGACGTTAATATTAGACATGCAGAACAGAAAGACATCATAGTTTCTGTATTAGATCATTCAGACTTTGCAGAAGTTCGTGCAGCTAAAAAGGACGATGTATATTAATAAGCTTGAGTACGTCACCTAAATGCGCAGCAGCTTATTAAAGCTTTCATTTTTTTCTGATAACCATCAGTGCTGTCTCTGTTCTCATCATTTATCATTTGGGTGTTGGTGAGGAGCCTTGTTACTGCAAGGTAAGATGTTTTCTGTACTCTACTGTACTGAAAAAATGGAGTTTTAGTTAATAAGGTGGATCAAGTTCATATTTGGTGATCTATGTTTTTATCATATCAGTTTCAGTGAAGTTCAGATTAACTGTATTGTCTTGGCTGGAACTTTGCTGGACATACAGGACATATGCAATTCCAAGCAAAATAAGGCCCAGGTCAAAAGTTCAACAGTTTTCACTGCTGGCTTTGGCTGATCTGATTCTCCAGATTCTCCAGATTCTTATTATCCATGATCTAAAGCCGTCCGTGCTGACTGGAACAATACTGTCTGCAGGTGTAACTATAAAACTTCACTATCTGAAGAAATGAAAAGGAAAAACTTCACATACTAACTCACTTTATCTGTCTGTAGAGTGATTGGTTGTTAGGACCTTCAGAACCTCAATGGTTTGCCATTTTGAGATCAGCCCATTGTGCTGCCTGGGAGTGTGTGGTCACATGATACATAAGTAAAGATGTATATGACAGTTAAACTCTGTTACTGTCTGAGTTATGTTAATCTACACTGTGTGGGGAGAACAGCTCCAAATGAAAAAGGTGCTCTGTGTAGCTCAGTATAGACCTTACTGTGCAGAGCCAGCTGGTCATTAACACGTCTAGACCAAACCCTCTTTACCATCCGACCTCATGATAGAACAAGTCACTGTTCTTCACAGTCAGGTTACCAGAACATGCAGTCATGGAGAGATTTGGAGCTGATTAAGTAAAACAGACTTTATTCTGGTATCAGCATTAAAAGGATTTAACTTCTTCATGAAGCTCCAGAAAGATCTGCTAACATTGTGTTTAATACTGACATTAACTATAAATGTCCTACAGGCTGCTGTGATGAGGTCATTCAGAATGGATCCTCCTCTTCCTCTGCTCTTTTTGCTCATGGCTGTTGGTGAGTCAGTGTTTGTTGTAGTGTGAGGTTTCTCTCAGAATCAGCTCAGTGTTGTAGAGTATCTGCTGGAGTTAGAGAGGAGAGAGGTGGAGCTGTAAGCTACAGTAACTCTGAGTGTCTTATGGGCTCCAGACTCTGTAATCAGATCTTTCCTGCATCATGTGTTTCAGGAGCTTCTAGAATAGGGTGGAATGTGAAGTACAACCAACAGGAGATATGTGCTTTAGAAGGATCCACAGTGTTCATAAATGGAACTTATATTTACCCAGAACATTTTTCAGTGAGAGAGACTGTCCTGGTTATAAAACCGGATAAGGATGTATATCCGATTGATTTGAGGCAAGACTCCAGTTACTCAGGCAGAGTGGAGACTTTCACTGATGAACAGAAACACCTCTCCCTCAGACTGAGTGATGTAATGAAGAAGGATGAACATCAGTACGTCTTTGGAATCCTGACAGATGTATTAGGACACGGATGGGTTGGTGAACCTGGAGTTCAGCTCAGAGTGACAGGTGAGTTACATCATCAGATGATCCAACTATAAGACACAGCTCTGGTTTCAGAGTAATGATTCTTATTCATGACTGATCTGAATATTCATGTAGTTTTTATCATCACTGAGTTTATTAACCTGCTCTAATGATGTTCAGCTTCTGTTCTGATTCACTCCTCCATCGTTTTATCTGTTCTCACATCTCATTCAGTTCATCTGCTCTTGTTCTTCTTGATCTTCTTCTGTATTAATTGATGTTCATGTTTCAAACACGAGGCCCGCAGTCCATGCTACTTCATTTTCTTCATGATTTTAATTATGGCATACCTCACCAATCACATCACCAAACCCTCTAGCTATGTGTCCACTGCAGTCCAACCCATATAAACACCTAGCTAGCTCAATAATGACCAAAAGAAAAGTGGAGGGTCGGACAGACAGCAGAGGCAACAGACAGTGTCTGAGATAAAGAGTGACTTTAGGTACAGCAGGCAGCCCACTGTTTATATTAATATATATTTATAAAGTTTTATTATGGTTCAAGTGTTTTAATATGGTTCTTCAAGTGTTTTTGTTTGACACCTCTGAAATAATGGTAAATATTAACCCTTTAAATTAAGGCTTATCATTTACAACCTCAGTTCGAGAACAACTTGGGACGCTGTGTAAACTATAAATGAAGGTAAATAAAAACAGAAATAACAATAATTTACAGATCTCATAGAGCCGCATTTTAGTTTTCAGTAGAACAAAGAACACATATCAGATGTTAAAGATGAAACGTTCTACCAGATCATGAACACTATTGACTCATTTAGAAATGGCAGCAGTGCGTCTCAAAACAGTTGGGACAGGACCACGTCTACCATCGTGCAGCATCCCCTCCTCTTTAACAGCAGTCTGTTCGAAATTAAGGAACTCAGTTGCTGTAATTTTGGGAGAGGAATGTTGTCCCATTGTTGTCTGATGTAGGATTGTACCTGTTTGACAGTCCTGGGTCTTCTCTGGATTTTTCGTTTCATGATGCAGCAAATATTTTCTGTTGGTAAAAGATCTGGACTGCAGGCAGACTAGTTCAGCACCCAGACTCTTCTTCTGTGAAGGCTTGCTGTTGTGAAGGATGCAGTATGTGGTTTAGCTTTGTCCTGCTGGAATATGTAAGGCCTTCCCTGAAAAAGACGTTGACTGTATGGGAGTATATGTGGTTCTATATATTGTTCAGCATTGGTAGTGTCTTTCTAGATGTGTACGCTCCCCACAGCATAGACACTAATGCAGCTCTTTACCATCAGAGAAGCAGAATTTTGAACAGCGTGCTGATAACAAGCTGGATGGTCCCTCTCTCTTCTCTTCATTCACAGGATTCAGCATCTGTGGTTTCCAAAAAGACCACAGAACAGTTTTCTAGACTGCCTCAGTCCATTTTAAAGGAATTTGGCCCAGAGAAGATGGTGGTGCTTTTGAATCATATTAAAAAAAATTCAGCTGTGTTCACAAACAGTGATTTCTGGAAGAGTTTCTGAACCCAATATAAAACCATACCTGTGTTTAATGCAGTGCTGCATGGGGGTCAAAGATCACAAGCATCCAGTACTGACCTTCAGCCTTGTTCCTTGTGCACAGGGATTTCTCCAGAGTTTCTGAATCTGTTGATGATGTTATGTACTGTAGATGGAGACAAACATTTTTCTGAAATTGGTCCACAGTTTTTCACAGATTGGTGAACCTTTGTCCATCTTTGCTTCTAAAAGACTCTGCCTCTCTAAATTGTTTCTTTTATACGCAGTCATGTGACTTAGTTGTAAATTGCTCCATCAGCTGTTTTTTATTACGACCACTTTTCAGCCTTTTGTTTGAGATGCATATCTGCCATTAAGCAAAATAAGCAAAATAATCATAATTATGTTCATGAAATGGTAGAATTTCTCACTTTCTGTAATGGTCCGGGTGATGCCGCCTGCAGCCAGCAGAGGGTGGCAGCGGCTGTGCCGTTCTGGGGGATCTACGGCCCGGAACTCCATCCCCCAGAATGCCCCGGGCTGATCAACCTAACATGCTGCACCTGAGGTGCTGGCCATATAAGCCCCCACCAAACAACCACCTCCGGTCCGGTAGCCAGTCCGGTACGGCTAGAGAAAAAGAGAGAAAAGAAAGAGAGAAAAGAAAAAGAGGAAAAAGAGAAAATCAGAAGGAAAGAGCAAAAAAACAAAAGGCAACAAATGCTTAAAAAAAAAAAATAATAATAACTACATAAATAGAGTAGAGTGTGAGTCACCCTGCACACGGAGACCCACAAAATCCCCTTTCTGTTAAACCCTCTCCTGTTTGTTTCTGTTCTTTAATAAACATCCCCTTTTGTTTGAGCACGTCATTGGCGATGTCTCCTTTGTTTGTCTTTCCCGCCATTTCTCCCTCTCCCTCACAAACCCCCCAGTGTCGCTTGACGTGTACTGCCGCGTAGAGTAGCGGTAACACATGGGGTTATCACTCCAGAGGTTGGGGGGTTTGATCCTGACCAAACCTGCTCACCTACACACATTCCCTCGGAGTAGTTCACTCCCCACACATAGTTTCATGTACATCCACATCCAGCAAATCTGTTTGCTTGCAGTATAAACCTTTTATATTACCGCAAATGGGTTCCCACTCTCCGCACCGTGACACTTTCATCATCTGATGTGTGTGTTGTAAACTTCAATATGCGGTGATGTGTATGTGTTGAAATGAAGGACTCCGTCAAATACTGTCTTGGTCAAATAGATAACACTTTATTTCAGACAGTATTCAAGCACTCGAGTTGCTTGGGGGACGCCTTGTCCAATTCTGGCTATCCCTCCTGAACACAGTTCTTTGCCACTTTTATATAGGCTGGACATATAGAAATATTTAGAGAGAGAGATTTCCTCAGACCCCCACCATATCCATAAAAGGAATCTGGCGGAACTCCGGATCCCCAAGCATAGCATACAGTTTGATATCATGTGTATTTCAACATGTAGAAAACATCTGGATCTCATCTCTACAGTTGGGGAGGGGGTTTAGAATCACATACTTTGGCAAGAGTTACTCCTCTGGGCCTCTCCGGCTCCAGCCACAGGGCCTCCGAATCTAAAGCCTTCCACTCTGCATGCAATGTAGAAACGTAAGGATACCTCATGTGTTATGTTTGTGTCGCTGTGTCCGTGTGTGCCGCCGTCTTATGATACTTCTCACTTGCATGGCAGAGGTGATAAATTAACACATACCTTTTTCCCAGTTTTAAGGGTTTAATAAAATCCATTCATCAAAACTGATTCTACCACATCAGATTCTACATTAGTGGATGCAGTGAGTTCTTTTAAACATAGGTACTGATATAAACACGTTCTGTAACCACACGGTCCCTTTACGTTAATATTAGACCTGCAGAACTGAAAGACATCATAGTTTCAGTATTAGATCATTCAGACTGCAGAGATAGCTGCAGCTAAGAAGGTCATATCCTGTAAGAGGAAGAGCGTATTAATAAACCTGGTATTTTAACTGGGCAGTTTATGATTAAACATGTTAGTCCCATCTAGATAAACATCTCAGTGCTGCTTAGAAAGCTGTTTATTTCATTTCAGCTTTAATTAAATTATTTTTTCTTAATTCTGCTCTTTATATATTTTAGCTATATTAATTATTTGCTGCTCAACTTTGTTGCACACTGTGCAATGACAAAGGCATCTTATCTTTAATAAAGTTGTGTAACTACATTGTCTGACCTGAAATTGTTGATTGGGAAAGCCTGGAGAAGACACACAACTCCAGGCAAAAAATAAATAAATTAATTAAATAAATAAATAAATAAATAAATAAATAAATAAATAGCTGGAGTCTGATGGTGTTGTTCTGGTTAGAGTCACATCATCTATAGACAATAGCTCATCTCACATTAAACACAAACTAACACAGTAATTATTTCCAGCTGTTTGAAGTCGACAGTGCTGAGTGGAACAATACTGACTCTACTTCCTGTGAAAGACGGTCTCCACGTTTAACCTACTAAACTTCAGGATATAAAACTATTAAAGGAAAAGCTTCACATCCTAACTCACTGTGTCTATCTGTAAAGTGATTGGTTCTTTAGATGTTTAAAAGCCTGAAGATTGAAATGTATTATAAGCGTTTTTCATAAGACTGGTAATTCTCTAGAACACCAGTTTATATTTAAACTTTACTCCTCTTTTCTCCTCTTACTGTCTTAGATCTCCGTGTGGAAGCTCCTGGAGAAGTGACAGAGGGAGGAACAGCAGTTCTGAGATGTAGAACCACCTGCAGTCTGACTGATCCAACATTCATCTGGTACAAAAATGGACGTCCTTTAACCACAAAGACCATCAAGAACAACCAGCTCCACCTGCAGCCAGTCAGCAGTGAGGATGCAGGCAGTTATAGCTGTGCTGTAGGAGGATATCAACATCTCCACTCTACTGATCAGACCCTCAGAGTCAGATGTGAGTTTAGTTCATAAAAACTTAAATTACAGTATTTACAGATATTTAGTTCATTATCTAAATAAACCTCACGTAATATTACTGTGACTATTGAAGACTGTAATTATTAAATAAACCTAATCATGTCCATCTGTAGATCCTCCAAAGAATGTCTCATTGTCCATCAGTCCCTCTGGTGAAGTACTGGAGGGCAGTTCAGTGAATCTGACCTGCAGCAGTGATGGAAACCCACCTGTGAAGATCTACACCTGGTTTAAAGAAGGCGGAGCCTCACCTGTAGGATCTGGACACTGTTACAGCATCATCAACATCACTGCTGAACACACTGGACTGTATTACTGTGTAGCTCAGAATGAACATGGAGCTCAGAATGGAACTGTGATGGTCACTGTTAAGAGTAGGTGGTGAATAATAAGAGATGTACTGTATTTCAGTCTCCACTTTTAAATGAAGGACAGATTAAAGTGATAGAAATGATCTTCTCTTCTGCAGCTCAGAGTTTATCTGCAGTGTGGATTGCAGTGGGAGGAGGAAGTTCTCTCCTTCTGCTTCTCACTGTCTTCATCTGCATCTGCAGGTCAGTAATATCCAGTAGAAGTCTCTCTACAGTTTGACAGACTGAGTTGTCTGGGTTTTGATGAATTATAATGATTATTATTATTGTTATTGTATTTTCTTTTATTATTATAATATTTATTTATTCATTCATTTATTTATTTATTAATTTGCATTGTTGTTGTTTTTGTTGTTGTTGTTGTTGTTGTTGTTGATATTATGATATTAGTCAGTAATAGGTGGTCTGTTGTATTCCTTTAGGTGGAAGAGACAGAAGAGAAACCTGAAAGAGTGTGATTATGAGGTAGGCCTGTGATCTACAGTGATCATTATTCAAACATATAACAGTGATGATTGTTAATAAATGTGTAATAACAATGTAATAATGTAGCTCTGCAGAAATCAGCTTTACTAATTTAAAAATTAAATTCTGCATTTTTATTATAACTAAAAACTTACTACTCATTACTAAACATATTACTGACCTGTAGAGAGGAACCATTAACCCTTTGATCTGGTAGAGAACGTGTGTAACTACAGAGCATGTCTACTAGAGGGCACAATAAGACTAAGTCAGTCAGAATGAGGTTTGTAGGGCGTAGCTGTGAGAAGGTGGGGGTGCGGTCCAAGGTGCTGTTTAAAGCTACTGGGTTTCTGTTCTTAGTCAGTAAATCATGACTGAAGATGAAGAAGTTGGAATGTGATGAAGCTGTTTTTCCTTATCAGTAAAAGTTCTTACAGTGAACTTATTTACTGATCCATAAACTCCTCCAGTCTCCTCACTACACCTCCTCTAACCATCCTCTGTGCAGAACGCTGACCCTAATGCTAAGGAGGACACGTACACAGCTCTTCAGCCCACAGCCAGGTCCTCTGATGATGTGTACCACACACTTGGAGTAAGTGTCTCGTCACAAATCCTCCCTCTAGATCCGTACAGAATTCCTAACATGGAAAACTAAACAGAGTTCTTCATTTCTCCTCTTCTGGATCATTCTCTCTTTCCCTCACACAGGCTGTTCAGTCCGGTTCTCCTGATGACACGTACACAGCTCTGGACCCTCAGTCCCTCAGTTCTCCTGAGTACGAGACTCTGGCAGTGAGCTCCTCACAGTAAGCTGTGATACTCAGTAACAGAGGAGGTGATAAACTCCATATACAGTGTGTTCACATTAGACCTATTCATCATGATACAGTGTGTAGTGATCTAGACGTTTTGGATGATTAAAACTAAATATCGATCCGATAGCATCTGGTTTTTCTCTTAACAGTTGGGACTGGTCACCTCCACAAAAGGTCACAAAGTGTGACCCTCATACCTCTCGAGCAAAGGGGAGGTCTTCCACAGCTATATTATAACTGTTCACAAAATCCTGAGTGAACAATCAATAACTTTGTTAAAGATTGGGGCTAACCCCCCCTGACATGGTCATGCACCCTCAGTCACCCCAGAGGCTCCAGCACACCAGAGGGCCAAAATCTTGTCTGCTAAGGTGTCGCGAGATAGGACCCTATTTATGACTTGGGAAACAACGGCTCTCAAGAGACGGTCATCAAGTCGTAAACTTCTCCAAGAACAGGCCATTGATAAAGAATCAGATCATTAAGATCAAACGTGGCCCTTATCTGCCCCTTTTGCCAGTTAGGGACAGGAACTAGGGGCCTCTCTGTATCAACCTATCTGCATACTTACAACTTCCAAACTTCTAAGAAGGTCCTAGAAACAGACTCTTAGAAACTCCTAAGGAATCTCCTAGATCTACATTTCCCAAAACACCCTTTGTTCGAATTGATCTGTTAACTGCTGTCAATGTTGGTTAAAGTGTCAATTTATAATCCAAACCCAGTCAGGATCCATTTTAGAACTATCATTTGAATATGTTCTTTTCCCCCTCTCTCTGTATATGTTAGAATTGTTAAGATGCGGCCTAGTTTATTTAACCAACATTAGTACTAACGTTCTTCATGCTTTCGTCTTTTTATTAGTAGTATAGAACCTCACATGTGTAGTTATAGTTAAACTTGACTGAGTCATGATTCAAAAGACAATCACCAAGACTTATGTGTTAAATCACAAATTGCTATTTTTACTGTATCCTCTGTTTTACCAAATGCTTTATGCTTTGTTCCAGTGTAACCAATCCAATGCAGTAGGAGTGTTAAAGCTTAATAATTGGTCGTAACCCGAATACAAAGTGGGTTTATTAATTAACCTCAGCATAAACAAAATGTTCAAGGTTTCAGATTAACATCATTCTACTCCTATATTTTGGTTTACCATAATGTGTGTTCATTCTACCCATGAGACGCTTGTTTTACTGAGGATACAACCATGCTTTGGAATTCTCAAATGTCTGTGAACATGTGACACTCTTGTGGAAGAATGAGCAGACTAATGTATATTCATGAGGAAGTGACCATGGACCCCTCCTCCGTTCTGCCTTTAAGGCCTCTACTTAAACTCAGGTCACAGACAAAGCACAGTCAGAATAGAGTGGCAGTTAAGTTTTAGCTCAGCTTCAGCTCCAGCTCGGCTCAACTCTCTGAGCTCTCTCAGAGGGCTAGGCTCTCTGAGCCCAGAGCTCTGGCTAGACCCTCTCTCAGAGGGCTAGGTTCTCTCTCTTCTCCAATCGCTCCTACTTCGATTTACACTCTTCAGGCCCAGAGCACGCGATGCTCCGACACTCCAAGATGATGACCAGTGGAAGATGGGTCCTCTAGAAGCAGACTCAGCCAGAAGCAGAGTTCCTTCAATAGAGCCCTCCAAAGGAACCAAGATGTAGCCAGCACATGGTCTGCTCACCTGACCACAGAGTCATGGACCGGACAAGCCAGCATCGACCGCCAGACGCCAGGACACGTGATCAGAGGCCGCACAACTCAACGCAACGGAAAGCTCCACGCCGACCCACTTCACAGGGAAGACGGCAGACCAAGCAAAGGCCCGGCCAGCAGGGCCAACCCAAACGCATGGGTCAACGGAGGACCACCTCCCCGACCAGACCAGCCTGCACGACACGGTTTCAAGGTGACACAACCAATGTTCACTTCTGTGATCCAGTCCTCGATGCCATGTTTATTGATGCTGTGCTTTTTAGTAATATTATCTTAGATTAATAGGTGCACTGACATGTGCTTCAGTTCTGCTCATTCTCCACAAAACAGCTCCCTCTGAGTTTCAGTAAACTCATGTAGTCTCTTTTGTAGGTTAATGTGATAATTCCAGACTTCCCATTATGCATATCAACCCCATTTGTTATTTAATGTTTATTGTGTTGTTTAATGTGCTGTAAATAAACTGCTTTTCTTAAAAGTAGTCTGGATATATGACTCAATATTGTGACAAGCGTGCAGATCACTAGATGTCTCGGAAATGAACTCTCACTCTGAGATTGGATAATATGGCAATCATGGTTTGTGCTTCAGTTAAGATACTCTATGCCCTCTAATATCCTAACAATAATTAATAATTGATTAATCAATTAATAGGTTAATTAATTATACCCCCCTTGACACTACAAGTGTGAGTGGAGATGCTGGATTAGGACTAAGATTAAGGATGCTGTGTGGAACTGGGATTGTGGATGTTTTTTCTGAGGGTGTCTGTTTCTTTGTTCTTCATGGTTCTGTATGAGATCTGTGTGTACAGTGTTTCTGGAGCTCTGTTTATGTGGAGATGAGCTTGCCTTTATGTATGAGACTCAATGATCTCTGTATTAAAGCTGTTAATCTCAGAGCTCCTGCTAAGATGTACAAATACACCAGTTCTTTTTCTGATCTGTTCTTACTCATAGCTCCATGTACTCTATGAACTGTAAAATACAATAAAAACTAGACTCTGTGATTTATTAATTCTCTTGGATTCTTTATTTAACTGTTAAAAACCTGATGAAGTGCAAAGTTTAGAGAATATTTTACGTTTTGAAACATTCCACAATCAGCAGGTGAGAGAATCATGATCAGGAATAACAGGAGCTCCACCAAATGCTCTGTATTGTAAGGGGTCAGTCTGTGCCACCGGCCACCAGCAGAGGGCGACGGCAGGAAGGCACTGATAATTCAGGGAACTCAAAATCCCCAAGTTCCCAAGGGTAATCAGGGTCAATCATGCTCACCTGGTGGTACAGGATTTAAGGGTGTGGCAAGCAAGACTTCTTTGTCACACTTTTGATTTAGTGTGGCTGGTAAGGTACTGGTGCTGCCAGAAAAGAAAGGAAAAGAAAATCAAAAAAGGAAAGCAAAGGAAAAAAAAGGAAAAAAATAAAAAAGAAAGGAAAAGAAGAATTGGAATAAAATGAAAGGGGGAACAAATGAAAGAAAAAGAAAGGGATAGAGATGGATCCAGGTGTTCACCTTCTGAAGTACATAATACTGTAAATAGGTTCAGGTAATCTGGAGAAATCTCTGTCTGGATAAGCCAAAGCCTGAAACCACTGTTAAATGTTCATGACCTTCGACCCCTCACATGGCACTGCAAGAGAAACCCTCACTACTCTATTAGATGAAGCCACATGCCTCAGCAGCACTTTGGAAAACTGTTGTCACTTAACACAGACTAGTGCTGGTTCAAGAAAGGCAGTTTGAAACTCTGTCGCTAAAAGAGAAAGCCAGTCACTGATTCTATGGAGAGTCTCAGATGTTCTGAAAGACAATGGGAATGCATGCTGGGGTCAAATGAGTCCATGTTTCAGCTTGGTCTTGGGAAAACATAACGTTGAGTTATCTGTGACAAACAGGACCATCCAGACTTCTATCAGAGGAAGGTACCATAGTAAACATCTGTCATGGTCATATCCTCACACAAAGCCTTTCATCTACTGGAGGTCATGTAGTAGCAGAACCATTCTTGTGGTGGAACAGTTAGAACAGATTGGTAGAGCTGACCAATCACAGAAAACTGGGATTGGGAGGTGGGGCTTAAGGACAGACAGAGGGCGTACCTAATAAAGCATGAGAACAGTTTTGTGGTTTGAGGAACTTAAAGCATGTAGCCTACTCTATTAGACCCAACAAAAAAAATTCTGATTAAAATTAAATTCATCATCATCATACATCTCTACATCTATTAGTGTGGAACTGCATGTGGACATTAATGCAGTCAGTCCAGAGACCAGTGATGACATCAAACCACACAGTCTCTTAAAGTGACAGTACAGACTTCTGTAAGGGGTAAAAGAGGAACAGAGTAAGATCAGATCTATGAGAGATGGGTGACTGAAGTAAATAACAATAACTGATATTAATAAATTAGAACTGTGGTGTAATGTGTCTATGGTTTGTTCTAACCGTGTGAGCTCTAAATGGATCTGAAATATTAAGTATCCTGTTTCATTGCTGTGGTTCTGTAGCAGCTTTGAATTTCTACGTTTAAAAAAGTGAAATACATCCGACTACAGTGATCTCTGTAGTCGTCCTGCTGAACTCAACATGCACATGCACTCTTCCACCTCTTACTCGTCTGAGGTATTATCTATAGAACAACTAGTGCTAATATGGTAGTAGAACAACCCTTAGATAATCTGGGGTTCCACCACGGGGAACACTGAATAAGCATCAGAGTTAAAGAGGGCATGTTAACCATGATACAGCAGATCACTCTCTGTGTTCTTTAGCACGTCTGATCACTTCTATTCCATCAGCTGGGTAACCCTGTACTGAGACCACCACTGATAAACCCTCCAGTTCGAACCCTACAGCTGCAGGAGAAGAGGTGGACCTGGATACAGTCCTTATATAACTAATATCAGACGTTTATATTAGACATGCAGAACAGACAGACATCATAGTTTCAGTATTAGATCATTCAGACTTTGCAGAAGTTCCTGCAGCTAAAAAGAACAATGAATATTAATAAGCCTGACTTCTTCATCTAAATGCGCAGTAGCTTGTTAAAGTGTTAACCTCATCTAGATAACAATGTCAGTGCTGTCTCTGTTCTCACTATTTATCATTCTGCTGTTAGAGAGGAGACTCATTACTGCACGGTAAGATGTTTTCTGTACTCCAGTAGAGTTTTAGTAGTTTATGAGGAGGATTAAGTTCATATTTGGTTATCTATGTTTTTATCATATCAGTTTCAGTGAAGTTCGGATTAACTGTAGTGTCTTAGCTGGATCTGTTTTGGATGAAAGGCTGGATGATATACGTACTTCCAGTCAAAACAAGGCCCGGGCCCAAAGTTCAACAGTTTTCACTGCTGGTCAGGTGCTCCAGATTCATATTTTCCATGATTGGAAGCCATCTGTGCTGACTGGAGCAATACTGACTCTACTTCCTGTGAAAGACTGTCTGCAGGTTTAAGTCTAAAACTTCACTATTAGGTCATCATCACTATCACAGTCAGGCTACTACAGTGGCTACAGTAACTCTGCGTGTCTTATGGGCTCCAGACTCTGTAATCAGATCTATCTCTATAAATGGGAAAAGTTAGAGAGCAAGGCAGCTGGAGTTGCCAAGTTCTCAGAAGTATGTTAACTGGTTTTCTCAGACGTGTTTTTGCATAGATGTCCTGTATGGGTGGGAGGGTAGTTGTGATGATTTTCTGGTAGCAGTCTTTAGTGGTGTAGTCTTGTTCTAGTAGGCGTTGCCGGTGTGACCAGTTTGACAGCGCTAGGTAAAAGCTGTTCCTGAACCTGGTCGTTCTGGCTCGGATTTTCCGGTACCTTTTTCCAGAGTTCAGAAGTTGGAACAGGGAAAAACTGGGGTGTGGGGGGTCTGAGGATATGTTGACTGCTTTCCTCAGACGTCTCTTGTCGTAGATGTCCTGTATGGGTGGGAGGGTAGTTGCGGTGACGTGCTGTGCATTCTTTACCACCCTCTGCAGGGCCTTGCGCTCAGCAAAGGTGGTGCTGCTATACCACACAGTGGTGCAGCTTGTTAGGATGCTCTCCACGGTGGATCTATAGAAGTTGCAGAGGAGCTGCTGTGGCAGGTTGACTCTCCTCAGCCTTCGTAGAAACCGGAGGCGTTCTTGAGCCTTTCTGACAAGGTGTGAGGTGTTAAGTGTCTAAGTAAGACCCTCAGCTAAGTGGACACCGAGGAACTTGAAGCTGCTCACTCTTTCCATCAACGTGCCTCCAATGTTCAGTGGTGTGTTCGTTCTTTCCCCCCTACTGAAGTCAACGATCAGGACCTGGATACAGTACTTATATATCTAATATCAGACATTAATATTAGACATGCAGAACAGAAAGACATCATAGTTGCAGTATAAGATCATTCAGATCATTCAAGTTCAGCAGTTTTCACTGCTGGCATTGGCTGATCAGATTCTCCAGATTCTCATTTTCCATGATCTGAAGCCGTCCATGCTTATTGGAACAATACTGACTCTACTTTCTGTAAAAGACTGTGTGCAGGTGTAACTATAAAACTTCACTATCTGAAGAAATGAAAAGGAAAAGCTTCACATATTAACTCACTTTATCTGTCTGTAGAGTGATTGGTTGTTAGGACCTTCAGAACTTCAATCGTTTACCATTTTGAGATCGGCCCATTGTACTGCCTGGGAGTGTGTGGTCACATGATACCTTAGTAAAGATGTATATGACAGTTAAACTCTGTTACTGTCTGAGTTACGTTAATCTACACTGTGTGGGGAGAACAGCTCCAAATGACGAAGGTGCTCTGTGTAGCTCAGTATAGACCTTACTGTGCAGAGCCTGCTGGTCATTAACACGTCTAGACCAAACCCTCTTTACCATCCAACCTCATGATAGAACAAGTCATTAAAAGGATCTAACTTCTTCATGAAGCTCCAGAAAGATCTGCTAACATTGTGTTTGATACTGACATTAACTATAAATGTCCTACAGGCTGCTGTGATGAGGTCATTCAGAATGGCTCCTCCTCTTCCTCTGCTCGTTCTGCTCATGGCTGTTGGTGAGTCAGTGTTTGTTGTGGTGTGTGGTTTCTCTCAGAATCAGCTCAGTGTTGTAGAGTATCTGCTGGAGTTAGAGAGGAGAGAGGTGGAGCTGTAAGCTACAGTAACTCTGAGTATCTTATGGGCTCCAGACACTGTAATCAGATCTTTCCTGCATCATGTGTTTCAGGAGCTTCTGGAACAGAGTGGAGTGTGAAGTACAACCAACAGGACATATGTGCTGTAGAAGGATCCACAGTGTTTATGAACGGATTTTATACTCACCCAGAACATCTTACAGTGAATCAGACTTTCTGGGTTATAGATCCAGATAAAAATCCAAATTGGCCTGATGTAACTAAGGACCCTGGTTACTCAGGCAGAGTGGAGACTTTAACTGATAAACAGAAACACTTCTCCCTCAGACTGAGTGATGTAATGAAGAAGGATGAACATCGCTTCTGCTTCAGAATCATAACAAATGTAGAAAAACAAAGATGGGTGGGCAAACCTGGAGTTCAGCTCAGAGTGACAGGTGAGTTACATCATCAGATGATCCAGCTATAAGACACAGCTCTGGTTTAAGAGTAATGATTCTTATTCATGACTGATCTGAATATTCATGTAGTTTTTATCATCAGTGAGTTTATTAACCTGCTCTAATGATGTTCAGATTCTGTTCTGATTCACTCCTCCGTCGTTTTATCTGTTCTTACACCTCATTCAGTTCATCTGCTCCTGTTCTTCTTTGTGTTCTTCTATATTAAACAAAAACGAGACCTGCAGTCCAAGTTCAATCATGCTACTTTATTTTCTTTATGATTTCAATTATGGCATACCACACCAGTCACATCACTAAACCATCTAGTTACATGTCTGGAGCAGTTCTACCTATATAAACACCTAGCTAGCTCAATAATGACCAAAAGGACAGTGGAGAGTTGAACAGACAGCAGAGGCAACAGACAGTGTCAGAGACGAAGAAGGAGTCTAAAGTACAGCAGACAGCCCACTGTTATATTACTATATAAATATTTATTATTTTGAAATGTTTTTAATTGGCCCAAGTGTTTTGTTTTAATATGGCCCTTTAGGTGTTAATTTACTTTGACACCTCTGAAATTGGGAAATATTAATACTATAAAGTATTAAGCTTACCCTTTCTTTCATTTCAGCTTTAATAAAGAAGCCAGGAGAAGATACACAGTTCCAGGCAAATAAATGAATAAATAAATGATGTTCTGATTACAGTTCAGATTTAAACCCTATAGAGAATAGCTGATCTCACATTAAACACTAAACACATACTAACTCACTTCATCTGTCTGTAGAATGATTGTTTCTAAAGACCTTGAACTTCAACTTGAAAACGTAATGTTCTTCTCGCTTCCGGGTTTTCCCAGCTCCGCCGCTCTTCCGGGCTCAGCGTCCCAGAGGGCATCACTATGATGTCACCCATGTGCTCCCTGTCACCCAATCAGTCCCGTTCCAGCTCTCCAGCATATTAGACTCACCTGGTGTCCATTTGGTCTCCCTGTATTTATACCCCACTCAAACACTTCCTCATTGTGAGGTTTTTCCAAACCCTTAGTATGCAGTCCTGAGTGGTCTTCCTGTGTCCACTCTGGTTCTGACCTCCTTTTGTTCTCTGACTTTTGATCTCTCTTTGTCCCTCTTGGCTTTGATCTCATTTTGCTTTTGATCTCTGTGTGTTCTCTGACTATTCTCTCAGTCTCACCCCTGTGTTCTGGTATCTCCGCTGACTGCCTCTTCTGGTTCTGACCTGTGCTTGTTTCCTGACTCTGGGTCCTGCTCTCCCCTTCATGTTTGGTTGTGCCTTGCTGCTTTGTTCAACTCTCCAATTGATCAATAACACCTGTTTGACTGATAGCTCTGCACGCGTCAGTCCGAGTTCTTTGTTCATGACACTTTTATGCCATTTTGGGAGAATTTTTCACATGATACATTATGAATGATAAAAAAAACATATTAAATCAAATATATAGTACAATAATTACTGCCTGAAGAAAGACAATTGTATCTAAGACAAGAATTATATTATGAATTAATATATTATTTCATAGTTATTAATATTATTATCTTTCACAACAGTTTACGTTCATTTGATTTGTTTAGCTTTACTCCTTTTTTCTCCTCTTACTGTCCTAGATCTCCAGGTGGAAGCTTCTGGAGAAGTGACAGAGGGAGAAACAGCAGTTCTGACATGTAGAACCACCTGCAGTCTGATTGATCCAACATTCATCTGGTACAAAAATGGACGTCCTTTAACCACAAAGACCATCAAGAAAAACCAGCTCCACCTGCAGACAGTCAGCAGTGAGGATGCTCCCTCTGGTGAAGTAGTGGAGAACAGGTCAGTGACTCTGACCTGCAGCAGTGATGCAAACCCACCTGTGAAGATCTACACCTGGTTTAAGGGATCTACATCAGTAGGAAACAGAGACACCTACAACATTCCCAACATCAGATCTGAGGACAGTGGAGAATATACATGCCAGAGTCGTAATGAACATGGAGAGAGAAGATCCGCTGCTGTGCAGATAAATGTTCAGTGTAAATTGATCATATTAGTTGATCATATTAGATCATATTAGTCATAGGACTGCTATGATACCACTGATTGGAGCGTGCTGCTGCACCCACACGGAGAGGACATTGAGGAGGTGACGCACTGTGTTACGGACTACCTGAATTTTTGTATGGATGTTGCTGTTCCCACAAAGACTGTACGCTGCTTCCCAAACAACAAGCCCTGGATTACCAGTGACGTCAAGGACATCCTCAACCAAAAGAAGAGGGCGTTCAAAGATGGAAACTGGACAGAGCTGAAGCGTGTACAGGGGGAACTCAAGATCCGACTTAAAGAGGCCAAGGAGTCCTACAGGAAAAAGGTGGAAAGGAAGCTGCAAGACAACAACATGAAGGAGGTCTGGGGAGCAATGAAAACCATCACTGGCTGCAAGAACAACAGCGGCAGCTCAGTAGATGGGGGTGTGGACAGAGCAAACCAGTTTAACAACTTCTACAACAGGTTTGACTGTCCTGCTGCTGCTGCCCCCTCCGACCCGTCTGCAGCATTCACCACCCTGTTGTCACCACCATCACCCTCACCTCCACCATCTCCGTCACCTTCACCACCATCACCCTCACCTCCACCATCTCAGTCATCACCACCATCATCAGCAGGAGGACAGAGCAACACCCACGGTTCCCACTGTCCCCCAGCCTTCACGGCAGACCAAGTCAGGAGACAGCTGAGGAGACTACACCCCAGGAAGGCGGCCGGCCCAGACAGAGTGTGCCCCAGAATGCTTAAGGCATGTGCTGCCCAACTGGGGGAGCCCCTCCAACATGTCTTTAACCTGAGTCTACGTCTCGGAAGGGTTCCTGCCACGTGGAAGACAACCTGCCTCATTCCAGTCCCCAAGAAGGCACACCCGAAGGAGCTGAATGACTACAGGCCGGTTGCTTTGACGTCTCACGTGATGAAGACCATGGAGCGACTGCTGCTGAACCACCTCAGACCTCAGGTCCACCATGCTGAGGACCCACTGCAGTTCGCGTACCGGGAGAAGGTGGGAGTGGAAGATGCCATCCTCTATCTTCTACACAGAACTCACTCTCATCTGGACAAGGGGGGTGGTGCTGTGAGGGTCATGTTCTTTGACTTCTCCAGTGCCTTCAACACCATTCAGCCCCTACTACTGAGAGACAAGCTGATGAAGATGGAGGTGGACATGCACCTGGTCACCTGGATCACTGACTACCTCACTGGGAGACCACAACATGTCAGGATCAAGGACTGCTCCTCTGATACGGTGATCAGCAGCACAGGAGCACCACAGGGGACTGTTCTCTCTCCAGTCCTGTTCACCCTGTACACATCGGACTTCAAATACAACTCGGAGTTATGCCACATGCAGAAGTTCTCTGATGACACTGCAATCGTGGGGTGTGTGCGTAATGGCCAGGAGAGGGAGTACAGAAGCCTGGTTGAGGACTTTGTGGAGTGGTGCACTACCAACCATCTGAAGCTGAACATCACCAAAACCAAGGAGATGTGTATAGACTTCAGGAGGTCCAGGCCCTCTCAGCAGCCAATCTCCATCAAGGGGGTTGATGTGGAGGTTGTCAGGTCCTACAGATACCTTGGTGTGCACCTGGACGAGAGGCTGGACTGGTCAGTAAACACTGACATAGTCTACAAGAAAGCACAGAGCAGACTGTACTTCCTCAGGAGGCTGGGGTCCTTCAGGATCTGCCAGAAACTCCTCCTGATGTTCTACCAGTCTGTGGTAGCCAGCGTCCTCTTTTATGCTGTGGTGTGTTGGGGAGGCAGTATCAGCAAGAGGGATGCTGGACGACTCGACAGGCTGGTGAGGAAAGCTGGTTCTGTGCTGGGACTAGAGCTGGAGTCCTTAACACCACTGGCAGAGAGGAGAGCCCTCAGCAAGCTGCTGAACATCATGGACAGTGTTCACCATCCTCTGCACACCACGATCATCAGGCAGAGGAGCTCATTCAGTGGCAGACTGCTGTCCCAGTCCTGCTCCACAGACAGACTCAGGAAGTCTTTTGTCCCTCAGGCCATAAGACTGTTCAACTCCTCCCAGTACAGCAGATGAAAAAGTGTGTGACACTCTTTCATTCCGGTCCCTCCAATGGACACACCCCCATCTCTGCACACACTCCCTCCTAAATGCCCCCCTAAATGCCCTACATCTATTTATATTGTATTATTCTACTCCATTCTGTACTGTTTACACTTTTTGCACTGATAATTATTTATATTACTGCGTATTTGCACTGTCTGTATGGCTGAAAACAGCCATCTTCTTAATTTGCTTAGCAAACGGTATACCATTACCTCCATCTATACTTTACACTTTACACAGACACTAAGGACTCTATTTTATACCTTCATACTTTATATAGTATTGTCTCTATTTGTACAAATCTATCTTTCTTCTGTTGTTACCTCTGTATAGTTTGTATACCTGCTACTGGATGCCTTGAATTTCCCTCTGGGATCAATAAAGTATCTATCTATCTATCTATCTATCTATCTATCTATCTATCTATCTATTAATCCAACTACAAATTTCTAATGTCTTTAATCAACCTCAAGTATACATAAATATTTTACTCTTGTCCATTGTAGATCCTCCAAAGAGTGTCTCAGTGTCCATCTCTGGTCACACAGTGGAGGGGAGTTCAGTGACTCTGACCTGCAGCAGTGATGCAAACCCACCTGTGAAGAACTACACCTGGTTTAAAGAAGGTGGAGCCTCACCTGTAGGATCTGGACACAGTTACAGCATCACCAGCATCACTGCTGAACACACTGGACTGTATTACTGTGTAGCTCTGAATGAACATGGAGCTCAGAATGGAACTGTGATGGTCACTGTTAAGAGTAGGTGGTGAATAATAAGAGATCTACTGTATTTCAGTCTCCACTTTTAAATGAAGGACAGATTAAAGTGATAGAAATGATCTTCTCTTCTGCAGCTCAGAGTTTGTCTGCAGTGTGGATTGCAGTGGGAGGAGGAAGTTCTCTTCTTCTGCTTCTTACTGTCTTCATCTGCATCTGCATGTCAGTAATATCCAGTAAATGTCCTCCTACAGTTTGACAGAGTGACTAGTATGAAGTTATTAATAATGGATCATCAGATAGAGAGAGATTTTGTCCTCAGACTAATGAAACTGTATTTATGTTTTATTTTCACAGAACAAAGAAAAGATCTGCTGCGTCTGATCCCAGAGAGACACAACAGGTACACCTTCATTACAGCACTTAGCAGATGCTCCTATCCAGAGGTTCTGAAGTGGCGCTTCATTGTCCGCTTAGAGAACATGTCCTATCTAGTACAATAAGTTTTAGTCTAAACTACTCCTCTGGCCGTCACAGCCAGGAACAGAAGTGGGTGCTAATACACAGACAGAAGTAGGATACAGAATTAAGACATAGAATTAATGCAGTGCAGTTCTGTACAGGTAAGTCTCAGGTAAATTTAACTGACCTCATATTCTGTTCCCTGGTAGGTGATAGGTTCCCTCGTGTGGTATATTTGTTTCTTGTTTGAGAACCACAGAAACGAACATATAAACCTTTAGAGAGTGTGTAAGAGAGGAGACATTTTCATCATCAGACATTTAACCTGTTATCCATCAACACTTCACTCTCAGGACGATGTCCTCTACAGCAACATCACACCCAGCAGATCCAGACCTGTACAGCCTGCTGCTTCTGCTGACTCTGGAGCTGCTGATAATCTGTACTGTACAGTAGGGACTCACAGTGATGAAGTGACCAGCACTGACCAGCAGGGGGAGCTCCAATATGCCAGTGTTACATTCCACTGCCACACTGCTGCCACTTGGTGAGTTTTACTAAGCTTCTATATTAAACTGTACAGAGAGAGTTTGATTGTGTACTGCCTTCGTCCTCCTCCATCCTAACTAGGACGCTTTTACTTTACAATAAGGGTAAACTTCAGATTTGTAGTAAAAACAAAGTTTTTGGAATAGATGTAGTTTATTCACCATGTTTATTAAAGATATTAAAGTGAACAGATGTAGTTTATTTAGCGTGTTTATAAAAGATATTAAAGTGAACAGATAATTATTGATCTTATTAAATTTGTGATTCTTTTGCATCTGCTACTGCTTTGGTTTGTAGGTCACCGACTCAGAATGTGGAGGAGGCCTCTGCAATCTACAGCACAGTGAGAAAATGTTAGATTTGTGGAGAACTGCTCTACACAGAGATAGGTAGAGAGAGAGAGAGCTGGTGTATGGACAGGATTTGAAGTGCTTTGCTGGTCTTTGTGGATTCTCAGATCAGCAACAACTATAAACTCATTCGACAATTCTCCACAATATGTTGTTTTGTCTGTCTGCTGACTACCAATATGGAATCTTACAAAAAAAATCACTTGTGAACAACTGCTATCAGCTCTAAAACTAGATTCATCCACCCTAAAATAATTGGACCTCAGTAACAATGAACTGCAGGATTCAGGAGTGCAGCTTGTACTTATTGGACTGATGAAAATATGCAGTGAACTGGAGATTCTCAGATCAGCAACAACTATAAACTCATTCGACAATTCTACACAATATGTTGTGTGGCGCCCCCTGTATTCTAGGTGCCAGACTATGCCACCCCTTGGTTTAGGCCTGGAGCAAAGGGGAGCTTGGTATATAACAAAAAAAAAAAAAAAAATCTCACAGACAGAAGTCTAAGGAAATATAAACATTTTTATTAAATGTTTTGAAGTTGATTAAAAGAATTGGTCACTGTCAGTTTAGAAAAATAAAAATTAAAATATGTAATATCTCTAAAACTACACCACTGGACAAGCACGTTGCTGGAACTGGGAGACCAGCCAGATCTAATTTCAATACCCCACATGAATGAATTCAAAATAAAGACAACATAAGAAAAACATTAGAAAAGCAGCAGGCAACCGAGTCGCCATAACCCTCTATAAATATTTTGTGCATACAAAATAAAAATATCTGCAGTTCCAAGATGCTAGCACCCGTAAATGGAACATACCAAGTTTACAAGCCAGTGGTTTTGGTCACTAGCAACAGTGGCTAAGAGCTACATGCAAAAACACCATAGAAGAGATGGTATGGACTGATCAAGTGTTAAACATGAAAACAATACCACATACCTGATTTAATATCATGCAAACGGCCCTAATAGGCCACTGGGGTTTGTTTATCCTGCCATGAACAGCAAGGCTACCAGATGGGAGAGCATTGGGTTACTGAACTTAGCCTAGCTTCTCCAGTCAACCTGCTCTAAGGCTCTAAGGCTCTATAAACACTGGATCCACAGGAACCATAGTTAGCACAGAAGCTGCCTGCACAAATTTCACTTATGACCATGGCAACACCTATACAAGGCTACAATCGTTTTGTCTGTCTGCTGACTGGCAATGTGGAATCTTACAAAAATGAATAACTTGTGAACAACTGCTGTCAGCTTTAAAACTAGATACATCCACCCTAAAAAAAAAGAATTGGACGTCAGTAGCAATGAACTGCAGGATTCAGGAGTGCAGCTTGTATTTATTGGACTGATGAAATTATGAATTATTTTTTCTGTATACGAAGCTGAGTTGTCAGGAGGGATGATGGCAGGAGAGGGAAGAACCTACTTTAATGTTAATGTAAGTTAATGGAACCAGATGTCTTCCCAAGTGATTTTGGGTCATTTCTGTAGGTCCATTTATCATGAAATGTAAACAGCAGCTGTTGTGTTTAAATAATGCAGAAAAACAAAAATCTACAAAAACTGAGGTACTTGTTTTCCTTCAGACAGTGACCATATACATCATCATTTGACTTCAGTTTTCATTTGTACAGTGTATTTTTCAACCTTTATCTGTATTTTTAAAACCTTTTTGTGCATTAATAAGTGTTGATCTAGAAATCTGGCAGTGCTTCTGCTTATTTTTTATGGAAAAATATTGCTATGAAGTTTAATTTTTTTGGACTGTTTTAATATAATACATCAGACATTATTTTGTTTGCTATGTTGGATTTTGAGATTTTAATGATTCTGTAAATAAAGATTCTAAGTAGTATCAGGTAAGAATGTCTGATTTCATTAGTAACTCCTGAAAGTTCATAGTGTTCCTACAGCACCAAAAGTAACTTGGAAATGTGCTGTATGTAATCAGTTTTAAATATGAACTAGAATATTAGTAAATTAGCAAAGATTTTAATATCAGAGAATAGGAAATATAGAGGTGAAGCAGACTGATCCTCTACCGAAGACTTTATCAGGTGTAGTAAACAGAGGTGAAGCAGACTGATCCTCTATAAAACACCATATCATGGACTGATCCTCTATAAAACACCGTATCAGGTGTAGTAAATAAAGGTGAAGCAGACTGATCCTCTACAGAAGACTGTATCAGGTGTAGTAAATAAAGGTGAAGCAGACTGATCCTCTACAGAAGGCCGTATCAGGTGTAGTAAATGAAGGTGAAGCAGACTGATCCTCTACAGAAGGCTGTATCAGGTGTAGTAAATGAAGGTGAAGGAGACTGATCCTCTATAGAAGGCCGTATCAGGTGTAGTAAATGAAGGTGAAGCAGACTGATCCTCTACAGAAGGCCGTATCAGGTGTAGTAAATGAAGGTGAAGCAGACTGATCCTCTACAGAAGGCCGTATCATATGTGGTAAATAAAGGTGAAGCAGACTGATCCTCTACAGGGGACCATATCAGGTCGTTATCCGAGTAAGCAATGATCTGAACACACAGTATTGGATGTTTAACTATCCCTACCATGACCTGGATAGTAGATGTGTGATGCAATAAAGCTCCAAGATTTTATGGATATGATCTTTTCTTTTCTGTCATTACGATCCTCCACCTCTAGAGGGCAGAAACACACTGACAAAGAACTGGAACACAAATAATACAAACAAAAAGAAATCAGTGGTGTTTTTCAGCAGACAAAGTATCAGTGTCAGTAGTCAGTATAAAATTAAGGCTGTTATTGAATTAGATATCAGATCCAATCCTGTAACTAATTCTAGCCTAAAAACAGACCACACCCACTTTTTCTGAAATCATGTTTATTAACCATCATTTTGGTTTATTGTAAATCTTTACTCAATGATGTGAACATTAAACTCCAAAAATTTGTATTATGACTTCCTATTTCAAATAGCAGACAAACAGAAGAAGCAAACACAAACAACTGAAAGGATCAATAAAAGTAACTCTAAACTGACATTTTCGATACAAGTATTTCCTAACTGGGAAACTAAAACTAGTGAAAAAAGTCAACCATAGATTTTTATGGTGCAGCGGTGTCGGTTGGAGAACATACACGTCGCTGGTTTAAATCCGGCCTTGTCAAGTTTCAAATGTACGATAGAGTAATTTATTGGGTTAAAAAATAAAACTATAAGGCATTTCACTCTGAGCTTGGGTCCACCAAGCCCACCAAACTGTAAAACATCAGAGTTTAAGAATTAGGTTTGATTGCGGCTCAAGTTTAGTCACTGGTGAACTTTTGGGGTTTAGAACCTGGTACACAGAAACTGATTATTGATGTTGGGATTAGGCACTGTTACACTCAATCTGATTGGTTGGTGTTAGCGTTTAGAGTCTGTTAGACTGAATTTGATTGGTTGGGTTTAGCATTAGACTCTGGTAGACTGAGTCTGATTGGTTGGAGCAGGGGTTTAGAGTCTGGTAGACTGCATCAAGTTGGTTGATATCAGCGTTTAAGAACTGGTAGACTGAATCTGATTGGCTGGTGGTGGTGGTTGGGTTCTTGTAGACTGGGCTCATTACCTTAGAAGGTTGATTTTTGGGTGCATCTTTTTTGTAATCCTATAAAAATAAGCGAATATCAACAATAGTATTGTTATTACATATTCTATAGTCTATATTCTAAATATTCACTGTTGGCTTACACTCTCTCTTCTGGCATCTGTCTGAGCTTTAACTGAGCTCTGAACATCTGGAGGGAAAACAAAAAAAACACTGTTCTGTAGTCATTATTGGTGTTTGCTCATTTATGTTTGTGTTTACAGGAGAAATAAAATATCACAGTGTTCTTTTCTGAGCATATCATGGATCTCATCAGTACATAATCTGATCATCTGCATTCATGACAACGGGATTACAATAGTCATGTCAGACTGTATTAGCCCCATATGTGATATGGTGAACACTGTACTCAAGGTTATTACAGTGTGTCTAATGTGGTATGTGGGAGGCCTGATGATGTACCTCTAGACGTCATCCATTTGTAGAATAAGACTAAAACACCAGCAGCGATTCCTGAGACGCCCAGTGAAACACACAGAATGATGAAACCTGGAATCAGAGATTACACAGAGTTGAAGCAGCAGAGAACATAGGTATTTCATATTTCCTCCAATTTAACATGTTTCACTTAATAAAGTCTACAGTCTAGAAGAAACTGGGAATTAAAACAGATCCTACTTCTCCAAAGCATTCCCACCCAACATGTCCAACTGGGTCTCACATGCGTTAACAATGAGTTGATATCCGTTGCATCTTTTGGCAGCCCAGTTAGGTCCAACAAAGCTTCATTCCTATGAGATGCTGTGCTTGTTAAGCCATACGGGCTGCTAATGGGATCAAGATGGGCTGCCATGCCCAATATGGAGAAGATGGGCATTGAACATGGGCCCCAGATATATCACATGTACAAAATAGACTTAATATGACCCAACATACAAAGTTACTTATGTTGTTAATTAAGTTGATTAATGTTGATTAAATGACTCAGTCAGTATGTTTATGAGCTGTTGTGTTTTATAAATGTGATTGCAGCTCCTGTAATTAAATAGCAGTGTTTATTACAGGTACTACCTCAAGAGCTGCTGTTGCTGCAGTAATTTTGTTTGCTATGCTGTAATACTCATTTCCACTAGTGCAAGCTGAATTGTAATATTAGTATGACCTGCACAAAGCTAATCGTGCAGTACAGTCACTCATCTACAATCCACTTTAATAATTTCAGCTGTATAATGGGCATTAAAAGCTGATAACACACATCCAAGTAAATTTCTTTCTTGCTATGATTTAGCTTTCAGTGCGTAACTCTGAATATAATTTTGGGAGCCTCTTAGCTGTCTGCTTAGTTGTGTACTAGTGTTTGAGATATACAGTTCAGCTTATTAATATAAATCAGCTATGCTAGTTACTAGGAGCTAATGCTAGCAGTTAACGCTACTGACTTTCAATCTGGAAATCAGCACAAAGTAGTTGTTCCTCACCATGAAACTCTTAGTTAAGTATAATCTGCTTTAACCGGTAAACACAGATACAATCACACATCACGGCTGATACTGGAAGTTTCATAGTGAGGAACTTTAATCTGTCCTTTTGTTGGTAATAAATGTTAGTAATAAAAACTCTGCTTTGTTCTCATGTTTGGCAGCTCTGTTCTCTGGGGTCCTCCATAGCTTTCTAACCCAGTCTAACATAGCACTATTAATAATCATGATGGCATAGTACACAGTACAGAAGCTATAATACATCAACTGGTGTGAATGCTTTGATGGATGATCAAACTGAGACTGAGAGAAAGAGCACAGACCTGCAGGTGGAAAAGGAGGAGAATGTGTGGATTGTGTCTGCACTGAAGAAGATGTAGAGTGTGAGGCAGTAAGAGGAAGATCTAATGAGAAAATAGAGGCAACATAAAATTTATTAATTTATCAACATTAATATCAAGTTTATCTTCTATTTTACTGTTTATGACTCACTAATATCAGTCTGACCTGAGTCTGTTACTCACCCAGTGTAACCAGTAATAGAACCTCTGTGTAGATATCAGGAAATGGATAAGACCTCTGTATTCCACACCAGTATGTCCCTCCATCCTCTGGTCTCAAATCAGTGATGGTGATGGTGAAGACTCTTGCTGCTGTGTCGTCATCCAGAGAGAACCTCTGATCTTTAGCAGTAGATCCAGACTGAACAGGGATGTCTTTAGTTCCCCAGGGTAGAGTAGAACATGTTCCTCTACAGAGATACTTAATGTAGGTTTCATATCCAGACTCGTAGGGACATCTAATCTGAGCTGAGTGTCCTCTGTGTCCAGTTACTGTAGTTACAGCACTGACTCCAGCTGTAAAAGAAGATGGAGTATACGGGAGTAGTAAACACACTCTGAGCTCTGAGATCTTCTACTCCAGACTGTTCAGTCTGATAAAGTGGGCTGTAGAATACGAGTCACTGAAACGCTACACAGACACATCTTACTAAGATGGTGAGAGAGATAAACAGAGAGAGAGAAGGAGGAACGACTCTGTTCTTTATCAGACACTGATCTAACACACTGTGTGTTTCTGAGTTTGAAGAAGATCGTTCGAAACACAGATGTGAGAGGTAAAACTCACCAGGAGGAAGAATGAAGATGATGATCCAGATGATGGTCATGTTTAGAACATCTAACAGGTCCGTTTACCCATGACAAAGCAACGTCTCATACAGGACACTTCAGGACTTCCTCATGTGACAGAGGACCACCCAGTTCTCTCGCATGTGTTGTCTGTTTCACACTCATTTTCTCACTTCCAGCAGCTAAACAGCCAGTCAGCCACTTCCTCTTTAATCATGAGTCATCCTGGGTAGAAGATGATCTGAGATCAGTTTGACTGTCTCTAATCTAACAGGTACAGTAGTTATTAGAGTGCAGCACACTGATCCTGAATCAGGATAAACGGTCTTAGTTTACAGCCTGAAAAGAAGCTGTTTGTTTACTCACTGATGCACTGACATAGACTCCAACATCAGAGTAAACCTGGTAGAGATGAATCCTCTCTAATGGAGGATCTTAAACTAAAGGTCAGTGAAGAAGAGATGACACGTAAAGGTTACATTACCTGTCTTCAGCTTCCGTTCTATGAAACATGCTATGACAGATGCCATATGTGGCATAAACTCCGCTTCCTATACCCTCCCAGAGGTGCACGTGTCCAGGCTGTTGTGTGCCTGTGCCTGTGCTCAAGTGTGGTTTTGTCTCTTCTGCCATCATGGGTTTCATGATGGGTCCATCAGAGACAACATCAAATTTTTAGTTGAACAATCAGTTTGACTCCATGAGACACATTTAAAAGATGTGAGGCAGATTTGCTTATCTAAACATGCAAGCTTGCTGTACATCTTGTATGTAGACTCATTGTCCCAGAAGGAGGTGTAGGAGTGCAGTGGTGTTGGGAAGGAAGATTAAGGTTACCAGGATCAATAACTGATGGTAAATTTAGACTGATATGATCAATATTTATTGAGCTACACACACAGAGGTCTGTCTCTCAGTATGGCCTCAGACTGCCATGTTTCCTGACTCGACATGCCAGATGTTCAGATGATCAGCATGGAGTTGTAGAGGTTCCTAATGGTGTCCTGTGATAATCCATCCCATGCAGCTTGAATATCCTCACACAGTTCCTGCAGATTGTGCAGTAGGGTTGGAGGTGGAGTGACACTAGCTAAGATGAGTCATGGAGGACATGACGAGATGTCTGCAGTTGTGGCTGTTGGGTCGGTTATGTACAGCAATATGACGCGTCCATGTTTGTCTAATGTGAGTGTAAAACTTGAATCATTTGCATGTCTCACTATGTCAAACCCACACCAATTATGATATCCTGTCAGTTGATTCCTTCTGGGTGCAACTCATTTAGAAGGTAAGTGTAAATACCGTTGCAGGGCTGTTGATGTGGTGTTAGTTGTAGTGTGTAGTTGTACTTATTACAATAAGATTGTAATTGTCTTTTCTTTTCATTTGCATATTCCCACCTCGCCCGCTCCCTGGGATTTGTGATGGGGAACGCTGGACCAGGCATATCTTGCTGCCTGTCGAAGTGCAGACCATTTGCCACACAATGTTTTCCACATAAGTGCTACACTGGTGTCAGAAGTGGGATGTTCACGAGCAGACAGCAAAAAGGTCATAGGATGGAGGTCGGGGTATTGAGTGTTCCACCTACCTCCTCTCACCATTCTTCAGTCAACCAAGAGTGAGGTGAGAGTAAGATTACAGATTGACAATAGCTGTCCCATGATGCGGCTGTGTCTGACACATTAGCTGAAAGCACTAGAACAGAATCTTATGGATCTGCTGTTGAAGCAACATAATCATCTAGCAGCACTGACCATGAACCCCAGTGGAAGCTTTCAGCAGGTACCGGTAAGTTGATAGTCCAGGTGCGTGCTCTGTCTGAGAGGGGGAGGCTAAAGGAAGAGCAGGTAAGTGGTGGAGCTGAGCATGGTGGGTTTATAGTCATACCTGGCATTCAAGTAGACTGCACAGGGGAAGTTGGCATTGGTAGACATAAGTTACATTGATAGGTTGTGTTTTAACAATTTGCTAATTATAGAGGTAGCATGTGCTTAAAAACATGTCAGTTACCACATCATATTGCTAACATAATAATTATTAACAGATAGAAGACTGGTTATTATAGTATCACTGTATCATTACCCACTTATTACTGACCTGTAGAGAGGAACCATTAACCTTTTGATCTGGTAGAGAACGTGTGTAACTACAGAACATTTCCACTAGAGGGCACAATAAGACTAAGTCAGTCAGAATGAGGTTTGTAGGGCGTAGCTGTGAGAAGGTGGGGGTGCTGTCCAAGGTGCTGTTTAAAGCTACTGGGTTTCTGTTCTTAGTCAGTAAATCATGACTGAAGATGAAGAAGCTGAAATGTGATGAAGCTGTTTTTCCTCTTCAGTAAAAGTTCTTACAGTGAACTTATTTACTGATCCATAAACTCCTCCAGTCTCCTCACTACACCTCCTCTAACCATCCTCTGTGCAGAACGCTGGCCCTATCGCTAAGGAGGACACATACACAGCTCTTCAGCCCACAGCCAGGTCCTCTGATGATGTGTACCACACACTTGGAGTAAGTGTCTCTTCACAAATCCTCCCTCCAGATCCGTACAGAATTCCTAAGATGGAAAACTAAACAGAGTTCTTCATTTCTCCTACTCTGGATCATTATCTCTTTGCCTTACACAGGCTGTTCAGTCCGATTCTCCTGACGACACGTACACAGCTCTGGACCCTCAGTCCCTTAGTTCTCCTGAGTACGAGACTCTGGCAGTGAGCTCCTCACAGTAAGCTGTGATACTTAGTAACAGAGGAGGTGATAAACTCTATATACAGTCTGTTCACTTTAGACCCCTTCATCATTATACAGTGTGAGTGGAGATGCTGGATTAGGACTAAGATTAAGGATGTTGTGTGGAACTGGGATTGTGGGTGTTTGTTCTGAGGGTGTCTGTTTCTTTGTTCATCATGGTTCTGTATGAGATCTGTTTGTACAGTGTGTCTGGAGCTCTGTTTATGTGGAGATGAGTTTGCCTTTATGTATGAGACTCAATGATCTCTGTATTAAAGCTGTTAATCTCAGAGCTCCTGCTAAAATGTACAAATACCCCAGTTCTTTATCTGATCTTTTCTTACTCATAGCGCCATGTACATCACTGTGACAGTGATGCCTCCCTTCCAGATGCGCTGAACCACTTCTACGCTCAGTTCGAGACACAGAACAGCGTGGCAGCGAGGAAGACCACCCCTCCTCCCGACGACCAGGTGTTGTGTCTTACAGCAGCTGACGTGAGGAAAACTCTACGCAGAGTTAACCCACGGAAAGCCGCTGGACCGGACAACATCCCTGCTAGAGTGCTCAGGTAATGTGCAGACCAGCTGACATATGTCTTCACTGACATCTTCAACATCTTCCTGGGCAGTGCCACCGTCCCAACGTGTCTCAAGGCAACCACCATCATACCCATGCCGAAGAAGTCTTCAGTGTCCTGCCTCAATGACTACCTGCACTCACACCCATCATCATGAAGTGCTTTGCGAGGCAAGACCCTGCTGCCTCCCTCACTAGATCCTCTGCAGTTCGCGTACCATCCCAACTGTTCAACAGCTGACGCCATATCCATATATCCATATCCATTCATTTATCCTTGTGTCTCTGGATCTCCAACTTTTTAACAAACAGAACACAAACTGTACGGGTAGGCAAACATGTCTCACTCACCCTCACCCTGAGCACTGGAGCCCCCCAAGGCTGTGTCCTGAGCCCCCTGTTGTATTCACTATACACCTATGACTGTGTGGCTACTTCCAGCTCTACCACCATCGTCAAATTTGCTGACGACACTTTTGTGGTAGGCCTGATCTCCAACAACAATGAAAGGGCCTACCTGGAGGAGATTAAACACCTGGAGGTCTGGTTGCCGAGAGGAAGTGCAACGATTAACGGACTGGTGTAAGAACAACAATCTCCTCCTTAACGTCAACAAGACAAAGGAGCTGAGAGCGGACTGCAGCATTAAGCAGGAGAGGAATCACCCTGTTGTGATCGATGGGAATGCAGTGGAACGTGGAGACAGCTTCAAGTACCTTAGAGTCCACATCTCAGAGGACCTGTCATGGTCCTGCCACACCACCGCACTGGTAAAGAAGACCTGACAGCGTTTATATCACCTCAGGCGCTTAAGGTACTTCAAACTGCCCTCCAAGGTGCTAAGGAACTTCTACACTTGCACCATCGAATACGTCTTAATGGGGAACATCACTGTATGGTTCGGTAACAGCACCATGCAGGACAGACAGGCTCTCCAGAGAGTGGTGCGTTCAGCAGAGCACATCATTCATACTGAGCTTCCTGACCTCCACTCCAATTACAGGAAACAGTGCTGGTCAAGGGCAAGGAAAGTAGTCAAGGACACCAGTCACGCCAACAATGGACTGTTTAACTCTCCTACCATCTGGAAAAAGCGTTTTCGTGGGAAGCTTTAAAACCAAAACAGAGAGAATGAGAGAGTTTCTTTCCACATGCTATTCGGACTCTAAACAAAAATAGTAACTAGGCCTAATCTTTTGCACTACCTATGTTCAACTACACTGTAGTCAGTTTAAACTGTAGTCACTTTACAGACACCTTATATACAATCTAAATGCCGCATATGCTACATGACACTGTTTATTGTTCTACACTCTACTTCATACCTTTATTTATTTTTACATTTTGTACTCTTTTATATTTTATATTTTACTCTATTTCGTTTATCTTATCTAATAATATGTGGCTGGGCAGTCACAAAAGCATTTCACTGCCGGTTGTACCATGTATGACTATGTATGTGACAAATAAACCTTGATTTGATTCGATTTGATTCATGTCCTCACACATCATCTAGTGGAGGCCATGTAACAGTGGAACAGTTCAAACACAACAGATTTCAACTTCTATTAACTCTAATGAAAGTGCACAGCAGATCAAACAGCGCCCTCTTCCTGTTAACTCACACACTGCAGACAGACAGTCCAGTGACCCCAAACCACACAGTCTCTTAAAGTGACAGTACAGACTCCTGTTAGGGGAAATTGGCAAAAGAGGAACAGAGAACAGTAACTCTGTACTGAGATCACCACTGATAAACCCTCCAGTGTAAACCCTACAGCAGCAGGAGAAGAGGTGGACCTGGATACAGTCCTACATCATTACATGTTTAATTAAATAGAGTTCTATGTTAATAGATCATTCAGACTTGAAGCTTAAGATGAAGTGGATCTCTCGCTGCAGCAAAGAAGGTCACATGCATCCTGTGAGAGGAACATTTAACGAGACTGGGTGTTTCTGTTAGTGCAGCAGTTCACAGTTAAATTTGTTAACCGCGTTTTGTTTATCGTCTCAGTGCTGTACTTGGTTTTAGCATTTGTCAGTTGGGCGCTGGAGACAAGCCTCGTTACTGAATGGTAAGACGCTTTCTTTACTACAGAAAATTTCAGTAGTCCCGGAAAACATAAATTAGGTATATTAAAATGTAGGATGTAAAATTGAGTTGATTGGATTCTGTTCATATTGTTCTAAAAATGTATTTGGAGTTTAATGTAATCAAAAGTGGTGTACTGTAGCATTGTTACCTATTGAGAAACAAGTTTTATTAGTCCTTTATAGTTTAGTATAGTTCTGTGTTTGATATTAGACAGTTGAAAATCGTTTGGCACTAAATATATACTATTAAGTAAACTTCTTCTGTGATGGCATCAATATCAAGAGTTCATATAACTGAAAGACAGCTGGCTTGTTTTCAATCAGCTTCTTTAAGGGGTAACTGCTGCACAGGGTGTCTGTCTTGCTGTCTCAGGCTTCCTCTTCCTGCTGTTATAGAGACTTAGCAGGAAGCAGATCACACACATCCCCTAATCATCTACTGCACCACAGTGCCTCGCTCTCAGTCTCACAAAAACCCTGGGCCATACCCTTCAGCCTGCCAGAAACCTCACACAGGCCAGGAATGATCCGGCTAGCACCTCACCCCTGCCCACCCAGCTGAGAGAGAAAATAAGGCAAGATTATTTGAGCACTTGCTTTGTAGACCACCTGAAATGTATATGGTATTATTGTGTAAATTCAGAGCCATTGGACATATGACTAATATACAGCACAGGATGGCCCTCACCCTCTACCACCTGGGCCACAACATCCCCAGCACAATGTCTGATGTATCAATCTGGATGACAAATTTAATTCATCATCATCATACATCTCTAGATCTATTAGTGTGGAACTGCATGTGGACATTAACACAGTTTCAGTCTCTAATTTCACACAGCAGATCAAACAGCGCCCTCTATCTGTTCACTCACACATTGCAGACAGACAGACAGTCCAGAGACCAGTGATGACCTCAAACCACACGGTCTCTTAAAGTAACAGTACTGACTCCAGTAAGGGGAATTTGGTAAAAGAGGAACAGAGAAATTAATCAATAAGAACTGTGGTGTAATTTGTTTATGGTTTGTTCTAAATGGATCTGAAATATTAAGTATCCTATTTCGTTGCTGTGGTTCAGGAGCGGCTTTGAATTTCTAAGTTTAAAAAACTGAAATACATCCGACTACAATGATGTCTGTAGTTGTCCTGCTGAACTCAACATGCACATGCACTCTTCCATCTCTCGTCTGAGGCATCATCTATAGAACAACTTGAGCTAATATGGTAGTAGAACAACCCTTAGAGTATCTGGGGTTCCACCATGGGGAACACTGAATAAGCATCAGAGTTAAAGAGGGCATGTTAACCATGATACAGTAGATCACTCTCTGTGTTCTTCAGAGCGTCTGATCATGTCTATTCTTTCAGCTGGGTAACACTGTACTGAGACCACCACTGATAAACCATCCAGTGTAAACCCTACAGCAGCAGGAGAAGAGGTGGACCTGGATACAGTCCTACATCATTACATGTTTAATTAAATAGAGTTCTATATTAATAGATCATTCATACTTGAAGCTTAAAATTAAGTCAATCTCTTGCTGCAGCTAAGAAGGTCACATGCATGCTGTGAGAGGAAAGTTTAACAAGACCTGCTGTTTCTGTTTAGTGCAGCAGTTCACAGTTAAATGTGTTAACCACGTTTTGTGTCGTCTCAGTGGTGTACTTGTTTTTAGCATTCATCAGTTGGGCGCTGGAGATGAGCCTTGTTACTGAATGGTAAGACGCTTTTTTTTACTTCAGAATGTTTTAGTAGTCCTGGAAAACATAAATTATGTACATTAACATGTAGAATGTAAAATTGAGCTGATTGGATTCTGTTCATAGTGTTCTGTAAATGTATTTTGAGTTTAATGTATCAAAAGTGGTGTACTGTAGCATTGTTTACCTTATTGAGAAACAAGTTTATTTAGTCCTTTATAGTTTAGTATATTTCTGTTGGTGATATTAGACAGTTGAAAATCGCTTTGGCACTAAATATCTACTATTAACTAAAACTTCTGTCTGTGATGGCATCAATATCAAGAGTTCATATAACTTGACAGAACAGCTGGCTGGTTTTCCAAATCCAGCTTTCTTTAGATTGGGTAACTGCTGCACAAGGGTGTTCTGTCTTGCTGTCTCTCAGGCTTCCCTCTTCCTGCTGGTTATAGAAAGACTTAAGCAGGAAGCAGATCACACACATCCCTTAATCATCTACTGGACCCACCAGTGCCTCGCTCTCAGTCTCACAAAAACCCTGGGCCATACCCTT
>JAMWET010000244.1:0-42692 GCA_024036415.1 Prochilodus magdalenae
TTACATACTGTTATTGTTCACATGCTCTGGGTAAGCAGCAAACTTCCCCAGCAGATCTTCACACCATCACCTCAGCAGTGTGAATGGGGCTGTGGTGGTGGGGGGAGGGGAAGTCAGGGCGTGTTTGTGACGGTTCTCAGCTATTGGCAGTAAACAGCTCTGCAGAACTACCTTTCGTGATGCGTTATCAATGCTGCATTAACACCAGTGTGTTAGTGTAGTGTCTGAAAAGGGTCAGGGATGTATATGTATAATGTCTCCAGTTTCCTAGGCTCCCTCTGTTCAGCAGCATTCAGTAATGGTAGATGTGACGTGTATTTGAGGGCTTGTATGAACTGGTAAATGACGCACCACAAAAAACAGGAAACAGCTAGCTGTCCCACACCCCAGAGTCCACACATGCACTGTGACATTAGATTGGTCATCTGTCGAGTGTTTTGAACTATAGGCAGATCCTCTTATCCACAGGTAGGTGAAGGTAGTATTAGGAGTCTTTCCCAAGGTGTGGTATATTCGACCCCATAAGAAAATAAAGCTGCTAGAGTGACCCAGCCAATCACCTGACCTGAATCCAACTGAAAATCAATAGAAGGAACTAAAGCTGAGAGTTTATAGAACCTTCCGGATTTGAAGAGTGTTTGTGTGGAATAATGGGCCAAAATCACACCTGAGCAATTCGTGTGACGAGTGTCTCCATACAGGAGGCATTTTGAAACTGTCATCACCAACAAACGCTCATGTACGAAGTATTTAATAAATTTTAGTAAATGTGTTTAATACGTTTTCTCTGTGTCATTTCTCATTATTATATCATTTCCAGTTAAATAATCTAAATCACTATTAATAATATCACTTATAGTATTATTATTAATAAATGTAGAGTCGACATTCTTAAATTAAGGGTAATTATAGTTAAGTTGTCAACATGTTATTTATAAATGTTAGAAACAAATACAGACAGATCTTATTATATTATTATTAGCTTGTTATTATATAATTATTACCTTGTCATTATTATCTTCTTATTATCTATTACCTTGTTAATATTTTATTACCTTGATATTATATTATTATTACTTTGTTATTATTTTATTATTACCTTTATATTATCTCAAAATCAATAATAATTACACCAAGAAGGGCCTTCGTGGCTGGGGCTAGGGTTCTTTCTATGTGGAGTTTGAATGTTCTTCCTGTCTCTGTGTGGGTTTCCTCCCACAGTCCAAAGTGGGTGAATTGGAGATGCTGAACTGTCTCTAGGTGTGAATGTGGATGTCTGTGTATCTGCTCTGTAATGGACTGCTGGCCCATCCAGGGTGTTTCCTTCCTTCTGTCCAATAAGCTTTGGGATAGACTCCAGCACCCACATGACATAGAAGGATACGCCGCTTAGAAGATGATTAAATGAATGAATGATTGAATGAATGAACGTTTGCCCGAAAGCAGTGTGTTTGTTTTATTGGGCATATTAATATGAAATAATGCTGGATTTGCTGGAAGGTTTAGTTGAAGATATATTACACTGAGAGCTCTCCTTACACCACATGTACAAAGAAAATGACCCAGAGTCACAATATGGCAACAACTAGGTTTTTGATTTCCCGTGAAAGTGTCGCTTTAAGTAGGTGGACTAGAACCCCACAGTAACAGTTATACATTACGGGAATGCACTTCTGGTTCCCACCAGTGTTAAGCATCAGCTAGAAAAGGTGGGAAAAAAAGACTGGAGCAAAACCAACCCAGTCCTCCACTGTCCATGGTGCTGAAACAGCATCCTCCAGTTTATCCTCAGCACCAGTGTATTGCAATCAACTGGTTGTTTGAGACTGGTAACAGATCAATACAGAATAGAAACTTCAGTTTTAGAACTTTCATCTCTCCCATCCGCCATCCTACATACCCATCACAAACCATAAAGAGAGGAGGAAATCGATAGGAACCCACAGGAGGAAATAAGTAATATAATATTTGCAAAGGCCACATTACAGAATATAGACTGCAGGTCAAATGTGCATTTGTTTTTTATTAGGAATGAAATTTAAATTTTGAGAAATCCTATTGAATGTTGAGAGTGCTGGACAGCTCCAAAAATAGTAATGAGACATTCCTAGCATTCCTTGAGAACGCAGGTTCCAATATGGAAAAGTATTTAGGTGTGAATGATTGCTGTGCAAAGGAAAACAAGTGTCTCATAAATTTCTTACACGAGAAATTTATGGAGTCTATGGAGCCAGGCTTTTACCAAGCAGTACTGTACATAATATGTAAATACATGAGAAATTAGGTGCCTGGTAGGCGATACTGAGATTAGTGGTCTTATAAACCATCAATCATCATAGATATTACCATATGTTTTGACATTGAGTCCACTGTGGTCAATGAAAAGGGGTGTTTCCAGAAAGAGAGCACCCCTCGGGTTCAGTTCTGGATGACACTAGAGGCCACTCGATCTTCTGTATGTGTCCTGTATATGTAAATGTTAATGATCCCAGAGTGTGTGGTGTTTGATGGTCCTTTAAAGAATCAATGAGATCAGTGAGTGTAAGATTATATAAACTATATGCTCCACTTCTTGTAGAATTCCCAAAGTCTCTGCCTTATGCCCCTTTTGCTGTGATGACTGATCACACACCATAGTACCTGTGATCTATATCACCAGGGGAACCAACAGGTACAACCCACCTGATCAAGCTGCTGGAATTATACTTAATTTTGTTGTGTAAAAAAAAGTTATTTTTTTCTTTTCTTGAATTTGTTAATCTCCACCCATCTTCCAGTCACTGTCCATGGTGCTGAAATAGTCTCCTCCATCTTATACTCAGCACCAGTGTTTTGAAATTACCTGTTGTGTTTTTGAGGTTGATTATAGATCAGTACAGAACAGTAACTTCACTCTTAGAACTTCATCAACAGGAGGAAACAGATCATATAATCTTTACAAGGCCGTATTCCACCTTCCCACAGTCTTAGCCTTGGCCCCATGAATACACTCTTGTGAAAGCTCCACTGAGATGATGTTTAATACTTTTAGAGCCCATCATAGTAGCTGTGATCTAGCTCACCAAGAGACCCACAGGTACAAGCCTCCACATAGTCACAGTATAATCATTTTTTTAATTAATTATCTTCAGTATGTTCATTTATCCAGTATTTGGTCTATTTCTATCAGGTCCTGGGAGAGTTCACTACTGCACCGCTGATGGAGATGGAGAGGTCAGTCTGGAGTAGTGGGGTCCTACTGCAGGGACAATTCAAAACCAGGGGTCCAGTCAAAATGTCTTCGATTCAAAACTGACACTGGTTATAAAGGGGATATGTGTACACCTTGTTGACTAATGATACCATTAACATATTTATATGTCATATTTATTTAATATTATATAATTATATTATAGTATTATGATCATCTTAATAATCTGTGTAATGTTTCTGTTTCCTGAATCTATATTGTTCTTTCTCTGTTCTGTAATGAAACTTGATGATACTGTTGTTTGACTGTAGGGGCAGGTACTGTGGAAGTTAATGAGGTTGTTTCCTGACCACAGTGTCCTAAAATTATAAAAACAACTAGATTAAAAATAATTATTAAAAAAAAGATGCAGTGTAGAGGACTTACAAAAAATACAAAAAGTTCTATTTGTTATGAAGAAAAAACACATTATTCCATTTTAATGCATTTTGTTTACTTTAAGCATCAGTATGAATATACCTGTACTATATTTTAGCTGCAGCACTCAAAAATACCAAACCACCTTCAAGGAAATATTTACCTCACCCAGTAGGGGGCACCCTAAGTTTAATAAACCTTGTGCCACAGGCTGACAACTCTTATCTCTGTGTTGGATTCCTTGTAGTTATACAGGTTATAATAATAGTTATAATTCTCTCTTTCTGTCTTTGAAGTTTTACTATTATTTCCCAAAGTGTATAATGTTTGAAATGATGATGAATTCAGACTGATATGGGCAATATTTAATTGAGCCACACATACAGAAGTAGTTTCTCAAAGTGTGGCATCGTATGGCCACTAAGTTTGCCAGTGCAACATGCCAGACGTCTCAGCATAGAGTTGTAGAAGTTCCTAATGGTGTCCTGTGATAATCCATCCCATGCAGCCTGACTATTCTCACACAGTTCCTGCAGATGGTGCGGTAGGTGTGGAGGTGGAGGGACACCAGGCCTTGTGTACATGTGACCGTGATAAACTGTTCATCTTAGTGCTGACCACGGTGCCTCCACATAATGATTCATGGGTCGTCTCCACCAAGACAAAAGCGGGACTCCTCACTGAAGATGACCCGCTGCCATTCTGAGTCATTCCATGACAGTCTGGCATGACACCACTGCAGTCTGTGGTGATGCTAATGTGGTGTTAAGGGCAGTAGCTTTAACAGTATGTGTAGCTGTTTGCCAATTATCTTTTTACAGCCTGTAGCTCACGTGGATGAAAGGGGGAGTCACTTTGTTACCTGCCTACATTTGGTTGGGTCTCCACCTCTGAACCATGTTCAGCTAGGGCTCATTGAAGGAGGCCCCGTCTGGTATGGAAGAGGAATATGGCCACTGGCCTCATGATGTCACATAACAAGAGAGTAAGAAGAGCAGTCCAACTGTCATGTGCTCTCAGAAAAAATATCCTCTGGGTCCCTCAGGCTGGTGTTTGCATCTCTGGGGTCTCATTAGGATTTCTTTCAGTGTGCCTCAGCACCTCCAACCAGGCCAAAGACACACCTTCATAGCTAGTACACAATAGAGACGTAGACCACAAAGACGTTTCACAGCCATGAGATCACATCTCAGCACATGGCAACCCCACGTCATTCTGAGAGACACTACTTCTGTATGGGTAGCTGTAACGGCAAGGTGATGAGCGGCAGGTGGAACAAATCAGTACTCAGGTCAGCTAGACCGGGAGTGATTGGTTGACTAGGTACATGTCAGTGTGATCTCATCCGGTAATGCATTCTGGAAAGTGGAGTTCGGGAGATCAGTGGTGTCAGGGAAACCCGGAAGTGTGACAGATGTACAGAAGACTACAAGAGTGCAGAGGAACTACCAGTGGAGCAAACCTGCTTATCTTCAGGACTGGAGACGGTAAAGGACAAAGCAGTGGCTAATAACTGTCCAAACATCCAAACATGAAAACAAGTGAGCTAAAGCATCCAATGAGAAGCTAAAGACACATTCTCATGTTCACTCTTGTCTGGTGTGAAATGACGCACCACAAAAGAGGAAGTAGTAAATGTTCTCATGACTCAGAGACCACCATGTCATCGTGTGTGGTTAGTGACTCTGTATAAGCGGCTGATGAAGTCTTTAAGAGACAGAAGAGTTCCGGTCTAGCTGGTTTAAACACAGCTCCTGTGAGCTGCACGGACATTAGAGTGGGTTACACTCCAGTGAAGAGCTGCTGAGAGAGTTGGGTACTCAGTGTGGGTATACAGGGCGAGTGTAGTGCTGGGTGTGGAGCGGTCAGTGTGCGGTGGACTCAGTGTTGGTGTACTAGTGACCATGTTGCTGACTGTTTATCTTCTCTTCATTGGGCTTCATGTCTCTGAAGGTAAGTGCAGTTTATGTATCGTGTTACTGAGATGCTGATGTCATACAAATCTAGACGGATGTTTTGGCCCATTTATGAAGTTATTAACACAAAATTAAAAGACCTGAAACTGAATACATATGGGGATTCATCTTGTTCTGTTAATTCCCACATGATATTATATGACATATATACCCTTGTCAAGAGTGGGTTTTCCATATATGTCACTTCTAACATTATTTATTATTGTCACATACATACGTCCTCTGGATATATGTGGATATGTAATTTAAATGGGTGGAGAAGGTTTCTTTCTGATTTCAGTTAAACAGTGTTAATCATCCAAATCTGAGGGTTTAAATCACATACCTACAATATAAACTGTAGTGATGATGTCATACACAGAGTATAGAGTTCATCTGATCTTACTGATGTGTGTTTCTACAGGCTGCACTCTGGAGAACAGTGAACAACTACTGCCCATCACAGCACATAGAGGAGGGTCAGTACTGCTACCCTGCTCCTGCACTGACCTACAGACCAAACCTGAGGGATTAATCTGGCGAAAATACAACGAAAGTGCATTATTGGACATGTCCCTTAATAGTGATCAGTACAGAAACAGAGTTCAGCTGTTTAATAATTCCTCTCCACGAAATCTCTCTCTACTCATATCACACCTGACTGAAGACGATGGAGGAGAATATGAGTGTGCTGTTGAAGGTTCACATATTCGCATCAGACTCACTTTAGAAGGTAAAACACTCAGTTTATATTCTTACTGCATTACAGATCTTATTAATACATGTAACCATATAGAGAACCAGCTGTAGGAGCTTTTAAGCACAGCCCCTCATCACTGTCCACCTGCACTCATGTGTAACAGTGTGTTGAGTTTCTAAGTGTTAATGAGTTACACATCCTGTACAGAGACACACTTATCTGCTGAACTGAACACACTGGGGGAAACGGTTTATCCTAGAGTTATGTTCTCATGTATGTTCACTTTGAAAATCAGGACAGTTTCACTGGAGATATTAAAATATGGATAGAACTGTATGATTTTGGTTTATTAGATTTATTATCTCTGAAAGAGCCTCACAGTGTTAATATTAGGTGTAGCTGTTTGCTGTCATCTTGTAAGTATTTGTTTTTGTCAGTTCTGTGATTAACCTTCACACGTGCATTTGTTTACACTTGTGTTTGTGTGTGTGTGAGTAAATGAGTGAGTGTGTGCAAGTGACTGTGTGCGTGCATGTGTGTGTGTGTGTGTGTGTATTCTGGTAAATGTCCACATATGTCTCTTCCCCACACTAAAGCACACCTAACACATCTTATATGGTCACTTCCAGAGGAAAACAAGTATCACCAGAAAGGCAGCTGGTCCGTTCATCATGAAAGCACAGTGTAAACTGCAGCTGCTGTTTGGACTAAAGTGGAGATGCGTGTTTTTCACTGGACAGTGACGATACACAGAGTACAGATCTCTCAGCTCAGTGTGTTTCTGAGACTGTGTTAGAAACATCAGTAAAGTTAATATCAGGGAAACTGACTGTCTCCTGCAGATATGATACACATGCACACAGTCACAGACCGCTTCACCTGCAGCTACTTACTCCTCTGATGACCCTCCCCCACACAAAAGTACCAACACCTCCCCAAAACAGAGACACAGTGTAACACATAGAAAACACCCACACACTTTTAACTAACAAAACAACAACAATGACTAGAAATGTGAATTAGGAAAATGTGGTGCTTGTTGCTAGGTTGTTGCAAAACCACTCCAGGTGTTGCTAGGCAGTTGCTAGCTTGTTGCTATGGTATTACAGAGGCTGATATGGTGTTGCTAGGCAGTTGCTATGGTATCTCAGGTGGTTGCTAAGGTAATGCTTGGTGGTTGCTGTGATGTTCAAGGTGGTTGCTAAGATGTTGCTAGGTGTCTAATATGTGAGGTTGTTTCCTGAATGGTTGCTGGGGATGCTAATGTTTGCTAGGTTTTACCTAAAGTGAATTAGAGTCTAGGGGAGGAAGGAGGGACAAATAAATGGCACATAGAGGAGTATTTGGATCTGCCCTGAGTGAGTACATGCAGTGTGGTGACTCTAGGTTTAAGGAAACAATGGAGTTTATGTAGGGCCCAAAATTAATGGGACTCTATGGGTGGATAAAGGGATGGGAAAAAAAAAATAAAGACAGGTGGGTATGGGTCAGGCTAATATTATTTAAACATTAATGTCTGTTGAGCAGAAGTACAGTTTTCTAAGCCATTCCTTTATAATGGGAAATAAAATTCATAATTTAAGTTTTTCTAAAAAGCATACACCAGATCAAAAAGCTGTATACAAGCACGGACTGGAGTGGAATTGCTGTCAGTATCGCACTAGTGTAGCAAGAAGATGGATAAATATAGTGGTGTGCATTTCCCAATCTGTAATGACTTATCGTTCCTGATAAACTACATCTTCCTTCCCAATACCACTTCCCACACTTCCTTCCTTGTGCAGCTATTCTTTTGATGATGAGTGTACATATACAATCTCTCTCGTCAAGATACTCATTAAACATGTATCTGCTGTTCAGCTGTTTAGTCCTTCTGTGGTTGTGTTGTACTGATGTCTAGAGATACACGTCTCTACAGTGTAATGGCGGCTGTTCTGGTTAGTTACCGTGTGCGGTGTTCATGTTACTGTGTATGTACAGTGATCCTGATCATGTGGGTGGTCTGTGTATATCTTGAGCCCATACAGTGAATCCACTACAGAACTGTGTCTGTGTTCAGTACAGTGCTGTCTGAGGGTCTGAAGGTCATGGTCCTCCAGTATGGTGTTTAGGTCTTGTCTCTTGTGTACAGAGATGTCTCTGGATGGTCTGAATGTGTTAGTGGTGTGATGCTGTAGATGATAATCTCTAAGGTGTTGAAGGGGTTAAAAACATCAGAAATTGGAGAAATTGCTACTTATACTTATTAGCTTATTACTATTAGCATTATATTGTATTAATACTGTTTATTCATCTTAAAGCAAAATTCATTTTAAAATGTGTTCAGTTTATTTTGGCTCATACACAACTCTGCTGTTTAGTGTTATTCTCTATCTATGGTCATATTGAATTGATGTCTAAAGGTTGAGATTCTAATGAAGACTGATTCTTTTAACGTTATAGCTGTTCTGCTGAAAGGTTCGTGTTTATGTTACTGTGTACAGTAAGTTGTTTGCGTTGTTGAAACTCTTCTGTCTTCTGGCCCATATCCACAAAACCAGCATCTCCACCAGTGGTCAACAGCAACACCATTCCAACCAATTCAGTCACCAGTCCCTCCCCAAAACCAAGTGGTAAGCACAGCACACTGACTGCAGCTGGATGTGGGTGGTTACAGATGTGTTTATCTCCCCTTTATCACACCTCCTTACACATACACACACTCTCATTCCTTTCCAGACAAAGATCATTCCATTCACTTCTTCATCTTAACTCCTGTTCTTCTTCTCCTGCTGGGGCTCGGAGGAGTCATCTACTGGAGATACAGAGGTACACACACACACACACACACCTGTTCATGTTCTTTTGTGATATGGTATGTGCAGTATCTGTATCTCACTCTGGTTTCCTTCTGCAGGACGAGGACGGAAAAAGACGGAAAGCCGAGAGCAAAGAATGATAAAGAAGGAGGAGCAGAAAACACAGGTGAGTTCCTACATCCAATTACATCTAATCACATCTCCTTACACCCCATCACATTTAATCATATTCCATCATATCTGTATTCCAACGTATCCCATCAAATCCCATCTTTTATAAACTCTATGGCAGTGAAAAGGTAAAGAAAGCAGAGCAGGTGGCTCGAACTACATGTCACACTGAATGGAGACACCAGACGTTAGTAAGCAACTGCAACTACCTCTGCGTAGGGGCAGACCTAATCGATTAAAAATGACAGCGGCACTCGTTCACGTTAGCTGTGCTGATAACAGAGGGAAGCTCTCTCTCTATATAGGAGATTAAACTCAGAAGTGGTCTGTAAAGGGATGTGTGTTAATAACCCTTTATGACCCCTCTACAGAATGAAGCGAACCCCACTGTGGTCCACAGTACTACACCTGCAACAGATGAAGTGACCTACGCCACTGTAGTCCACAGTAGTAGACGTGGAACTACACCTACAGTTACTGACATTGGAGATAAGTCTGAATACGCCACCATCCTGTTAAACAAATAACCCCCTCACCCCATCAGAGAGGCAGCTGGGTTTTGCCTCATGCTTTTTCATTGTCTTCTTTGCTTTTCTATTTCACAGAGCCATAGATATATTAATAAATAATGTTCTAGCTAAAGATTCACTGACTTGTTATTTTACATCTTCCTGGTTTCATAGTGATTAATGTACATATAATCTGTGGCACTTTCTTATGAGCAGAATAAAGTTCAAACTAGAGAAATTATTAAGCAAGTTCATTTTATCTAGTATCTTCCATGCTGTGCCAGCTGTGAAACAAAACTCTTCACTGATTGGTCCTCATATCTAAACAATAACTGAGATGAGCTGAGAAGCTGTTCCACCCTGTTCTGTTGTTGACTGTTGTTGAAACTTGGTTGGCTTGTTAGGGAACTCAAAGTAACATTATTGTATGGCAGCTGGGCTTGCTCCGTTTTCTAGAGGGAGACTTTGGCGGGCGGGGTCTTATGCAAATCAGCACCAACCCTCTGTCCCCCACTCTTCCGTTTTCCTGAGGTGGAGATGTGTTTGTGTAGCAGATAAGCAGCTACTGCTGACAGTCCACAGGTATACTCAGTGTGGAGAGAGCAGTTCAGCAGGAGCTGGCATTCAAGTACTTCCTGAACCTACAGATGCCTCCACCAGGTGTGCAACGTGGTGTTGGCAGTCAAAGTTGACACCTGTAGTTCAACATCCCAAAGACTCAGAGCATGATGGTCCATCTTCAGGATGACTGTCTTGTAGAGCATTGTGCCTGAACTCTCATCACTCAGCTGGCTATTGGTCCTGACCAACACTGGGCTATTTGGTCCTACCGCAGCTTTGAGGGACCTTGAGGAACGCCAGAAAGGCGGACCCTTTAGGACACGCCAATTGGTCTATTTGCAGAGGGGGCTTTTGTGGTGGGGTTTGCAGATCTGTTTTGCAAGCTCCGCCCCCATGTTAGTGACTCTAGTTGTTGTTTGTGTTGATGTAGTCTTGCTGTGTTGAGGTTGGTACGTGTATGTGTTTATAGTGTTGTATTGTGTTGGGGTTAGTTAGAGTGGGGTTCTGTTCATTAGCATTAGAAGACTAGGTGGGCTATACAAGGCTAAGTTCTGTTCAGTTGGTAACAGACAGTTAATGTAAATAAGCAGAACAGAAGCAGCACACATTCACTTCACACGTCCATCTACACACTCTCACACACATTCACATACACACAGCCCTGCTTAACTCATTACCATATGTGTGTGCACCGCACAGACACACATTCAGCAGTAGCTAAAATAATCTGATCTGATAGTGTACACACACACACACACACACACACACACACACACACACACACACACACATTCTGCATAACAAGATGAACTTTTTGGCCTCCTCTGGACCAATCACTGGACCAGTTACCATATAAGTAGTTGCTGTATATGTCATTCTAGGCTCTGAGAGACCAGCCTTCTATTCAAGCTATTCATTATGTGGCTTCTTCTGCTCTTCTGAATACAGACATCAGTTTTTGATCAATGTCACAATATTCTTATTAATATTATAAATATTCTCCAACTGTGTTTACATATTTTGACATTGGGTAAGGCCTCATATGCTAAGACAATTTTGATGAATATGCATTTTTATATTCTTGAATTGAGAAAAAATGAATGAAAGTCTATGGGAGGAATGGGAGATGAAAAAAAAATGACACATACAGGAATGCAGTATGGATATTGATAACAGTTTGGTGACCTGCCCTGAGTGAGTACATGCAGTTTTGTGGTTGTCAGGTAAAGGAAACAATAGGGTTTGAGTAGGGCCAAAAACTCTATAGGAGGAACAAGGGACAGAGAAAATAAGACAAATGGATGAGTGCAGGTCAGATCAACATTGTGTTTGTGGTCGGGGGTCTGGCCTGAGAAAGCTGTATGCAAACACACCATTCCTGATCAGATCGAACAGCAGCTGCTCAAGTCTTATCTCTAAATGAAGCATCGCTGCACAGGAAGCAGGAAATGATCTCATAACTGAAAATAGCAAACGCTCAAAGCAGCCAATCATGTGAGTGGGGTGTAAGTCAGGGTGTGGTGGTCTGCAGTGTTAACCAGTAAACAGCTCTGCAGAACTTCTTCTAAACAGACTTCCATTGCATTACCTTACCCAGTGGTCTAGTACAGTACTGCAGGTTCTGAAGGCTGGAACAGCTACATGTGTAGGATCTCTCTTACGTCAGTCAATGAAAAGTGTATGTCCTGAACAAGCTTAAGCTAGCTGCTAGGTAGCTGAAACAGTGTTCCTAGACAGCTTGAAAAGGTGTCCCAGGTGGAAGTTAAGGTGTTGCTAGGTGGTTGCTATGGTATCCATATTGTTTGCTAGGTGGTTGCTATGGTATCCGTATTGGATGCTAATGTCTTGCTAGGCTATTGCTATGGTATACGCAATGTTTGTTGTGCGGTCGCTATGGTATCCCAGGTGGTTGATGTGGTGTTGCTAGACGTTTACTATAGGTGCTTTGATGTTGCTAGGTGATTGTCATGGCATTCAAGCTGGTTGTTAAGGTCTTACATACTGTTTGGGTCTTATTGTTCACATGTTCTGGGTAAGCAGCAAACGTCCCCAGCATATCTTCACACCATCACGTCAGCAGTGTGAACAGGGCAGTGGTGGTGGGGGGAGGGGAAGTCAGGGTGTGTGCGTGACGGTTCTCAGCTATAGCCAGTAAACAGCTCTGCAGAACTGCCTTTCGTGATGCGTTATCAGTGCTGCATTAACACCAATGTGTTAGTGTAGTGTCTGAAAAGGGTCAGGGATGTATATGTATGATTTCTCCAGTTTGTCAGGCTCCCTTCATTTTGCTGCGTTCCCCAGTGATCGATGTGACCGTTGTGTTGTGGGTTTGTATGAACTGTTAAACAGTGCACCACAAAAACAGGAAACAGCAAGCTTTCCGCACACTTACACACCCACCCACACACACACATACGATTGGTCATCTTTTGAGTGTTTTGAACTGTAGGCAGCTGCTCTTATCCAGAAGAGTGTAGAGTTTGTGCCCTTAAATTGCCCTTGAGTATGGCACCTAACCCACAACTCCAGGCACTCACTGCTCCCTAGTGTGTATGTACATGAGGATTTCATCTTATGGAGGAGTTAAATGCAGAAGACCTGAAAGTGTGTAAGCACAAAAATGTCTCAAGAACTCTCCACACAGAAAATGATTGGCCTTAACTACAAAAAAAAAAAAAGTTACGTTGCATTTTTAGAGTCTTGCCCAAGGTGTGGTACATACAATACAACCCACTACCTGGACCCCCAGTCTACAGTGTTGCCCACTACACCCGTGTTCAACTCCTAGGGCCACCCTGCCCTGCACATTTTAGAGCCTTCCCTGCTCCCAATACACCTGATTCAACTTCAGCTCAGCTCACAAGAGCCGCAAGGGGTGTGCTAAACCGAGGAAGCCACTAAAAGTTTTAGGGGTAGGGAGGGTGCCTCCAGCACCAGGGTTGAGAAACACTGCACTACACTATAACAACTTGTTCCACTACAGACACCATTATTAGAGTTCCTACAGTAAGGGCTGTCCATATAGGGCCCTCCATAAACATTGGTAGGATAGTTGGTCACGTGGGGGTGAATGACATTGAGGGAAGTCATTGCTAGACAGCGTTATTGTTAACACCGCCATCATCTCTGGACTATTTTCCACCTACAAGACAGGAAGTGAGGTGTTCAGCCGGTTTGGCACACTCCACTGCTGACTCAAAGGCTGGTGCATTGAAAGCGGAATGAACTAGGTGAATAACTGGAGCTTTTGTCGGGAGCGTTCGACCTTTTACACCCCGTATGGATTTTATCCAAGTCACTGTGGGTTTATGATGCTGTCAGAGAACATAGGGAACACCCTATACAGGTTGTGTTGGGTGTGGTTTTATCAGTTAGGAGACTTTTCCTTTCAGCACAGAAGCTTCTTTGCTGTGCTTTGCTGCACATTTGGCCCAGTCATAGGATGTATCTCCGTATCAGTAGCTGATTTCTCCAGGCCAGTTACTGTGGCCTAAGAGCACATCGTTGGCTACACTACTGTGAGTTGAGGAAACATTTCACAGAGGTCTTTTATTTTGTGGTGGGCTGCACAAATATATATGCACCCTACACTGAGCGTGTGTGGCTTACAGAGCTCCTTCAGAAGCTGTTTATCAGTGTGGCTTTGTTGAGCTATTGCTTGGTGAACCACAAATGAGGAAGCTGCTAGTTTTCTCACAGACCAGGGCCCAAAAGGGCCCCATGATGTCAGCTTGGTTTCGTTTCTATATTCTTTGGAATATAGATTTTCTTTACTGAATGTATGTTGAGCTGCGGCCAGGTAAAGAGCTTTGTAGTGTTAATATGTCTCTTGTAGGATTGTTTTTTTCAGACATCAGCTAGTGTGCCATGCAACCACTGAGCCTTGAATATTTCAAGGTGAATAGTGCATGAGGATTATATGTGTAGTGACACCAAAAGCGTGTCCTGTATTAGAGGTTGGTGTGTACTATTACCTCTATCACATTTATACTCGTTTTCTTGGCTGAGAGATTTTTTGGCTGCACTCGTCTGTTTGTCTTTATTTCCATCCCTCATTTCTCCTATAGAGCCCCATTCATTCAAAACCCTAGAATTTCCTTTAACCAACAGCAACCAAACTGCATGTACTCACTCAGGGCAGATCCCCAAACTGTAATGCACAGCTGTGCTGACTTGCACTCGTCTATGCAGTGTTTATTCATCCCTCGTTCCTCCCATAGACTCACATTCATTCTTAGCCACACCTTAGCAGTCAGACAGCAGCTGGAATCGGCAGAGCACTCACTCTGCATATACACTTTAGTTTAAATATGGCAAGTGGCCAGAGAAGCCTTTTAGCAACACCATAATGAACTGGAAAAACATGAAGCACCACAAATGAGGAACCAGCAAACTTTCTCACATGTTGGCCAACTATGTGACCACTGCTGGGTTTTTGGTGTGTGACTTTAATGCTGGTTTTGCCTTCCATCTCAGTTGAGTGTAAAACAACGGTCCCCCACCTCCCCTCACTATCCACCTCTGCCCAGACCTGCCCACCACTCTGTACCCACCCCCTGCACAGTTTTGCAGGGTGGCATCTGTGATCCAGCATTAGCAGCTGACTGGAATCAGATCCTCACAGCAAGATCAGGACAGAAGCCTTCCCAGAACGGTAGACTGTTGTCTCAGAAAAAGGAGGGACAAACTGCCCATTTCTGTCTTCAGTTTCAGACACTGTGTTCAGCAGGTGTCTACACACCAGACGCTGAAGCCACTCCCACACTTTACTGTAAATATACACAGTGTGTCTGAATTAATGTTTGTTATACTGAAGGTGCAGCTTATCACACAAACAGTCTATATCCAAGCTTGTGATGTATCATTATGCAGCTAAGTGGTTACTGGAATAATCAGAGTCAGATGGAGAAATTGCATCTTGTGGTTCCAGGGCAACTGGCTGCTGTCCATGGTGCTGAAGCTGAACTGGCGGGTATGGGTTCAGCACCATGGACAGCAGCCTGCGATCTGCACATGGCTGGCAGGCTAGCCCTTCATTACTTACCTGGAGAAAGCTACTATGCAGTGAACACAACCCAACCCAACAACATGTTTCCTTATGTGTCTCTCTCCGTATCTGTCTCACAGACTCAGATTGAGTTGCTGGGGTGGGGTGGCCTACCCCAGTGCTCATTGGACAAAAGGCAGAAAACCCTGGACAGGCTGCCAGTCCATTGTAGGGCAAAAACATTTGAGTAACAGAGTCTGAGGAGGAAACATGTTACTACAGTTGATTTAGAAGGCTGTCCATTTATGTGCAGGGCCCTGGGTCATTAGCTCTGAGAGTATTACACACACACACACACACACACACACACCTCAATCTGATGATTGAATTCATAAACAGAGGACAACAGTAAACCTGGACCAGCTAGTAGAAGTACAGATACAATATGGGTTTAGCCAGCACAATATATACAGAGCTATCTCTGAACCATGAACAGAAATTCTCATTTTGTGCTTCTCCAAACTAACACTGGCTACAATTTAGCACTTTATGAAGAAACCGTTGAGAATGTGAGACCCACTCTACTGCAGCTAGCCTAAACGACAACTGGAAACCAAAATGACCTGGCACATGAAATACAAATACTTTAGTACCTACAAACCACCACATGAAGGCGCTAAAGAGAGCCTGTATAAAGAAAACAATAGATATAGATGATTCAAATCATGTACCTCATAAAATACAGTGGGGCAAAAAATTTAGTCAGGCACTGATTGTGCAAGTTCTCCTACTTAGAGAGATGAGAGAGGTCTGTAATTTTCATCATAGGTACACTTCAGCTATGAGAGACAAAAAGTAATAAAAAAAAAGAATTTGGTCACTAACCAAAGTTCAGCTCAACACTCAACTAACATAGCCTTTGTTGGCGATGACAGAGGCCAAACGTTTCCTGTAGGTCTTCACCAGGTGTGCCCACTGTAGTTGGTATTGTGGCCCATCCCTCCATGCAGATCTCCTCTAGAGCAGTGATGTTTTGGGGCTGTTGCTGAGCAACACAGACTTTCAACTCTCTCCACAAATTTTCTATGGGGTTAAAGTTTGAAGACTGGCTAGGCCACTCCAGGACCTTGAAATGCTTTTACGGAATCACTCCTTCGTTTCCCAAGCGGTGTGTTTGGGATCACTGTCATGCTGGAAGAACATCTTCACTATGACACTTAACTGTACATCCTGTACATCTGCACTCCTGGACACTTTACTGAAATACCAGTATATGCACATGCCTATTCAGTACTCTGCTTATCTGCTGATATCTACTGATACCTGCGGCCTCTACACATTTTATTATTGCACTGCCTTTTAATCTCCGGTCTCTTAATGCATATTCCTTTACATATTTTCTACTCATCATGACTTTGTGAAGTGGCCATGCACACAGGCTCCGCCCCCTATTGTTATTGTGGATGTTTCATGTGCTGCTGTGTTATTGTCAATTTAAGTATGGACTGATACTCAACCACAACATTTAACTGATGGGATTTCCAGTGCTGCTGTGATGTATGCCTCCAATGACAGGCCTGAGTCAACTCTGAGTCAAATCTAGAGGAGGTGCCTAAGACCAACTAGCTCAATCCCTGGTGCGATGCTGGGTTAACTGTACCTCACTAAAGCAGAGCTTTAACAACGGCAGAGGTCAAATAAGATACAGCTGTTATACATGCTGACCAGGAGCACTGCTGCATTCTGACTGCACAAGGGTATGGGATGAAGCCCCTCTGGGGTCTTGAATGGTCAGGACCCCTACAGGACCACCACAGAGCTTGTATTCTGTGGGTGGTGGATCACTGATGTGGTGCTGGTGTGAGAGGATCAGACACAGCAGTGGTGCTGGGGTTATAAACACACCTTAGGGGTGGTCCTGTGGGGGACAGGGTAAAAGGGGTGTAATAAAGTATGGAGAGAAACAGGTGGCTACAATCTGTAACCACCATAGAGCTACATACTGCTCCTATATGGTGGGCGGAGCTGATCAAATGGACAGTCAGTGTGTAGACAAGTGTGTCAAGTCACGGAATTCAGGTGTTCCTGTAACTTCAATGGCCACAGGTATATAAAACCAAGCATCCAGACATGTAGACTGCTTACACACTTTAAATAAATATAAATAAATGAATAAATAAATAAATAATTCACAGTCCACTGTCAGCGGTACTATAACAAAGTGGAAGGGATTGGGAATGACTGCAACTCAGCCACAAACTGGTAGACCACGTACAATGACAGAGTGGGCTCAGCGGATGCTGAGGTGCACAGAGGTCGCCAACTTTATGCAGAGTAAATCACTCCAGACCTCCAAACTTCATATGACCTTCAGATCAGCTTAGGAACAGTGTGTAGAGCTTCATGGAATGAAGAGTTGTAAAGCATGCCACCACTAGACTCTAGAGCTGTGGAGACAAATCCGATGGACGAGTCTGGGTTTGGCTGTTGCCAGCAGAACGGTTCTTGTCTGACTGCATTGTGCCAAGTCTGAAGTTTGGTGGAGGGGAAACTATGGTGTGGGGTTATTTTTGAGGAGTCGGGCTCGGCCCCTTCTTTCAGTTTCATGCTCCCAACTTTGGAGGAACAGTTTGGAGATGGCCCCTTCCTGTTACAACATGACTGAGCACCAGTGCACAAAGCAAGGTAGCTGTTGGTGGAAAGTGGTTCAGGGTTCCTAAGCATTACTCAGGAGCTCTGCTGGACAAGCTACCAGTGGGAATATTGTCCACCTCCTAAATTTACAAACCTTGTGAAATTCCCAACAAAAACAACCAGAAATCTGGGATGGAGAGAACAGTATAACAAGCCAACTAAAAAAATAAATAAATAAAACAAAATAAAATAAATAGGAGGGGACACCAGTTTACCCCTTCTGCTTAAGATACTTTCCCCTCTATATAGTAGAGCCAGAGAAACAGAGAGAGGGATGGGTGTGAGAACCCCTAATCCCTCTGAGCAACAAACACAGGGATAAGGGGAAGAGCTTACAGCCCTCAGCAGACCAACACACTCAGACTTCAGCAGAGAAAGAAAGGAACAAAGGTCTGAGGACACAACCAAACACTCTCAACCCTCTACCATTACCGACTAGAACCTCACACCGCTCAGTGTGGCAAGGAACCAGCAACCAAGGCTGCTTCCTGAGGGATATATATAGCCCGTTTACCAGCTGCAGGGTGTTAGGAATGATTGCCAGTTCACTGCTGCCCTCTGGTGGCTGGGGTGAGACTGGCACCCAGGCTGGTCCTTACAGGATGAGCAAGTTTGGTGTGGAAGAACCTGAACCTGACCTCAACCTGATAGAACACCTTTGGGATGGATAAGAGTGGAGACTGCGAGCCAGGCTTTTTCCTCCACACCAGCGTCTGACCTCACAGATGCCCTTCAGGAAAAATGGTCAGAAATTGTGGAAAGCCTTCCCAGAAGAGCTGAAGCTGTTATAGATGTAAAGGGTGGGCTGACATCATATTAAACCCTATGGATTAAGAATGAGATGCTACTCAAGTATATTCACATATGCATGTGAAGCAATGCATCAGCCTTTGGCAATATAGTGTGTGTGTTTATATATATATATGGAATGAAGAATATGAATAAAATTAATATAAAAACAAATACAATTATTGTAATTTGAATCTGATAATCAAATCTTGCCTAAACATCATCTGATCTAAAGTAGAGGCACTCTAGTAAAGACGTTGATCATACCTGAGCCTGCGCTGCTCTGTCTGTTAATCTCATTAAGGAACATATTCATTGCTGCCCACCCAGATACGTCAAACCCCACCCCAAGACAACAACATCCTAACATCCTAGTAATGCATGTGTCCCTCCTTTGTCTTTCTCTGTCTCCCCTTCTCTCTTCTCCTCTCTACTTACCTCTGTCTACCTAATGTCTGTCTGTCTGTCTGTCCACCATCATTCCATTATCTCTCTCTCTCTCTCTCTCTCTCTCTCTCTCTCTCTCTTTCCTTACATTTGTCTGCCTAATGTTTGTTTACCTCCTCTCTTTTACTTCCCCTTTATCTCTCCATACCTCTGTCTACTGTGTCTATCCACTTTCCTTCCTCTCTCGCTCTCCCTCCTCTTTTACCACACCTCTCCTTACCTCTGTCTGCCTAATACCTGTTTCTCTCCTCTCTCTTACTTCCTCTCTCTCCCTCTCTTCCTCTCTCTCCTTAGCAGTCTACCTAATGTTGTTGCTGTTTACCTTCATTCCTATCATTTTTTCTCTCTCTCACTCTCCTTACCTTTGTCTGCCTATTGCCTGTCTCCCTCTTTTTTTACTTCCCCCTCTATCACTCCTTGCCTGTCATCTGTGTCTGTCTACCTCCCTACATCTCTCTCTCTCTTGCTACTTTTGTCTGCTTGTCTGCCTCCCTTCTCTCTTACTTCCCCTCTTTCTCCTTACATTTGTCTGCCTAATGCCTGTCTCTCTCCCTCCTCTCCTTTACTACCCCATCTCCCCTTACCTGTCTTTTGTGTCTATCTACCACCCCTTGCTCTCTCTCTCTCCCTACGTCTGTCTGCCTGTCTCCCTCCCTTCTCTCTCTTAGCCCCCCCCCACCCCTCTCTCCCTGCTTCTGTCTGCCAAATGTCTGCCTACCTTACTTTCTCTTTCCATCTCTCTCCCTCTTCCCCTTTCAAACTCTCTCTTCCTACTGCTGTCTGTCTAATGTCTACGGGCCTCCTTCCTGTCTTACTTCCTCCCTCTCTCCCTCTCTCTTTCTCTACCCCATCTCTGTCTACCTTACGCCTGTCTGCCTACCTTCCTCTCTCCAGATGAGTGTCAGTAGAGGAAAAGGCCACCCCACATTAAAAGAGCACTGACTGATGTAGAGGTTTGTAGTTTGAATGCTCTTATGGAACTGTAGATGTGGATTAGCCATGCATGAGCTGGACCTCGGAAACTCATTACACTCATCATCAAAAGAACAGCTGCAGAAGGAGTCAACCCACAGGAACGAAACTTGGTTGGTGGGTTTGACATTGTGAGACATAAATAAGTACGGGCCTTATCACTGTACCTGACCATACTGAGAGACACTACTTCTGTATGTGTAGCTCAGTAAATATTGATCATATCAGTCAAAATGTATCATCAGTTATTGATCCTGGTCACCTTTATCTTCCTTCCCAGCAGCATCATCCGGGCTAAACTATTCTATTGATGATGAGTGTAAATGTAAGTGTAGATGTAAACGTTTATATGAAAAGGGCTTTTTATATATTTTGCTTTGGCCTTTGTCCATATATTTTATGATCATATTATTTTATTTTTAATAAAGTCGTATTTGTATAATTCAAGTTGCCCATTGGTTTCACAAACCCCCAAAATGCCATACCCTATGAAGCTCTGTGATTCAGAATTCACTGCTGTAATAAATTACACAACCCAAATGAGGTGAGTCCACCTGGACCCTGAGGGCCCTCATCTCCCAGAAGCCTGTGTGGCCACCTGAAGAGATGGGCCTTTTTCCTGGGCAGAGTCAACAGGACAGAGATAAATCTTCTGCCAGAGGTCTGTTTAGCGTGGGGAAAATGAATGGCCCTCGCTCGCGTTTCAGAGGAAACTGATTTTCTTCATCCTGGTAATAAACTGCATGCTACTTTGGCCTTGCTGGAAGCTTGCCTGTCAGAGCCGGACCTGGCCACCTCATGTGTCTTGACAAATGGATCTATTCAGAAACAGCCTGCCTCTTTAACCTGGAGGTAGCGAGCGGCGCGGTCCATGATTCTGTCTATGCTAATATAGACTAGCCCTGTCTCGTTTGATTGCTTGCACTGCTGGTTAACTCCCTGCCTCCTCACCTGCAGTAAGGCCTCAACCCATTGCACCAACGACTCCTCAATTACACCACATTAATCAAGCAGTAGAGGTAGAGGTCTGGCTAAAGTCCAGTGAGACCAGCCAGGAAAGACCAAACCCTCTTGCTGGACATGTTGAGAAGTTGACTTGTTCAACACAAATAGAGATCACACAGTGACCCCTGCTGCTCAGGTCCAGAATTGGATTTCGTAAAACCAAATGTAGGCCAGAGCGATGATGGCCTTACTGCTCGGTGATGCTTAAAGCTTCCAGTGATATGGACGCCACATAAAAGACAACAGGTGAGGATCCTATTGTGGTTTTGGGTTCTGTAGCTCTGGTTAGCAATCCAATCATTGGAAAGGGCATGTGACCCACTTCCAACATGTGAAGTTTGGCTTCTGTCACTTTTCCGCTAAACTACAGGCCTTCCAAGATTAGATATCGAACATCTGTTTGCCTGAAGACTACAATAAATATGCATGGTTCATTTCAGCAAGGCCTTCTGGGATGCCTAACAAATTTCTGTCCACATCTCCAGGTTCCAGGTTCTAATGATTGCAATGCTAGCAGTGCAGTCATTGGAAAAGGTATGCTATGCGCTACAGAGCTGCAGAGTTTGGCACCATCACATGTTTTTGGTTGCATGAAGTTGGATTTTTAAAGTTCCTTGCTGCAAGTCTTTCCCTTCACTGGTGGTCGTATTTATGACACTTTCAGTGATTAGTCAACCTCAGCAACTTTCATTACATAACAGTCCATTTCCGCAATCAGAAGGCATGCAACCTCCTAAAAGGAAGTACAGCACACTGACAGATTTCCTGGCTCTTGATGTGATTGTTATACTACACTCTTGAAAGAGTGAAAAATGAAAGGTACCAAAGAGGGTTCTTTGAAGCCACACCATGCCAAGTTGAAACCCCTAGTTGCAGGAATTGCATTTTAGAAAACTGAACCTGACTAAAACGTTGACATGGCTCTTTTCAACCAACTGACTCCTGACTACTGAACTGGTTTCATTCAGGCTTCTTAGAACCCTGGTGCTATTCAGAGAACCAGACAGCATTTGTACCAGTATTTTTCGGAACCAAGTCAGCAGAGGGCGCTGCACAGTTATGGTAAACAGTAGTACCAAGATGGCGGAGCATGTAGATTAACTGCTGGTGTTTGTGCTGGTATTCCGGATGTTTGATTTTATTTCCAGAAATCAAGAACAGATCAACCACTGGAGATAAGAAGAAGACATAGAAGAGCTTCTCCAGCAGACCATTGGGTGTCACCATTGTTGCCCTTTTTGTCCTCAGCAACAGATTTGCCCATAGATGTCATCATGGGTAATGATGAAAATGTACTAGACACCTGTTCCAGCTCGTTAATGGTAGAGGGGAATGGAATGACAGGGTGGGCCGAGGGGCATCGTCTTAGATCCAGGTTGGAACTCTGTAGGCAAGTACAAGGTCAGCACTGGGAAGACCTGAAACACATAAAGCGGAACTGAATTGCTCAATATGAAAGTTTCTTGGTGCTGTGGTTGCTTAGATACTACAACCTACTTCCTACTTTCAGTTTCATATTTCACATGGTTGCTTTCATCTTGCTTTTGAAGGAAACCACAGGTGGCCTAGAAGTAGCTAAATACAGCAGCCAGTAGTAGCGTATTGTGCCTCTGAATTTTTGGGAGTGCTTATTTTCTCCATATCCTATGACCTTTGACCTTTATTACATAGAAAGACAATTAAACATCTAAGCAGCTGAACTGAAGTTGCCATGGTATATTCCAGTGGATTTCCTAGTCATGTCAGTTTCACACATTCAGCAAACAGTAATGTCCTCCATGAGTCATCCACCAGCACCATTGGCAGACGGCTGCACGGAAACAGGAATACATGCACACAGACCGTTATGACAACTGCCCTCAACATCTCCACAGACTGCAATGGTGTAGTGTCAGACTGTCATGGAGTGATTTAGAATGGCAGCAGGTCATCTTCAGTGACGAGTCCCGCTTTTGTCTTGGTGGAGATGATCAACGAATCCGTGTGTGGAGGCACCGTGGTCAGCACCAAGATGAACGGTTTGTTGTCACCCATCACACGTCCAAAAGGCCTGGTGTCACTCCACCTCCACCCCTACTGCACCATCTGCAGGAACTGTGTGAGGATATTTAAGCTGCATGGGATGGATTTTCAAAAGGTCATCATTAGGAACATCTACAGCTCCATGCCGAGACGTCTGGCATGTTGGGTTAGCAAACATGGCTGCCTGACACCATACTGAGAGACAGACTTCTGTATGTGTAGCTCAATAAATAATTCCTATGGTTTCTTGAATGGCATGTCAATCAAGCTTACATGGGTGTGATCTAAAGATGTCCACATACTTCTGTCAAAATCATGTATTGCATCAGCTCAGACCCCCCTGTACATGTACAAAGCCAAAGGTTGCCCCACCCACGAGCATAGTTTGAGCTGATTGCTCTTGCAGGGTTGTGGTTAAAGAGGTCAGTGCTGAGCAGAGGGCTATATCTGGACATCTGCAGGCCAGAGAGAAATAAACCACATGCCATGTAAACAACCAGCCATACTGAATCTATGTGTAGCACAATAAATTATTCCTGGTTACCTTTATCTTCTTTTACAACAGCACTGCAATCCCACACTTCCCTCTGGGTGCAGTTATTCTTTCGATGGTGAGCGTAGTTTTGGGGGTCTGGGGCTGTTTTTGAGGTTCGGATTAGTTCCAGTTAAGTTCCAGGTAAAGTTAATGCTGCAGTCTATAAAGTTATTTTAGACTGGTATATGCTTCAGCAGGTTAGGGAGGCCCTTCCCTGTACAGGCATAACGGTGCTCCTGTGCACGAGGCCCATGAAGACATGGTGGAGGTGGCACTGCCTAAGGGACTATGAGCCTTGACCTGAGCCCTAATTCGATAGGCCCTCTCATACAACATACTTGACTGAAGAGCTCAGAGACACCCCGCCCCCCCGTACATGCAAAACTCAAAGGCTGTGCCACCCATGGCCTGATCGTTATCGTATGGTTGTGGAAGCTGAGGTCAGTGCTGAGCAGAGGGCTATATCTGCCTATTTGCAGATCAGTCAGAAATAAACCACATGCCATGTAAACAACCAGCCACACTGTTCTGAAACCAGAGATGCAGAGGTAAGTATAAATAAGTGCATGCTGGGAACATAGTGTCCTCCTCTAGTGTAATAACTTTAAACTAAGACTGGTGGAATATTATGAGATCAGAGTTTTAGCATGCTAGCATGCTAACTAAAGTAGATATCTCTGGATCTTAGACATTGGCACTGACCACAAGGCTTCCACACATGGGTTCACTGATAAACTACACCATGGCAAAAGTAGCACTCATCATTGAAGATGACTCACTGCCATGCCATGTGGTGTTAAGGGCAGTCATCTTAACGGTCTGCGTGCGTGTGGGCCTTCTTCTACAGTATCTACTGCCACCAACAGCATGCTATGGTCATATCGAGCATCAGTATGGAGCACAGTACATCAGTAGAACCATCCTGCTTCCCAGAGGCCTACAATGCGACCCCTCTCTTCCAACTGTTGAAATTGCTTCAGAACTCTTCTCTGAGGCAGACCTTACTTTCAAAGGATGCCTCCAACACAACAGCATGAGTCAGAATGGACATGGACAACATAGAATGGACAACATAGGTATAGTCAGTCAGGTACAGCGTTAAGACCTGTCATTACTTACACCACATGCACAGCGGAGCGTGAAACTTGAATCATTTGCATGTCTCCAAATGTCAAACCTACCCACCAAGTTTCATTACTATCAGTTGTTTCCTTCCGAGTGCAGCTATTTTTCCATGATGAGTATATTTCTATATCAATGAGCCAAATCAGTTTAATAAAGCTTCTAAGGCTTATTTTCCATATGCAGTCATTACAAATAAATCTACACTGGAATTATAATTATATAACATAACATATGCAGTGATTTGAGGGTATTGAGACAAATGATCTGACATATACATATCACAGTGTAGAGTACAGAGCATGTGTCACATGGTCTGTGCACAGTATAATCTTCCATAAGATGATGTCACTGAGAGTAGACCAGTTGTGAAGTGCTAAGGCTCCTACAGAAAACATATCCCCACATCAAAAGCAATCTATTGGAGCTTTAAAGAGGAATAATAGAAGCTATAATCATCCACCACCCAACCCCCACCAGTGTGGTTAAGACATGTAGCTAAGAACACAGGAAGCACCAGGCCCAAAGCGGATGTGTATGTGTGTGTCACAAACTCTTAGAGACTAAAGAGGAGCCTGTCATACGTCCACTGCTTTCAAGATGCCAGGCCTAGACTAGAGCTCCTCCCAGGTTTTATTTATGATTTATTCTATGCAGAGAAACATGTTTATGCTTTATCAGCAACTTAGCTACTTCTATACCTTCCTTCTATATATAAATATATATATATTCCATTGTGTATACAGAGAGTGAGAGAGAACAGCCCATCACCCAAAACCACAAATATGGCTTTATACCCACAGCAACAAAGAGGAAACAGATGCTACTGCCAAGAAAACCACACTGGACTACAATTAGCATTGCAGAACTGAGAGAAAGAGATGCATGCTGGGAATTCTCTCCTACTGTCCTAAAGTAACATCAGACCTTAAAGGCCAACGAGCATTCTGCATGCATGATGAAGTGTGGTTTCTTCAGAACACAATTGCAGAGCCTCATAAACAATAACTGCCGCCATAAACTGAATAGCTGTACCACCTGTAGCGACAACAATGACAACCGAATGCTTCCTAGAACTGGAGATCACTCTGTTAAGTGGAGGAATGCTGGCCCAGTCTTCATTGCAGGACCTTCACCTTAACCCCTCTTCCCAGCTTTGGAGTGAACTAGAATGCCAAGTTGTAAGCCAGGCCCTCTCAGCCAACATCAGATGATGCTTGACTGAATGGGCACAAATTCACACAGACACTCCAGAATGTTGTAGAAAGGCTTTCCAGAGGAGTGGCGGTTGCTATAGATGCAAAGAAGAGGAAAGCTTCACATACATTCCCATGGATTTAGAATGCCATGTCGAGCAAGCTCATATGGGTGTGATGTAAAGATGTCCACATACTTCTGTCCATTTAATGAATTGCATCAGCTCAGATACCCCTGTGCATGCACAAAGCCAAAGGCTGTGCCACCCACAAACAAATTTGGGCTGATTGCTATCGCAAGGTTGTGGACACTGAGGTCAGTGCTGAGCAGAGGGCTATATCTGGCCATCTGCGGATCAGAGAAAAATAAACCACATGCCATGTAGACATCCAGCCATACTGTTCTGAGACCAGTGATGCAGAAGTGAGAGGAAATAGCTGCATGCTGGGAACATTATGTCTCCTAATAGTGTAAGAACTTGAAATGAGACTCGAGGTTAGCTTTTTAGCATGCTAACTTAAGTAGACGGCTCTGAGACACTGCCACTGACCACAATGTCTCCATGTACAGATTCGTTGGTTGTCTCCACCAAGACAACAGGGGGACTCGTCAGTGAAGAGGACTCACTGCCTTCTGAGTTACTCAATCTGGTACAGTCTGGTATGACACCATTGCAGCCTTCGGTGACGTTGATGTGGTGTTAAGAACCCATGTCTCCCAAACAGTTCCTCTCTTTGTGTTGCTATGCTCTTGGTGGAATTTAGCGATTTCTGGTTTTGCTTGTTCTACCATTTGGAGGTGATGCCTCTCACTGTGGTTCACTGTACATACTACAAGATACATATTGTTGCATTTTCATAGAGTAAGACACCAGGCGTTAGACACTAACCCACAAGGGAGGAAACCACCCAATGCAGGCTTCACCCTGATAGGGTGATAGTGACACCCCCTCATACACAAAACACCCAGTAGACCCTAACCTCAACCCAAACCCCCAACCCTAATCTTAACCCAAAGGCTAATCAAAACCCTGCCTTAATCCTAAACCTAACCCTAACCTCAGAATCTAATCCTAATCTTCACCCTGGCCCTTAACCTATCTCTAACCTCAACTCAAACTCTAATCCTAACACCTAACCCTAACCCCTAACCCTAACCTCAATCCAAAACTCAACCCTAACCTCAGCCCTAACCTCAACCCAAAATCCAACTCTAACCCCATCCTCAACTCTGTCCTCAACTAAAACCTAATTCTAATCTTTGGCCTAATCCTAACCTCAACCCAGAACCTAATTCTAACCCTGGGCCAAATCCTAACCTCAACCCAGAACCTAATCCTGACCCTTGGCCTGGCCCTAATCCTGAGCCTAACCCTAACCTTGACCCTAACCCAAAACCTAATCTAGTTAGACTCCAGTTACAGGATGGTGTGAGCATGTCTGAACCAGTTGGTTGTGGACGTTGAGATGGTCTGTATTACACCTGTTACATGTTCAGTGAGTTCTCAGGTGAACATCTACAGATACGAACTTGGACACACATGTCCCAACTCCCACACATGTAGACTCAGTAGATTATTAATGAATCTCATTCACACAGTCATTAAAAGTTTCTTGATAATCTGCTGAACGAATTCAGATGTGTCTTTATTGCTACATCCATGATGCAGTATGTGCTGTGGTACCTGTGGTGTACGTTTAAGCTTTATTGTTCAAACCACCAGAACTGAATTCTAGTTCACTCATCAGACAGAGGCAGATGAAGTTATTTGCTTCATGTGGTGAGATTACTTGCCACCCAACCCCCACCCATATGTCTAAGAGTCTAAAAGAGGAAGCGAATAACAAGACATCTTGCTGAAACAGGAAATGTATATGCACGTTCATATATGCTGACGTCAGAAACACCAGCTATTGTGGGAACAGGAGAATAACGATATCCTGTCATGTGACCACTGTGGGCAACCCAAAGCCTACACTGGGACTGGCTAAAGTCAGCTGATCTGAAGTTCCTATCAGTAGTGTGGAGAGTGGTCAACTGCAAATCAGAAAGACAGTCAGGTAATCAGACACAGAGGACGACTTTGGTCATGCAAACACAGACCTGGATGGACAGAGACATCTACCTGGTGTCTGCACTCACTGGCTGCTTTATTAGCAGCACATAAAGGCCCACATTCACAATCTCTAGTCTTTCTCTAGCCTAAAATAATGAGTGAATAATTTTTAGAAATATATATATATATATATATATATATATATATATATATTCACTCATTATTTAAAAAAATTGCTGCAAAAAGAATCAACAACAGGAATGAGGTGGGTAGGCCCGACATTGGGGGATATGCAAATGATTCAGGTATCTTGCTCAGCTGCGGATGTGATGTAAGCAGGGACAGGCCTCATCACTGAACTTGACCCAACAGCCACGAATACAGACATTCAGCGAGCAGTGATGCGCATTAGTCATCCTGTTAGCTCCAGCACTATTGGCAGATGGCGGCACAACGAAGGGCTTGTATGTGACCGTTACGCTGACTGCCCTCAACACCATGTCACTGTCTCCAAAGACTGAAATGATGTCGTATCAGACTGTCATGGAGTGACTCTGAATGGCAGCCGGTTATCTTCAGCAGTCCTGCTTTTGTCTTGGTGGAGACGACCAGGATGAACTATTTGTTGTGACACATCACACGCCCAGAAGGCCTGGTGTCACTCCACCTCTACCCCTACCGCACCTGCAGGAACTGTGTGAGGATAATCAAGCTGCATGGGATGGATTATCACAGGACGCCATTAGAAAGAAACCTTTATACCCCCATGTGGAGACGTCTGTCATGCTGTGCTTTTTTTTTTTTTTTTAGAAAAGCCACTTTGTGTGAATAAGAGAACTGGCCCCATGTGGCTTATTGTTTTATTCTTTACTTGATGACCAAGGGGTTCCCACCTAGTGGGGCCTAAAGACTGACACATGAACCATCTTACAGAGCCAAAGGGATTGGCAAGTTAATACACAAGATATACCTTTTCATTCTACTGCAAGACGATGTCACACTAGTTCACGTCACTTTCAGCAGACATAAACAGAACCACAGGATCCTGTACAGCTGATGCTGTTTATTTATGAGCAGTGCATATATAAGTAAAGTATTATGTACTGTATGTTGTGATATCATGCTACAAACATGCTAAAAACTGCAAAACAATAAAATAAAAATGTTATTATAAGATGTACAGCCATCTGTTCAAAACAACTTTTAAAAGATTTTAACCATTTATGAAACATTATTATATTATATATTATATTTTTTGTCCATGCTAGTTTTTGTTTGTTAGTTGGGCTACCACATTGAAAAATACATGTAGATCAATCATGCCAAAATGGCTCATATCCAATATGTTAAGTTCAGAAGTTGTATATTAATATCTCTGTAGAAGATGTATTTATTTATATTCAGTTACAAAATCAACAGAACCTGTAATATGACTGTAAGACATTCTGTACACAGATGTACACACATTAAACCTTTACATATGCTCAGAATGCTTCATGAATGGCAAAACTTTTAATATTACGTTAAATATTAAAATACACGCCAAAATATAAAATCCACAATCATTATTATAAAAATATCATTATAAAATATGGTTTCTGCATTTTTACACACCTGAATAAACTGATGTGAAAGGGAAGAAGTTTGTAAAAGTAATGGAATGGTGAGGAGGGTGAATGTAGACTGACCACAATAAGAAATTACTAATCCAGTAAATGTTAATATAATCATCAAACGTGTGGGAGTAAGACTGTGTGTGTGTGGAGGGGGTAAATACATGTGTGTATGTGTGTGGATGTGTTTGGGCATGTGTGGATATATGTAAATCTATAGGTTAACGGTGAAATACCTGCAGGCAATAATCTGAGAGCTGACCATCCGGTAAACCTTCCTACTCTTCGGTGAAAGACAGATGGAGCTTCAGCCTTAGTCGTATGTGTATATGTAGAAGGGTGTATGTGATGTCTATGGCTCCTGTATGTGTGTGTGTATTAGTAGTGTGTGTGTGTGTGTGTGTGTGTGTGTGTGTGTATTAGTAGAATGTGTGTGTGTGTGTGTGTGTATAAGTGTAGTGTGTGTGTGTATAAGTGTAGTGTGTTTGTGTGTGTGTGTGTGTATTAGTAGTGTGTGTGTGTGTGTGTGTCTGTGTGTGTGTGTGTGTGTATGTGTGTGTGTGTGTGTGTGTGTATGTGTGTGCTAATTCAGTCTAATGCTGGCGTATTCTGTATTTTCTTCTGTGTCCATCAGTTTGTTAGCTGGTCTTGATTTCTTTGCTGGTTTTGATCTGTTGCTGTGGACTACAGTAGAGTACGTCACATCATCCTGCAGAGAAAACACATTAACCAATCCTAGGTCACACTTCAGCACAGGGTACATACTACCATTCAATGAGCTTATTAAGCCCTATCAATTAATAAGCTGCTTATTACATTATTATACACATTATTTATAAATATCTAGAGTTACAAGAGCATTTTCCAGAATTCTGATGTATGTACCTGACTTTCAACCTACAAATAAATGACCTTAGGCTTGTTTTGCCTCAAGACCATTTTACACTGATAAGATATAAACTGTGTGAATTGAAGTGCATCTCTACACTATACACAATGGTTGACAATGTAGTACTTAACCACTTGTTATTGACTTTATAGAGAAACATTATACTGGACACCACACATGAGCAAATATTTCTGAAGTAGAATGGACAAATAAAACTGCCCCCGGATGATTATTATATTCTAGTTATTGTTTAATACTGTAGTAATAAGCAGCTTCTCAATTACCAGTAATTAGCTTGTTGGGTATTATAAGGAGCCCCCAAACTGAAATGCTACCAAATATTATTAAGCATATGTAAATGATGCAGAACAGTCATGCGACTGCACTGACACTCACCACTTCTTGAGGTTCCTTGGATGTGTCTTTGTTTACACTGGCGTACAGCACAAGAGAATCATCCTGTAACACAAAGTCAGCAAAACCTTCAGAACACATTCAACTGCCTAGGACACCCACTACGTAAATACAACAATATTTACGTTTCCTTCCGCTAATACATGTAAACCAACACATGAACCAACTAATGAACTGATCCAGGTGTACTGGGTAAAGGAGTGAACAAAAATGGCCATAGTAAAGCTTCCACCGGATTAGGATTGAGACCCCCTGACTCATTGGCTATCTACACTCTTTGTTAAACAGGTGTTTAAGGCTTCTATAAGAACCCTGGTTTTTCTACATTAGAGTAGAACCATTAATCTGTATTCACAGTGTTGGCTGTTGCTAAAGAAACAGGTTTTAAGGGTGCACCATACAGGTCCACAGTATAGGCTTAAGTTCACTGACAACCCCAGCCCATCTGTTGCTGCCTAGTTTATCAGTCTTTTCTCTATTAGCAGTGGAAAAAGACCTCCACTGGGCAGAAGCAACTAATGATATTAGACCACACCACCAATGGGAAGAGATCGTGGTAAGACCAATATTTGTTATTGGGAAACAAAGCTAACTGGAAATAAAATGAGCCACCTGTGACTGAAGTCTACCTAATAGCATGTGATATCTCCACTAGCACGAATTAAAGCTGAGACTGGATTTGGCATGTACTGGACAAGTTTCCAGATGTAGGCCACATTAGTGTTCAGACACTGTTGCATCTAAGAGTTGTAGAGTTGGGCCAGATTCCCTCGCACAATTCAGAGGAGAGTTTCCTGTAGACTGGGATTTTAGCCACTGCTGGTAGCCCCGGATGACCATACGCTTCCATACACCTGCAGATTCAGCTATTTCCTTCACACTATGGTCTTTGGCCACGCCCACATGCAATCAAGAACTCTGGATAATGTAAGTGGAGGTGAACCACAGGGCCAGTTTGCAAGTGCATCCCATTAGCTTCAAGGCTTTCCCACAACAGAGATGCCACATCATCATTAACACAGCGGCCCTACTTCTGATCATACCTGTATCTCCTGATCTCTTCTCCCCTCTGATTTGCTCTCACAGCTCTCCACCGGCCTCTGTCGCCGAGCTGCTGGATACCACAGATGCTTATACACAACAGCAGCTCAAAGCTCCAAACACAGAGTGCGTGAGAACAGCGAATAGAGTGTCAGTACAAGGGTGAATACCTCTGTATCTCCAGCAGATGATCCCGGTGAGAACCATCAACAGCAGTAAGCCCCCCACAGCAGCATAAATTAAGGGTTCAGACTGGCTGGGTGGTAGACTGGGAGTACCTGTGTTTGAAATGAGAACATGAGTAAGGTCTGATATAAGTTTGATTGACTGTATAAAATAAATGCATCATTACCAGGTGGTGAAGACATTGTGGCAGATTTGGTTGAACTGATAGTACTGGTTTTCCCAGTCTTTGATGAACTGGATAGTTTGACTGTGATCACAGGAGAAGTAGGTTTAGCTGGACCCCCTGCAAGAGAAAGATCTGTTGAGCGACTTATAATAATTCATTCCAAAACTGTCTGATCCAAACACACCAACACACCACCAACACCATGTCAGTGTCAGTGTGGTGCTGAGAATTATCCACAATACCCCTAATATCTGCCCTGTGCTGGTGTTATGGGGTCCTGAGCATTAAAGAACAGGGTAATAAAGTATACAGAGAAACAGTATAACTGTAGAACTATATATCGTCACTGTTCAAAGAAAAACAAGTATCTACAAAATGGCATTTTTACAGGAGAGACCAAAACCTCATTTCATTCTAATGTAAGTCAATGGAACCAGACTTCATTCCAAGCTGCTTTGGGCCATTTCTGTGGGTCCATTCATCATGAAATTGTAACACAATGTAAACAGCCTCTGCTAGGTTCAAATGATGCAGAAAAGTCAGAACTGATAAAAATAGATATATATGTGTTTTTCTTAGACAGCAATGGTATGCTATTCTATAATCAATATCAGTATTAGAAAAATAAAATGTTTCCCTTACACATACACATCAAAAGAATACTTGCATAAATAGTTGCACCTAGAAGGAAACTTGGTGGGAAGGTTTGACATTGTGAGACAAGTGACTGATTCAAGTGTCAAGCTCAGCCGTGTATTTGTCACTGTAACTGACTGACCGAACAGCCACGATTGTGGACACTGCAGTGATGCCTCCATGAGCCATACTGTTAGTGCCGGCACCACTGGCAGATGGCTGTATGATGCAGCACTACATGCACACAGACCGTTACGATGACTGCCCTATTGTCTTTGTAAAGAACACAGACTCTTCCCACATGCCATGAGACTACTGAATTCAAAATAAAGTGCTGCTCCAATTATTTCTGATCACTCCATTCCTGGGAACTTTAGTGCAATACACTCTCTGGTATATATACTTAATTAAAATATATTTATCTGTTGAAATACATATGTTTACATATGCACTACACTTTGAACTACATTGCACTTTGCACTTTCCCCCTGATCTACTCGGAGCCAATACAAAATAATTTTGTTCTAATGCACACTGTACAGTTTAAAATGAACTTTGAATGACAATAAAGTCTGTGTAAGTAAGTGTAGTAAGTCTAAGTAAGTCTAAGGTGACCAGCAAACTTGTGTCCAGAAGGTCTGGTGTCACTCCACTTCCGCTGTACGAGAATTTTCAAGCTACATGGGATGGATTATCATAGAACACCATTAGGAACCATGCTGAGATGTCTGTCATGCTGCATTAGCAGATATGGCAACTAGATGCCATACTGAGAGAAAGACTTCTGTATGTGTAGCTCAACAAATATTGGTCAATGTATCATCAGTTGTTTTTCCTGGTGACCTTTATCTTCCTCCCCAACATCGCCGCAACCTTACTTCCTTGTGGATGCAGATATTATTTTGGTAACACACATAAATATAATAAATATGCATTTATGAAGGTTAATCTTGATTCTGATTTTCCAGCTTCTTATTTAATTGTCTTGTTTCATCTTAAGTGGTGCTGCAGTTACATTAAGGTTACTTAAACATAGAGAGAATTTTAGAATTTTAGCTAGCAGACAAGAAGGAAAAATCAGTAGAGCTATAATCAGACACTGGAGCTACTAGATTAACACATCTCATTGAGCTAATGGTGCAGACCAAAACTCCACTGTACTCCACCTACTACACTAATGAGTGGACTTCTAAGGGTACTGTGCTGAGCTCCATGCTATGTAGTGTGCTAGTTTGCACTTTGGGATGCTCCGTTAGAATCACAGGACAAAATCTCAGACATTTATATTTCAGCTTCATTTATCATCAGTAAACACAACTGATAAAGCAGTACACTTCAGTATTCAGTACTAGGTAATATTATCTACAGTGTGCTTTACTGACTCTGCTGGATCAGCTATGGCTTTGTAATCTCTGTACATTCTGTCACTGTGCCATCAAATGAATTTATAACTGACCAGCTAAAGGCTACACAGCATTAAAGTAAATGAGTCCCATTGTAATACTGCTTTACACAGAGGATCTTAAAGTTCATCCAGCCTAATAGTCTGTGGCCTTTATTTCCAAGTTACAAGATCACCTGGATAAATAGCAGCCAGAAGGGAGAAGCATCCTTCATATACCAGTCAGACACTTCCTACTAATGTCTCCATTAAACACAGACTACTGTAGGAAGCCCTGAGATCCATCATCATGTACCGTCATACACAGACTTCAACAAAGCTCTCACATGTACGAGTAATTTAAACCAGGAACTACATTCAGCACAAGGAACGACAGAATAACACCACCTAGAATAGAGCTCAGAACGTACGACAGTACACAGCTTATACACTAAGGGCCAGGTGTGAAACAGGGTGAAAAACCTAGGTGAAGAGAAATGACGGGGTGGAGTTTAATCATAAAGTTTGCAAACAGGATGTAGACTTTATAGGACAATATTAATATACATATACTCTATTAATCATCTACACTAAACTACCGCACACACACCCTCAACACTGAACCCTCATTACAGCTCTGCTTGGAGGATCAGTACTGTAACACTAACAGCATCCTATACAGCTGATTCAGCACACTTTGCAGTAGGAATACAGATCAGTGTGTTACCTTCAACAGTGAGTCTGATGACCATGGATCCACTCCTCACAGCATTACACTCATAATCTCCTCCATCCTTCTTAGTCAGGTCTGATATGAGTAGAGAGAGATTTCCTGGAGAGCTATCATTAACCAGCTGAAGTCTGTTTTGGTACCGACCACTCTCATTGGATATCCTTTCCCAGTTGTGATTGTATCTGTTCCAGGTGAAGGTCTCAGGTTTGGCACGCAGCTCGGTGCAGGAGCAGGGCAGCAGTACTGACCCTTCTCTATGTGCTGTGATATACAGTGTTTGTCCCCTGCCTGTCAGACTGCAGCCTGCAGAAACACATATTCAGGATTGAGGACTGTTGGTTACATGTGACGAGTCATCCAGAAGCACTAAATGCTGCTTTATAAGTTAAATATGAGTTATAATAATTCATAAACGACTGAACAAATGGGTTATCATAAGATACCAAGATGATGAACTATATGTATGTAGCTACATTCCTCCAAACACCTGACTACTGCTACACACAGCAAATCACTACTACACCTTTACCGCACAAATGAAGCCGCACCACCAAAAGCTCAGTAATAGATTTACAGTACAGAGCTGTTCATTACTCTAAACCTCCAGCACTGAGTTTCATTTACATCCCTAAACCACCTCACAGTTATTTAATCAGTTCACCATCATTACACAGGAGACCAGCATCATTACACCTCCTTCCAGCTCTACTGCAGAACTAGTACACACTAGTGCATATGACATGTTCACTGAGTGAAGCTTTAAAGCTGATTCTATCAGGGATGGAGTTATGAGATTATCACTGCACTGTGTATGTGGATCAGATTCCAGATTTACCTTTAACAGTGAGTCTGATATCTCGGTATCCGCCACCATCAACTGTACACCTGTACTCTCCTCCATCCTCTTCAGTCAGGTGTGATATGAGTAGAGAGAGATTTCCTGGAGAGCGATCATTAACCAGCTGAACTCTGTTTCTGTACCGACCACTCTCACTGAATATTTCTTTCCAAGTGTTGGGTTCCTTCCAGATGAATGTCTTAGGTTTGATGTTAAGATGAGTGCAGGCGCAGGGCAGCAGTACTGACCCTCCTGTGTATGCAGTAATGCCTTTTGTCTGCTGATGGTCTTTCAGTGTGCAGCCTGCAGAAACACATCAGTTAATGACCTTCACCATCATCACCTCCGTAACACTCACTCCACCAGAAACAGGACGGTCCTGTAAAGGTGGTGTTCTAATAAGACATGCTTGACCAGCCTGAGCCCAGTTTCTCCCAGCATTCTAACGTTACTGCTGTTATTACACTGTAGAGAAACTCACTGCAGCTCCAGCAGTAAACAGTTCTAACAGCTCTGCTTTCTTGGAGAAGGAGGTTTGTAGTAGCTTTGGAGACAACCAATCAATTCAAATGACCGACTGCCTTCAAACGATTACTGCCCACTGCATATCCTCACCTTCCCTCATCATCAGTAAGATCATACAGCATGATTATGAACTAGGCTTTAAATGGTGCTGGGTTATATGTTGGAGTGTCTCCAGTAAGAGAGAGAATGGTGCACTCACCTTCAGCAACATGGAGCACAAACAGCAGACCCAGCCAAACCTGCATCCTTCCTGAGTGACGAGACCTGAACACGACATACAGCGACAGCACCACTGCAGATACCACCACCTCCTACACCTGCTCTACTGACCAATCTGTCAGCTACACCGATACTACACTACCACAGCACCTCTGCAGAACTCTGTTACACCTGCAGTCTACCTGATACAGTCAGCACACGAGCAAACCCTGTACCTCTCTCAGCAGGACTGTGCTGGACTCTTCCGCACTCTAATGTTGACTTCTCTCTGACACTCATTTACACCAAATATAGTGACGGGGCAGTGTCCTGTCAGCGCTTCCGCTTTCTTCTCTTGCAGCACATGACACATGTAGTTGATTGTTGGTAAAGTCACACCCCCCATTTCCTTTTCTCTTTCTCTCTGTAGAGTTAGCATGCACTTGCACTGCTAGTGGTGGAACTAGAGAGAGCAGAACGAAACACTCATCTTCATCTGATTATTCATGTATAAATGATATAATCATCATGGGGGCTTGAAAAGGTGGCGGGAGCTCTGTGAAGTGGTGCTGAGTAGCTAGATTTTTACTGAACAGGTGAGATGTGTTATTGTTTATGACTGGCTACTGAAACAGGTCGTCAGGATATCACTGCTGTGGATGTTGTGGCCTGTGATGTGATGTACCTGTGTTACAGTGTAGTACTGTACAGTCATTTTACCTGTAGAGTAAATTAGCCGGTTAGCTTGTACTGTCTACCACTCGATTATGAAGAACTGTCTGCTCTCTGAATACCGCACACAGACTTGAAATACTCCACTCTGACTGACCATCAGATTCCTCTGCTTTGTATTCTTCCACATGCTTAGTGCAGTTACACATTCTCACCAGAGAGGTCACTAAATCCCCAAATCCACAAAACTTTCAGACTGCTGCTTTAATACAAGAAATGTATTTATTAATAATAATACAAAACTGTGTTTTTAATGTTTAATATTCTCATCTTTATTAATTTATATTGATAATAGAATGTTAAGATCCATGAACATAATTTTCTGATATTGAGATAAAAGGAAAAAAAATAGGGACCAAACCAAAACCCAGATATACACTCACAAAGCACTTTGGGCAGGTGGATTATTCTCAGCACTGCAGTGTCATTGACTGTGTGTGTGTTGTGCTGGAATGTGAAGATCAGACAGAGCAGTGTCCCTGGTGGTTGTGTCCACTCACTGTCCACTCTATTAGACACTCCTTCATGGCTCATCCACTTTGTAGATGTACAGTCAGTGATGACAGCTCATGGGCTGCCGCTCAGTTTGTGTTGATCATCCTCTAGTCCTTCATCAGTGGCCACAGGAAGCTGCCCAGAGAACACCGCCCAACGGACGCTGCCCAGAAGATGCTGTTGGCTGGATAGTTTTGGTTGGGTGTCGATTCTCATTCAGGCTGTGACACTGAGGTATCTACCAGCACTACAATGTCCTATCCACTTACACCAGCACCAAACACACTAACACATCACCACCACCATGTCAGTTTCCCTGCTGTGCTGAGAATGATCCACCACCCACATAATGCCTGCTCTACCTATATATACACACAATGCTTATATATATTTATAGCTATATTTATGTTACATATATAATCCATACAGCATAATTAATCGAAAAGCAATAACTATGTAGTTATACATTGCATAAACTGTGGCGTGTTCTGATCGTGATAGGAGGTGTGTATTACCTACATTATGGGAGGACTTACACTGCATCTGCACAGGAGACACTAAATACCATTTACCTAGTGACTCCTAACATTCAGCCAGCTGTAGTAGTATGACTGTGCTGTGACGTGATAAAGGTTTAATAATGTAGGTCGCCTTAAAAAAGAGTCATACTACCTTAAAAGCAATGCCCTGGTTCTGCAGTCTCACTATGTCTACCTGTCCACTGAGTTTAAGGTGTAACCTTTACAGAGCTACTGTGGAATGTTGGTGTTGGAACATGATAAACTGATCAGATCACATGGATTAACACCACTCTGGATTTCCTCACTACCTACATACAGATAACCCTATTAGAGATGATGGAGAGGTGCTGTAGTCATGCAGATGCAGTGATGTCAGCACTCTCATACTGTAGGGAGTACTATGCTGGCTGAACTGGGTGGTGTGTACCTTTGGTTCTACAGTAGACCACAGCTACTATAATGTGGAGAATGATCACAGTCACCAAGGCATAGGGGACGAAGGGCAGAGGCACCGGAGGTTCTGCAACACCAACATGAATAAAGACAGATCTACAAGTTAAGATCAGCTTAACAGTATGACCCTTCTGAGGAAACCGGGTCCTGATCAATGTCACCAATGTGGTTTAGTCATGAAGTACCATTTAGACTGTTCACATAGACCTCAAATGGTAACATGTGAAGCTGATGTCTGTGAATGGGGTTTGCTGTTACCTTTCTGGGAAGAAAATGTGGAGGAAGGTTTAGATGAGGTCTTCAGATGAAAGGTGGTGTGATGTGTTGGAAAAGTTGGTTTTGCTGGACCCCCTGGAAACAGAGAAGACTTTGACAGTGTTCATTGTCCCAGGGCTACAGTGAGTCCAAGAAGTATTTGATCCCTTGCTGATTTTCTTCGTTGGCCCACTAATAAAGACATGATCATTCTATACTTTTAATGGTAGATGTATTCTTACATGGAGAGACAGAATATTAAAAAGAAAATCCAGAAAATAAATCTAAGGAATATATATTAATTGATTTGTATTTCATGGAGTGAAATAAGTATTTGATCCCTCTTGCCAAACACACTCAATACTTAGTGGCAAAGCCTTTGTTTGCAAGCACAGCGGTGAGACGTTTGTTGTAGTTAACCACAAGTTTAGCACACACACCAGGGGGAATTTTGGCCCACTCTTCTTTGCAGATCCTCTCTAAATCATGAAGGTTGGTGGGCTGTCGCTTGGCAACTCTGACCTTCAGCTCCCTCCATAGATTTTCGATCGGATTGAGGTCTGGCGACTGGCTGGGCCACTCCATGACCTTAATGTGATTCTTCTTTAGCCAATCCTTTGTTGCCTTTGCTGTATGTTTAGGGTCGTTATCATGTTGGAAGACCCAACCACGGCCCATTTTCAGATCCCTGGCAGAGGGGAGGAGGTTGTCCCTCAGGATTGTGCGGTACATGGCTCCATCCATCTTCCCAGTGATGCGGTGAAGTAGCCCTGTACCCTTGGCAGAGAAACACCCCCAAAACATTATGCTTCCACCTCCATGCTTGACGGTGGGCACAGTGTTCTTGGGGTCATAGGCAGCATTTTTCTTCCTCCACACATGGCGGGTGGAGTTGAGGCCAAAAAAGTTCAATTTTGGTCTCGTCTGACCACAAAACCTTCTCCCAATAACTTGGTTCATCTTTCAAATGATCATTGGCATACTTGAGGCGCGCCTCCACATGTGCTCTCTTCAGCAGGGGTACCTTTCGGGCACTGCAGGATGTGAATCCATTGTTGCGCAAAGTGTTGCCAATTGTTTCCTTGCAAACTGTGGTCCCAGCTGCCTTCAGGTCATTTGCTAACTCCTGCCGAGTGGTTGCAGGACGATTTCTGACCGTTCTCAGCATCATTGCCACCCCACGAGGCGAAATCTTCTTTGGAGCACCGGGCCGAGGTCTGTTGATTGTCATGTTATACTCTTTAAACTTTCTGATAATTGCACCAATAGTTGTTACTTTCACATCCAACACCTTACTAATCTTTTTGTAGCCCATTCCAGCTTTGTGAAGGTCAACAATTCTGACTCTGAGGTCCTGTGACAGCTCTTTGGTTTTACCCATGTTGGAGACTTGAAATCTGTGTGATCTGTCTGATTCTGTGGACAGGTGTTTTTCACACAAGTGATTAGTGAGAACAGGTGGCTTCAGGTCAGGTAACAAGTTGATTGGGAGTGTCTAACTGGTCTGTAAAAGCCAGAACTGCTAATGAATACTAAGGGATCAAATACTTATTTCACTCCATGAAATACAAATCAATTAATATATATTCCTTAGATTTATTTTCTGGATTTTCTTTTTAATATTCTGTCTCTCCATGTAAGAATACATCTACCATTAAAAGTATAGAATGATCATGTCTTTATTAGTGGGCCAACAAAGAAAATCAGCAAGGGATCAAATACTTCTTGGACTCACTGTATATAGTCTAGTTACCCCACCAGCACTAGGTGGGCTTTGTGTTGCTGGGGTGTAAAACTAAACTTGTCTAGTCTTAGTTCTAGTCTGTTTTGGTACACTGGAAATCCTGAGGACTGAATGAACTTTACTGTAGTCTAAACCACTCACTTTACATTCAGCTCCTACCATTTCTACAGCTACAGCACTACAGGTGGATGGAGACCAAGCAACACAGATCAGACTGACTACAGAACAGCTGAAAAGACATGTGGACAGTTTAGATGCAGTCTCCAGAAAACCCTACAGGGAGAAGATCCCTCAGAACATTTCTACTGTGTGGCATCTTACAACCTTATATAAGTGTCTACCAGAACTCTCAAAGCTCTACAATAATAATCACACCACACACTTCTGTACTTTACCTACTACACTGATATTGAATGCACTGTTAATGGTGTGGTTTCATTTGTGCACTAGGGTGCTAGTGATTAGTTTGGGACACAATAAATCTGAACCTTTCATTTATCACCAGTACAGAAATAAATCATATAATATAGACGCAAGCGGCAATTGGGGGGTCCTAGCACATCATAAGTCCACTGAGGCCTTTTGGAATAGCAAGGCCTCACAAGGCCTAAAGCAGTTCAGACCTTATTTCTAGATCTATCAAGATAATTAGGGTTTAACAGCTCAGGCAGTTTTCATGTTGTTCGGAACCGTGTCATTCGTTTGTATTAATCAAAAAAGGAACATCTCACTTTCAGCTCAGTGCTGTAAAGGCCCACTGAGAACTGTTCAGCTGCTTTAAACCCTTGAGGCCTCAGAAGGATTAAAGCAGTTTGGGCCTTGTTTACAGACAGAGAGGTAAAACCTATAGGTAGTGGGAGTTTATCTTCGGGTCTTCATTCGCCATAAATAATCAGCAGTGGTCTATTAACGTTATAGAGGCTGAGGCTTATGTGTACAGGCCCTTATAGCATTAGGGACCATTGTGGCACACAGAAGTGAGATTAAAGGCCTTAGAATTATTCAGAAAGCTTCCAAGTGTTTAGATCATTGATCAGGGGCCTGAGACAGACAAGTGTACCAAGTTTCATTGAGATTGCCCTTTGACCCTTGGTTTTATAAACTGTAATTTCTGAACGAATAGATCAAAATAGCAGAGCAGTAGTCCATTTTCTGACACAACATGTATTTACAAAGTTATGCAGGACATAGAGTTGAATCAAATGACATCAGGAGTTCATCTATAGAGTGTGTAACAACATTGTAATAAGCGTTTTAGTGATTTTTTTGTGTTTTTAAATGCTATAGCGCCCCCTAAAGGCCAAACTGCACCAAGTTTTGTACATCTCATTAGAGTCTTAGTGCATACATGTCTGTTAAATATTGAGTTGATCTAAGTAAAGGCTGAGGAGTTATAGCAATATAGGCTGTAAATTTCAAGGCCAAAGTTGCTAAGTAAGTCAACTTTTCAAATAAGTCAACTTTTTTAAAAATAATTATTGAATTTGAGATTTCACAGAGTATGCCTACTGAAAACTGATTAGCTAATGGCGTCCATAAATTTTGGTGCATTAAATCGTCCTTAAAGATTCACTTATAGACTGTCTCAAGGATGAAGTGTTTAAAATTTAGACCTTAGAATCAAGTCAGGAACCAAATTCCAAAGTTTCAATTTTTTTGAATGAAGCAATGAAGAATTTTTAATTAATTATGTATTTACTCGAAAGGGTTAATTTGCATAAGGCGGCCATTTTGTTTACAAAAGT